>CM076578.1:190789139-191177355 GCA_034641835.2 Pinus albicaulis | reverse complement strand
GAAAATTCTGAATGCAATCAGACAAAGGAAATGCGTTTCCCCAATCACAGAGAATACAAAAAAATGTAGAAATTAACAGTCACATATACACAGGCAGCAATACATAGGAGAGGATTGAAACTTATGTTTTCTATTCAATTCTCGTCACTTGAAAATTAATGAAATTACATTAGTTATACAAAACGGTCGAAGCTTGAAAACATAATTCTAATCAATCTTGTGAATAGATGTTCAACAAAATTCGTCCTTGGGCTATCAAAAGACTCATTTCTGCATTTAATCAGCATGCAGGCCGTATTCTACTTATACAAAAAAATATGCGAAAATGCGTTCAAACACACAAACTAGTAGACCTCAATGTTTATGTGATTCGGCTTGAGTCCTCATCGCATTTGGCTCCTTATCGCAGATCGGCGAGCTTAACTTTTATCTAGCGCGAACACGGATAAACATAAAAGGTTGCGGGCGCGATGTGTGATGGCACAATCGCGTCGCTAAACAAATAACATATGCTGTGGCACTTTATGGGAAAACATAAACGGTTGCGAATGCAATGTGCGATAGCACGATTGCATCGCATGTCAAATAACTTAACTTGCAGCTATGGAACTGTAAGTGGTAAATATGCGAAGTGCGCTCTGCGGGCGGCTTAAACGGTGGGAAGTACGAAAAGCGAAATACAAATAAATGAACACAAAACAAAAGTTTGGTCCATGTGGTAAGGTATAAGGTAGGTCTCGCCAGATATCATATCGACGGTAAAACAACATATGGCGAATGGATTAAATGGTAAAACAAAAGACTTGGTTTGCGCGCTGTGGGAAAAAAGTAGGTCAATGAGGTAGATGGAATTATACGCAGAGTTTAAGGCTCAGGATCTCTATTTTGATCTTTGCGTGGATTCGTGAAAACGCCTCCAGTTCTCGGATCTTTGCTTGTATTTTCTCTACTGTCAAAATTGATGGAATTGTGGGTTGCTGCCGCTTCTCATTCATGGCGGTGGTTGGGGGTAAAATTCCAACACTCCCCATTAATCACAACTACTGCCATTAGTCATTCCCAGACATTTTCTGAGATACTCAAAACTTTTCTATGCTAATGGCTTTGTGAGGATACCAGCAAACTGTTCCTCTGTCCTGCAGTGCTGCAAAACAAACTCATCATTGTTAACCAGTTCTCTTATAAAATGATATTTTTCATCAATGTGCTTTGTTCTCTTATGGAAAACATAATTCTTTGATAATGCTACTGCTAAGCTATTATCACAATAAATTATGGTTCCCTTATCTTGCTCATGACATAAATCTCTCAGCATCCTTCTCATCGATACTGCTTGGCATGTTGCAACTGTTGCTGCCACATATTCTACTTCTGTTGTTGATAAAGAAACTATTGGTTGCTTCTTGGGAGCCCATGAAATGGCTCACAATCCCAAATGAAACACATACCCAGATGTGCTCTTTTTTTTTTTCCTCAATTCTCAATATCTCTCATTTCCTGGAACCAAGATGAGTTAGCATGCGAAATGTAGATTCATTAGGGATGGAATCTGTGAAACTAACATAAATTTCCTCCATCTGCTTCGAGATCTCCTGGTACTCAAATTTGAGAGCCTTTTTTTTCTTAATCTCCCACTCCTTGGATGCCTTCTTAATCTTTTGTAGCTTAAAATGAAAACGATTCCACTCCCTGAAATCTGAAACCTCCTCATCATTTATCCAAAGCCGCTTTATCAGACTTATATATTCTTCATCCTCTAACCATATTCTATTAAATTTGAAAGGCCTTCCCTTAATTTCACTGCTTGTATTCCAAGATAGAATAATGGGCATATGGTCCAAAATTTATGAAACAAGGACCACTGATCGAGGCACACCCCACTTATCCAACAAATTTTCTTTAACCAAAGCTGGATCCAGCCTTTTACCAATATAATTATCACCCACCCGCTTGTTTGTCCAAGTGGGTAACAGAAGAAGCGGTATAATATCAACCATGTGAAGAGAAAAGAACATATCATTCAAATAAGTGGATAGAGGATCCAATCTAGCTGTAGATCCCCATATTTCATCTGATTGCATGGTAGAGTTAAGATCCCCCATCAGAATCAAGTTCGACAACATAAGTATACCCGAGGCCGACATTCTGTGCCAGAAAGATTGTCTATTGTTGTATGGAGAATAGATGTTGATGATATTGATAAACCCTTCCAGCCCCCTGAGCCGACCCGCAAGTAAAATTCCCCCAAAGAAACTATAAGCTTTAAAGATTGCTCTATCTGGATTCCAAATGGCAATCAATCCCCCGAAATGCCCCATAGAGTCCATAGCAGCCATATACCACCCAAAATTTAATCCCAAAAACATTTTGATATATTTCTCCCGCCGACACAAAGTTTCTTGACCCAAAAAAATGATAGGGTCTTCAGTAACTAATAGATCCCTCAGGCAATGAGCTTTGGAGGCATTGCCCAACCCCTTGATATTCATGGAAAGGATGTGAGTCATGGTAAAGCCTCCTCAGGGTTGCCTACTCTAAGCACCCTTGAATTATCCTAGATGCCTTCGCTAACAGAAATGGGAATATTAGTGTAATTCTCTTCTTCCTCCGAAAACAGAGAAATTGATTTGAATTTGCCCCTTGTATATTTGTTAATAGCCTTCGGTTTTTTCCTTGTAGTGATGTTAGATGAAAGGAGCAGGGAGGACCTAGATTCCCTCGACGTCGGAGGCTTGTCAAAGACAGTAAGGGAAGCAAGATCGATATTGGGGTTGGCCATTATGGATTCTAAATCGCTCCCAACAGAATTCATAGGAGAATCTGAGAGGATAATAGGGTTGACTGGTTCGGATGATGTATTAAGGGACAGATGGGCCCCACTCGATGATTTAAGAGGAGGAGTAGATGACTCACCTATGGAGAATTTGATAGATTGAAAAAGTGGGGGATCAACATGAGACTTGCCATGACCAATAGAAAAGTTCGGAATACCGAGAGGTGCCCCTTCAACAATGTTGACAGAGTGAAAGAGAGGGTGTGCAGGAGCAGGGTTATCATAAATAATAGGAGGGTATGAGGCCAAATGATTAGCCATCCTCTGCCCGATAGAAACTGGAGTGATATTATCTTTTGAGGGATCATAGTTAGACTCCGGTTCCAAATCCGAATACATATCATGAGGCGACCTATTGAGATTAGACACCCTATCGACACCCTCATCCAAATGAACATTCCTATCATTTTTTCCTTCAACAGAGACATAGGCATCATCATCAAAGGAGGGAGAACTAGGATTACCTAATGCAAATCCTCCAGAGCTTCCTGAGGCCGCAATGGTCTGTCGACAGTCAGCCACACCGGCCATAGCACCACCCGGACGATCCACGTGAAATATAAGAGGACAGTGCTCCCTGAGGTGAACAGTTTTGTGACAAATGAGACACCGAAAAGGAATGCCCCAAAAGTCGATATGCTGACGATGGCGTCGGTTTCCCCATACTAAGTCCACGTCCCCAGGCAGACCCCCAGAGAAATCAACCTCAACCAGAATCCATGTGATTATCTTATCACTCGCACCCAATATACTTGGGTCAATATACTTAGTACATTTGATTGAATTTCCAATTGCCCTCAAAGATTTGAGGGTCCAGAACTCCAATGGGAGGCCCGACAACTTCAGCCAGATAACCCGACTGTGTGGAGCCTCCATGACCGGATTGAAGCCGAGATACCATGGAACTAATTGCATAAAACTTCTACCACACACCCAAGTCTGGCTAATGATCTTAAATAAATCTTTCTCATCCATGAAATGAATACTGAACCAGCCATTTATAAGTACACTTACCTTAGGAGTATAACCAATGATTGGATTCCAATATTTTTTGATCCACATGGTCGTGTCGAAGTCACTGTTATCCAGGAACATCCACCTTCTGATAACAACCCACTTCTGCAGGCTCGCCACCCTCTCGCAGATATCCTCATAGTCTAATAGAACTTCCTTTATCTCCATTTTATGCTTGAAGAAGTTTTTTTGATTTTTAGGTCTACCACAACATTTTTTCCTGATACTACTGCCTTGCACCTTCGCTTCACCACCAGAAGTATTCTTGATTGCCTGTCTGATAATCAGATCATCCACATCCAGCTCGACTGTATGACTGTTAACAACAACATTAGTATTTGAGTGAACCTCCTTTAGGGTAGGAATTTCTGAAAGTGAGGCGGTTGTCAAATCCGCCATTTGAAATACGAAAGGCAATTTGAAATGAGTACACCTGTAGACTTAGTGAACCGTCACTGCAATTCTGACAACGGATTATGGCAGAATAGTAAAGACAGATACTGATGTGGTAGTTAACATTAGATAGAACTTACCTAGCTCAGACTCTACCAGCACCCCAACACGTCAGATTGGACCCAGTTGGATGATCGACAACGTCGATAGCCAAATCTAAACCATAACAGTATATGACCACTTATGGAAACAAATCATACATTGAGAGTTCCCAGAGAATGCATAGATTTCCATACCAATGACCCTGACAGTAGATGGACTCTTTTCCCTAGAAACTACACAAGTATTAATGCAAATTACCGTCACTGACCTGAACCAAAAATAAAACTTAGAGAAATAGAACCTGTATATGGCCAGGGATTGATGACACTAGGTTTGTAAGGAAGTTACGGGCTTCAGTCAACCTATATAATATCAAAGAATACCTAAAGGACACAGGGGGCGATCGACAACCCCAATTGAGGCCAAACAATCAGCACAATCTACCAAAAGATGATTCACCCCTGACAGGGAATGATGTCAGTCACATGACATACAGAAAAAGCGATGCAGATAGCCGCCACCACGGGGAATCCAATGTGCAGTGTGAATAAGAGAGCATAAACAATAAAGGAGAAGGTATCCCAATGAGGAAATACCTGACCAAAATGCGTCCTTAAGTACTTGAGACAATCCCAACCTAATCGATCATCATTAATAAGCAACCGCCACTGTCATCAGCCTGATAAATTCACAGATAGAGAAGCCTCGAGAAGGTGATGATATAATAACTTTGACCCAAGTGGCACGAAATAGTCATTCAAAACACTACAGAAAATGAATAAACAAATCCAGATCATTTAAATGACCATCATTGATTGATACTAGTCCTGCCACCACCCTAGATCCATACGGTCAACTGACATATATCAAACATAAATAGATGTAGATAGAAAGACCTCGAGAGAGAGAATCCACATATCAGTGATGTCATATCCCGAAAAAGCATTCAAATTAACCGAAAAAGGATCACCGATAGGTCTAAATGAGAAAGAATGCATCAGAAAGACCAGTCCGCTTTAGATGTGGCAGCAGCAGCAGCAAAAACATCTAGGGAAAGCCCACCATATCTTACACAGACGGACACCAAAACTCTTGCATGGACGCGATATGATTAAGGAATCCACCCATTTACACCATAAAGCATACCAACGACCCGATCGATCCGATTCATATGCACTTGATTCCAATGATGATTCCAACGACGAATTTGCTTATTGTAGACAACACCCCACCAGGTTAATCATCATACTTATGTTCTACGTAGATGGCAGCAAGGATAAGGATGGAAAAAATGATTAATACTAAGATCATACAGACCTCAATGCCATCCCATAGATTCATAGAATAAACTAGAATATTAATGCTGAAATTAAGAAAAACATCCAAGACCACCCTACTTCTGCATACAAGAGACAGCCAAAAACATTGAAACCACCACCATCTCTGACAACCAGGCTGAAAGCCTCATTGAACCAGTGAAATGGTGGCTACTGAAGCGTAAACTGTGTCTCCTTGAGATGAATCCAGGTGAACCTCACAGTCCCGGGGTTAACAATATGAACAAAATCATGAAAGACCATTGCAGAGAAAATTGAGGGTTTTTTTTAATAAAGAATACAAAGAAGCTTCTTAGAGAAACGAGATAAATTATAAGAAGAAGTATAAATAGGAGATATATTATTGTTATAATGTACAAAATTATCCAAGGTACATTATAAAATTTTTATTCCATATAATTTAATATGTAATGAGTAATGACCAGTGTTTTTTTTAATAAATGGCTTATTAGCTGTAAATTTAAACAGAATATCTTTATAAATTTAACTGTGGCCACAAATAATGTAAATGGGTACCTGCAATAATAGGTAGGGTGTGGAATAATAAAATTCCTTTTTCCGGTCTGAATGATCGTATTACTATGTTATTTTTAGGAAACTGTACATGAACATTGGCATATTGCTTTTAAAATTATTATGTTCTTGAACTCGACACGGTTGAAGGTGAATAGTGTAGCACGACCAATTGATATGTGTTTTCAATTGTTGTGATGTTGGCTTATATAAGTAACTCAAGATCAAGCCCAAGGCCATTTTTGTCTATTTTTTTTTTTATAAAATACTTGCTCGTTTTTAATTGAATCATATTGGAGATAATTATAGGCATCATTTTGGTATGAGAGCAGTACGCTTCTCTCTCAAAAGGGGAAAAGAAAATTGATTTTATTGAATTTTGAAACTGATTTTTTTTATTGAGAAATGGAACTTAGAATTGGAATAGGTAGAAGTTGAGGAAGAGGTCAACCAATTTCAAATGAGGAATTGAGAGATGAAGTAGGAACTTTTAGACTAAAGCTAGAAGCCATGGAGGCTACCAGGTATCATGATCACCCAGGGGATACTAGTGAGGAAGAATAAATTCAAGAAGCAGAAGAAAAAGAATCCCAGAAATCAGATTTCTAAAGTCGGTTTTTTGTCCAGGTTTCTGGTAGAAGGAAGAAGTACCTACATAAAGTGGCAGTTTAGATCCAGAAGAATTAACATATTGGATTAATTCTATGAATAATAATTTTGAGTATGCAGAGGTGTCTCAAGACGAACATGTTGCTTTATGGTGGGATGGAGTGCTTTGAGTATGTAGAGGTGTCTCAAGACAAACGTGCTGCTTTATGGTGGGATGGAATGCAAGAAGAAAGGGCCTTAAAAAACAAAACCAAGATCGAGAGGTGGAGTAGGATGACTCCTAAATTGAAAAGTAAGTTCCTTCATAAAGATTATCAATTAATTTTGTTTATAAATATGCCGAATATTAAGAAAAAGAGGATGACTTTTAGGGAGTATATGGAGGAGTTTTACAAAGTGAATATTAGATCAGGATATATAGAAGATACAGCTAAGAGAGTTGCCAATTATATCAATGAATTAAGGTTTTATATTCAAGATGAATTAAGTTTAATGTCTTTGAGATCTGTTGAGGAAGCATAGCAGGTTGCATTGAAGGCTAAGGAAACATTGATAAGAAAGCAAGGTTAGAAAATGAGAACAAGGAGTGTTGGAACAAAAGAGCAGCAACAAAAGGGAGAAGCGAGCATCTCAAACCAACAGTCACAACCATAGAAAAATATCGATGCTAGAGGAAGGAGGACTCCTTCGAGGGGTGGAGGCAGAAGCAAAGATTAGGCAAGATGTTTCACTTATGGATAGCTGGGAAATTATTCATCTGAATGTCGAGAAAAAGTTGGAAAGAAAAAATGGACACAATTAGCACAAACTCAGCCAGACCCTAAACCTCCAAAGGCAGTGGAAGAATGTGTCAACCCATGAGAAGAAGGAGAAGCTTTGCTATTGAAACAAGTGTTGGATGCAGATGAACTTGTGCAAAGAAGAATCTTATTCACTACTACATGCAAGCCAAAAGGTAAATGTTGCAAAATAATTATTGATAATGGAAGTACTAATAATCAAGTTTCTACAGAGATGTTGGAGAAGTTGCAGCTCAATATAATTCCACATTCTGCATAATACAAATTTTCATGGCTACAAAAGGGCAACAAATGTTGGTGAATGAACAATGTCACTTGGAGTTCTAAATTGGACAATACAAAGAACGGGTTTTTTTTTTATATTGTGCAGATGGATACTCATCATGTCTTGTTTGGAAGAGCCTCGCAATATGACAAAAGGGTGAACTATGATGGTAGGATGAACACATACAGTTTTGAGAAGGATGGACAAAATCATGTGTTACTACCTATAAAATTAAAGCTACCAGAGAGGCAACGGATCCAAACATATTGTTAATGAGCGAGAAACAATTGGTTACCAACAGTGAAAAAATTAGGAAGCACGAGCAATCAAGAGAAGTAGAGGTGACTAATCTACATTGAACAAATTAGAATTCATTTAATTTCGAAGATGAAATGTTTAGGGAACAAGAAAATGTAAAATCAATAGTTATTTCCACGATAGAAATGGTCATAACAGAGGAGATTCATTTTAATAAACAACATTTCGTAACACTGAATAAATATGTATAGGATGCTGTAAATGAAAAAATGGGAGGGAGCCTTGAACATAAATACAATGCAGAACAAAAAAACCGGCATTCATGGTTTCAATTGATCCTTGCAGTTGTATGGATTTTATTTTCTTGGATAATGAAAGGGAGGATCTACCTAATCAAGGAGAAATAAATGCGAGAAAATCATGTTCGATGTCAAAGGTGGAAAATTCAATTGCAATTAGTAAAATTATGCAGGACGGAATGGATATGAGGATTGCTTAAATGGGGGAATCACCCAAAGAAGTAAACTTGGGTATCTACTGCATTGTTACAAAAAAGTAATAACAAGGAGCCTCATGAATAAGAGTCCATGAACACTTTGAAGTTTGGGTGTATGATGCAGGAGCATCGTGAAAGTTGTATTCCGTATAATTTTTATGATATGTAGTTTCTAGAAGCCTAGGTTAGTTGAGTGAGTAATGAGGTGTTTTTTTTATAAATGGCTTATTAGCTCCAATCATCCGGAGATTGAGAGTTAAGTATTAGTTAATATTGTTTTCTATTTTTAGATCCTATTATTATGAATCTAAACAAAATATCGTTGTAAATTTAATTGTGGCCACAAATAATATATTTGAATACATGCGATAGCAGGGTGTGGGTGTGGAATAATAAAATTAATTTTTCTAGTCTCGATGATGGTATTCCTCTGTTATTATTAGGAAATTGTACATGAACATTGAGAGATTACTTTTAAAATTATTTTTTGCAGGGTAGTCAGCGAATGCGTTGAGGATTTACGCACAGGGTCCACTACTTAATGCGATCAAAGGGGAATCAAGGTTGGAGAGAAGATGGATCTATGATTGGCAAGAGTCCATTAAAAGAAACCTCAGTGTAATTTCTCATGATTTTCTCCATTAGAGTCACAAAGGTGTCGATTAGTGCCATATGTTGAATGTTCTGCAAGAAAGCATCCACAGGCATCCCTGTAAGCATTACAACGAGGACCCTTCTTCTCTGTGAATCGTGTGATAGGCATAAATAAATCGACCTCCACGCATGTGTTGTTTATTGGAAATTAAGGGTATAAAATAAGTTCTAGAACTCGACACATTTGAAGGTGACTAACATAGCATGACCAATTGTTATGTGTTTTCAATTGTTGTGATGTTGGCTTATTTAAGTAATTCAAGATCAAGGCTGAAGACCATTTTCATATATATATATATATATATATATATATATATTATAAAATCCTTGCTTTCTCTTAATTGAATCATATTGGAGATAATGGTAGGCATCAGTAAGAAACGATATGCTACCCGCACTAGTTCCAAGGTATTATAAGGCTGCCATTTCTCATGAGTTACCATAGAAAGGCTTACATAAAACCCCACAACTAAAATTTTACAAAGAAAAAACCATTGTATAAAAATGAATAAGAGGAGCGTTAGCGTGAGGTATGATTTTTAACAAACCTTAATAAGGAATAAATTTGACTGTACATTCAAAGAAGGAATCAATTTCTCATCATCGGTTCAATTCTAAGAGAAAAAGGTTCCTTCCACAAGTGCCATGCTCAATGGGACTGCTACTCCTCCCACATCGTCACTACTAATAATTAACAGTATGGTATGCATGGGAATCCTTTCTATGAATGAGAAAGAGGAGGACCTTTTGATTCTCTTTCCTTAAAAATTATTGTACTTGTATCACCATTAACATGCACTCTACTTCCTGCATTTGAGTCATGGTTGTTGAGGTACTCTTTCTTATTTTAATTGAAACTAAACCCATGGACAATGTTGCAGATGCCATTGTGATTTTCAACACCTGGATCTTTCAGCCAAAATATGAGTTAAACTATGGACAATGGATTCTGTGCGATTCTCCTCAACTATGAATCAATATCCTCAACTAACCAGCTAAGCCAGACTTGCTATTTTCCTCTAGATGGAGGTACGACCCCAACTCTCCTTCAAAAAAATAACTGCTTCAAACCTACAATTCCAGAAATCTGTGGCTTGAGGGAGGCATGAGACCCACGACTTGAGGTATTCTGCAACTAATATTAATGCCATTGGCTCAGTGACATTTTCTGAAAATTCAAAATTTCATTATCCCGTCATCAATTTGAAAATGGAAGATTATGGATACATGATACATATGTATGGTGAATGGCATTGATTACAGTGATGAAAAATGATATGGAAACGAAAATGAACCATTAGGGGAATTTTGAGGTCTAAAATGGGACTCCTAAGGAAATTATAAAATAATAGTGGAAATAATAAATTAATATTAGCTTACATCATCAAATTTTAGAGGGAAAAAAGAAAAAACTACTTTTTCAACTCGTATTTTCAACTTATATTTGTATGGTTTCACTCAAATTTTGAGTGGGAACACTCGTTGGATGCAGAATTTGATTCCTCAACCCATGTTGCATACTTTCGATGGACCCTGCTACATGAAAAATGAGACATACCTGAAAAATATGATTGCAATTATGTTTTTTCATGTATTTCTCATTTTTTTTTTGTAGCAGATTTCATTGAAAGTATGCAACATGGGCACTCCATGGATGAGTAATTAAATTTTACATCCAACGAGTACTCCCTCTCAAAATTTTAGTAAAGCATTAAGGAGATAAGTTGAAAATACGAGTTGAAAAAGTAGTTTTATTATTTTATTATTTTTTAATCTTTGTACTTTTTTATTCCAAAAATGGTGAATCATCCCCCATGGTTGACATCATCATATTGAATCTCATTGGTTCTTATAAAGTTTATTTGGGTTGTGCATTTTTCTTAGGAGGCCCATTTTAGACCTAAAAGTTCCCCTAATGGTCGATAAAAGGTAGGAGGTAGACGTCACTGGAGATTGGATGCATCATCGAAGGCTAGACGGGTTCACACGTCAAGGTATCCAAAACGTAGATGATTTAGAGTACTACGAATTAATGTGTATGCATTGACTCTTTCAAATTCAAATTAATGCATATACATCCATTCTCATGTAGGGCATGTACCAAGGATGCAGAGGTATGTCGTATGTATGTGTGGTGGGGTGTCTTAATGGATGAGTAACATTGGAAATATTGGTTGCCCTTATTCTGTCTTTTATGCACATTTTTCCCCTTCCTATTTAATTTGGGGATTTTAATTTACCTATTCAATTGTACATTTTCAAAGGGCCCATTAAAAAGGATATTTTATAAGGTAGTCAGGGAGATATTGTTATGCAATATTTTCTTGAATTTTATCTTGATAAGACTCTTTCCACTATTATCTTTTCAATTATCGATTGGTCAGGTGTAAGATCAAAAACGATGAAATAATCAATAGATTTGGAACATCTAGGTGTTCTAGTTAAAAACAATTGCAGTAAAGACAATTAACTCCACGGGATCTGGTAATGCATCCATTTTATTTATTTTATTAACTGAAAACAAAGATACATGCCCATACAAAAATATCTGAGTCCTTGCAGTGGCATGCTTGATTTCTCATTAAAATAGAAAACCAATACTGAAGCACAATCGTGGACCCTGTATGGATCCACCAGACAAATTCACCATGGGGTTTTTGTCCTGGGATCAATGCTAGAAATGGTCATGCCAAGTTCTCAACCCAAACACAATAAGATAGATAAACCAAAATGATTCTAAGTGCCTAGCTTTAATCCCCTTTTATAGGCTTGATGGACCTTATATTATTATTTTCCCTTGAAAACAGACAACAAATACCATGGGCCGATACCATGGGAAAATACCACGGTAATACCATGGACCGATTCCGTCCACTTTTACCAGATCGAGAAAGGGAATATTACAAATCTTCCCGCCCAAAGATTGCTTGTCCTTAAGCGATCCACTTCTATCCACAACATAAGAATTTGTACATTGATACTAGGATCACGTACAACCTGATGTACTGTTCCATCCCTCCATGTTGAATGGTCCTGAATGGATCCTTTGATACCTGTATCCCAAACAATCCTCTAACAAATCCTTCGATTGATAGATTTACCTATATCCCAAACAATCCTTTGGTCAATCCTACCCCCAATGGATTCTCTTGGATCCCAATTCCACCTAAATCCTGGGACCTGTGGGTTATGGAACCATTTCAACCCTCCATAGCTGCCCACGCCAGATGGCCCAAGCTGTAATATGCCCTTAGCTATGGGTATCCTCCAAATAATAAACTCATCAATAGAATACCAACTCATAATCTCTCACAAATCCATACTTGGGGAAGGATGAATATCTGCAAATCTACTATGTTGATGTTGTTCGATGCTCAATTCATGCTGCTCTACTTGGTTACCCAACATGATTTATTTGAAGAACTCTGCCCTGCTCTTCCCAATGTATAAAGGTGGGTTGGTAGTGTTGCAAACCTTATCTATGTACTCTTGTAGAGGGCTTCTTTGGAGCCCCCAACTGTACTCCTCTCGCTGCCTTGTGAGGGACTTGAGTCATTCCTCAACATTAGATAACTTGGTCATTGATTCAGCACATACCCCTATGAGCTCCTCAATTTTTCTATTCTCCTGTAGGAAAATGTCTCGAACTATCCATACTCTTTGCTTCAACAACATAATATCTGTCTTGAAATGCATGATCCTTTCCTGAAATTCTTCTACTGGAAATTTTGGTTCCCTATTAAATGTCTCTGTACTTGTCTGCACTGGATGCCCAACGACCACTATCTCAACTTGAGCCTTTGACGGGATTTCTAGGAATGGTTCATTGTGCACATTATGTCTGTCATGTTGCTCCTTGTGATCATGTTCATCATGCTGGCTTATTACTACTGACTCATCATTTGATTCTCCTTGAATGTCTTCTTCCTCGCCCCCTCCACATGTGAGGATAGGTTGTCCACCCTCTTTGATTTTCAAACATGGATGTACTGGGGAATTGTTATCTATACCTGATTTCCCATACTCTTTATGGATGGATTCAATTACCATATCATCAGGAGAAATTTCCTCCTTCCTTTCGCCATGTACTTTGTCAAGCTGACTGATCAGATTGTCTTGCAAGTTTCTCTAAAGATCATGGTGTTGTTGCTCACGATTTTTACTTGACTGCTTAGATCCTTCATAGGTCCTCTCCCCAAAATTGATGAACACCACTATGGATGAATCCCCATGACATGAAGAAGTCTCTAATTGTTCTTCCCTTGTCGCCTACTTATCAACTGGACATGAATGGTCAAGTGCCCAAACTCCCTTGCATACAAAGCATGAGCCTTTCCTCCTTCGTTAATTCTTGTTGTCTCCACAAATATTTATTAGTTCCTCCTTGGTTAAATTATTTCTAAGTAGATTTATGTTTTGTTTGATCAACCCTTCAACTAGTTCATAAGCGGCAGGTGATACAATTAGATCCTTCCTCCAAATGGCCAACAATTTGGATCTCAATTGTTCGCAGATGGCCCTATCTTCTCCTAAGATCGGAGACATGACATTTTGCATGTCTGTTTTGATGAAGTTTGGATGAGATGTTGTAATTCCGGTGCAGAAGTATTGGAGCATCTGAAGGATTAAATCATCACACTCTAGATCCGACATAAGTATACCAAATCCAAATTTCGCCATGCGTTCCAAAATTGTGCGCTTCTGGAAAAAAGTAAGAACGGTGGTGTTGGCCAACCCTTGGAGTGCTTCTACCATTATTCGAAAAGTCCTCCTCATGATGTCATCATTGTAGGATAGTAGCGGTGTTGTTAAGGCTACGATTTTACTGAGACAAGAGGTGACTATGAGTCTAAACCTTTCACAAGAATGTTCCAAGAAGCTAGGTTGTATCAAAGCAAGCATGGACGGCTTCAAGGCCTAACTTGACCCTTTCCATTTTGATTGCTCTATCAGGCTCGGAGCCATATGTAATGTTTCCAGTTGTAGGAGGATATATTCTGACTTTGTACCCTGCAATTTGGATCCAAGATAAAAAATACACTTGCTTTTTACATCTTCCTTCCGGATATCTTTTGACTATTGAAGGATAACATGGAACTTTCTAGAGAAGAGTCTGTGTTCTGCTCTTGTTTCTTATTTGCATGTTGTTTCCATCTTTGATCCACAAAAGTATTATATCCCATAGAATCGACTGATATATCATTATGTTGATTCCTGTGGCGTTCCCAAAAATAAAATGACGACATTATGGCTTGGCATCAATGGATCTCAATACTTAGCCAATGAGAAACCTAGGAATGATCCCTATCTAGCAAATAACTTTCCAGCCTTTCAACAATGGCCATATTTGCAAGAAAGATATGGATCTTCGATACACATGAATAAATATCATGGGTACATTTATAACCTTCCATACACATGAATAAATATCATGGGTACATTTATTCATAAGAGGCTGATATACAAGCTATAATGTTGGATTAGCCTCTTCTAGCCTGGTGGCCCATCAACGTTGCAATATCATAATTGTGGTTCTGCTGTTATTAAATAATACTTCCATGGTAATATTTTGCTCAAAGGTATGAACCAAATAATCATGAAATGATAACCACATGATGTGTTATAATAAGAGACTTTATATGCCAATCCAACCAATTACTATATCAGCAATAATTTCATACTATTACACAGTAAAAATAACATCTACCTCTTACCGATGGGAAAATACCTTTATGACTCCCCAGAGACTTTCTACTCCTCAGAGTGAGAAGATGGCACCCTAGGCCCTAATTTCTTTTGTACAACGAGCAATGGGCCTCCAACTCAACGTTCCTGTACGATCAACTCTGCGTGGGATATATGGTCTTTCGATAGCCTACTTATGCCAATAAGCAGTCGATCTTACCTGGGCAATGCGACTGATCTCTCCCGGTCTAGTAAACACACAATTGGCTCAGTTCAGTAATGTGTTTAGTGTCCTTACAAGGGATCGACCTCGTCTAGTGGTGCAGCAGGTCCGTTGGATATATCTAGCAGGGGTGATGGAAATAATTAAATGTCTTCTCAATACGTGCCTGTGGTGCTTAATGACCTCGCAAACTTCCTTGATTCATACATTGGTTATGTTGCCTCTACATAGAAAAAATGTCGTCCAACTTTCTTCTGCATGCACGTCGACTCGTCCAACACCCGTCCCTTCCACCGCTCAGGTTTCTCAGGGACTACGAGCTTCAATCACCACACTATTTCTCAGTGGCCGCACTCCCTTTGGCCTGGTGTGGCAGATCACGACCCCTCCTCGCCTGGTCAACCAGTGAAATGTTAGCCTGTCTACTCCTCCCTGGCTGATCACACTTCCCTTCTCTTTCTGTAACAAATCTGAGACTGTGCTACGACTTGAAATCAGCACGAATTGCACACAATGGATGTAGTCTTCACAAATCGGTCTGCTCCTTAAAATAAATGTGGATGCCAACGAATGTCGATCAATTCACCATAATAATTACACCCTTTTTATGAGATTTGAGAAAGTGGCTTCATCATTTACATCCTCAATGTTCCCTCGTTCTGTCCTGGTCGACTGACTTGGCTTTTGACTCAAGCTCTGGCGTGAAAAATTGTATCATACTTCCTGCACTTCATGTAGAGAAAGGCTCCTTCAATGATTCAACCCTTTTCTTATAGATAGAGATAGGAAATGGATGAATACTTCGATCTCCTTCTAGAAATGATGAGTCTCTGATATGCAATAAATTTGCATGTTGCATAAATGACTCAACCTTTTTACATGCAATTATTTTGGTCTTCAACACCCTTATACATCGGCTTTGACTTTGCATGGTCCTTCTCGAACCCACTTTTGGTCTTCAACATCCTTATACATCGGCTTTGACTTTGCATGGTCCTTCTGGAACCCACAGTGCTATCTCAGTGGCTTTTGGCATGCCGCTTTTCGACCCCTGCAATTATTAGTGGCAGCGTGTAAGCCCACAACTGTGGAAATCACATGGATTTTGATATTTGGAATTATGGTTATTGAGGGTTATGGCTACCCGAATCAATGCACGAGAATATGGACTTGAATCATTTGCTTGCCTGTGCCACTCCAAATATTAGCCTCTCCTCACAGCTCAGCTGTCGGAACCTCCAGATTTGAAAAATATATCAAACAATATTGTTGGCCTTCAGCATGACGCGCTCCTCAGCGATGTTTTATGGCCTCTCAATAATGACCCCTCGCATCCTGCTAAAATAATGCAATCCATGTTCGCTCCTTCGTTTTTAATTCAACATTTTGCACTTGTTTTCTCGATTATGAGCTATCCTTATGTAGATCTGGGTGAGATCTATGATTCAACCCTTTCTTAATAAATGGTTTGAGCCTTTTGATAAGATCAGTTCCTTCGATCTCTTTGTGCTCCCACAAAGAGGGTTAATTTCAGTAAATAAATCTCATACAGATGAAATTGTTCATCCAACTAGGGCAGCTACAGAAAACCACCGAAATTGGGCGAGTCAATGGCTAAGGTGATTATGGCGAATCATCGAAGACTAGTTTCTCCTAACCCTCAATCTGCAATAAAACACCCTCAGGCTAGAAGGATGCACATCTCTGATACCACTGTAAGATCCAAAACGATGAAATAATCAATATATTTGGCACATCTAGGTGTTCTAGTTAAAAAAAATTGCAGTAAAGACACTAAACACCACAGGATCTAGTAATGCAGCCCTTTTATTTATTTTATTAACTGAAAACAAAGATACATTCCCATACAAAAATATTTGATCCCTTGCAGTCGCATGATTAGCTGCTCATTAAAACAAAAAACCAATACTGAAGCACAATAGTGGACCTCGTATGGATCCACCAGACAAATTCACCACGGGGTTTTCGTCCCAGGATCAATGCTAGAACTGGCCATGCCAAGTTCTCAACCCAAACACAATAATATAGATAAACTTGAATGATTCTAAATGCATAGCTTGTATTCTCTTTTATAGGCTTGATGGACCTTACATTATTATTTTTCCTCGAAAATTGACAACAAATACCATGGGAAAATACCACGGTAATACCATGGACCGATTCCGTCCACTTTGACCAGATCAAGAAAGGGAATATTACATCGGGTCGCGTTCTATAGGAGTTCTCTCACAAGGTACGAATTAGGAGGTTGATGTGGCGATATGTGGCTCCTCTTTCATGCCTTTCGGGTTCCACTCTATCAGCTACTTTAGGAGAATGTTTCAATTGTATCAGTTGAGTAACGTTGTGAGTAGACAAATAACTCTACGTAGGTTCCCATAATTTGAAAAAAATATATATGGAGCTATCACTCCATTAATGGGCAGGGGAAGTATATTCCACCGAACCGATAATGTATTTGGTTATATCAAACGGATGGCATATACTTCCCCGCCCATTAATGAAGTGATAGCTCCATATATATTGTTCTCAATCACAATTCAACGTTGTGGTACATGTTTTATCAAATGGTTGGGATATGTCGACCAAAAGGGATAGTTGTGTTTTCCCAGTGGCATCCTCGGTTGGTTTGGTGTAGTGTTTAATAGCTCAATGATTTTTTTGGCGGCTCCATAGTCCTCATTTTTTGAAACAATATAAAAATGTTGATATGGTTTCCCCCTCAGACCTATAACATTGAGATATTTTTTTCCAGGTTTAGAAGCTTTAGTGGAGGTAATGGTGGAAGAAGAGAGTTATGTCCATTGTTTATCGAGGAATAAGCCATAATTCTTGCATATTGACAATTTAAAGGAAGTTTCTCCAATGTTTACATCTAGTAACTTGGTATTTGGGAAAGGTTTGGCTATCACTTCTTCCACTCTCTTGAAGAAAATCCGGCCAAAACAAAAGGCGATAAAGGCTACGCCAAACGTTAAGAGTTTGACGTTGGGGGTGGATCTATATTGGGATGTATTTGAAAGTTTGAAGTTCCAGGATCTAGTTAGAAGGTGGGAGTTTACTAAAATCTTGAGAAAAACATTAAAGGGGTAGGTCGAACACAATTGGGCTCCCATTCTCAATTACCGGTGTAAGGTAAATATCCTGCACAAGGGATGGTTTTGTTTTCATTATGAAGAAGTCTCCAATTGTTCTTCCCTTGTTGCCTCCTTATCATCTAGAGATGAAGGTCAAATGCCCAAAGTCCCTTGCATACAAAGCATGAGCCTTTCCTCCTTAGTTCATTCTTGTTGTCTCCACAAATATTTATTAGTTCCTCCTTGGTTAACTTCTTTCTAAGTAGATTGATCTTCTGTTTGATCAACCCTTCAACTAGTTCATAAGCGGCAGGTGATACAATTAGATCCTTCCTCCAAATGGCCAAAAATTTGGATCTCAATTGTTCGCAGATGGCTCTATCTTCTCCTAAGATAGGAGACATGATATTTTTCACGTCTGTTTTGATGAAGTTTGGATGAGACGATGTAATTCCGGTGCAGAAGTATTGGAGCATCTGAAGTATTAAATCATCACACTCTAGATGTGCTCTAGATCCAACATAAGTATACCAAATCCAAATTTCGTCATGTGTTCCAAAATTGTGCGCTTCTAGAAAAAAGTAAGAATGGTGGTGTTTTCCAACCCTTGAAGTGCTTCTACCATTACCCGAAAATTCCTCCTCATGATGTCATCATTGTAGGGTAGTAGCGGTGTTGTTAAGGCTACGATTTTACTGAGACAAGAGGTGACTGTGAGTCTAACCCTTTCACAAGAAAGTTCCAAGAACCTAGGTTGTATCAAAGCAAGCATGGACGGCTTCAAGGCCTAATCTGACCCTTTCCATTTTGATTTCTCTATCAAGCTCGAAGCCATATCTAATGTTTCCAGTTGTAGGAGGACATATTCTGACTTTGTACCCTGCAATTTGGATCCAAGATCAAAGATACACTTGCTTTTTACATCTTCCTTCCGGATATCTTTTGATTGTTGAAGGATAACATGGAACTTTCTAGAGAAGGGTTTGTTGTTCTTCTCTTGCTTCTTATTTGTATGTTGTTGCCATATTTGATCCACAAAAGTATTATATCCCATAGAATCGACTGATATATCATTATGTTGATTCCTGTGGCGTTTCCAAAAATAAAATGACAACAT
This sequence comes from Pinus albicaulis, assembly GCA_034641835.2. Lineage (NCBI taxonomy): Eukaryota > Viridiplantae > Streptophyta > Pinopsida > Pinales > Pinaceae > Pinus > Pinus albicaulis. The sequence continues at coordinate 191,157,958 of CM076578.1, read as the reverse complement.
TATGGCTTGGCATCAATGGATCTCAATACTTAGCCAATGAGAAACCTGGGAATGATCCCTGTCTAGCAAATAACTTTCCAGCCTTTCAACAATGACCATATTTGCAAGAAAGATATGAATCTTCCATACACATGAATAAATATCATGGGTACATTTATAACCTTCCATACACATGAATAAATATCATGGGCACATTTATTCATAAGAGCCTGATATACAAGTTATAACGTTGGATTAGCTTCTTCCAGGGTGACCCATCAATGTTGTAATATCATAACTATGGTTCTGCTATTATTAAATAATACTTCGCTCAAAGGTATGAACCAAATAACCATGAAATGATAACCACACGATGTGTTATAATAAAATACTTTATATGTCAATCCAACCAATTACTATATAAACAATAATTCCATACTATTACACAAGAATAATAACATCTACCTCTTAGCGGTGGGAAAATACCTTTATGACTCCCCAGAGAATTTCTACTCCTCCTCAGAGTGAGAAGATGGCACCCTAGGCCCTAATTTATTTTGTACAACGAGCAATGGGCCTCCAACTCCACGTTCCTGTACGATCAACTCTATGTGGGATATACAGTCTTTAGATAGCCTACTTATGCCAATAAGCGGTCGATCTTACCTATGCAATGCGACTGATCTCTCCCGATCTAGTAAACACGCAATTGGCTCAGTTCAGCAATGTGTTTAGTGTCCTTACAAGGGATCGACCTCGGCTAATGGTGTGACACATCCACTGGATATCTCTGGCAGGGGTGATGGAAATAATTAAATGTCTTCTCAACCTGTTCCTGTGGTGCTTAATGACCTCGCAAATTCCTTAACTCATACACTGGTTATGTAGCCTCTACATAGAGAAAATTTCATCCGACTTTCTTCTGCATGCACGTTGACTCGTGCGGCACCTGTCCCTTCCACTGCTTAGGTTCCTCATGGACTACGAGCTTGAATCACCACACTATTTCTCAGTGGATGCACTCCCTTTGGCATGGCATGGAAGATCACGATCCCTCCTCTCGTGTTCAACCGGTGCAACGTTAGCCCGTCTACTCCTCCCTGGCTGATCGCACTTCCCTTCTTCTTCTGTAACAAATCTGAGACTGTGCTACGCCTTGAAATCAACTTGAATTGCGCATAATGGATGTAATATTCAAAAATCGGTCTACTCCTTAAAATAAATTAGTATTCCAGCGAATGTCAATCAACTCATCATAATAATTACACCCTTTTTATGAGATTTGAGAAAGTGGCTTCATCATTCACATCCTTAATGTTCCCTCGTTTTGTCCTGGTCGACTGACTCGGCCTTTGACTCAAGCTCTTGCGTGACAAATTGTATTAGACTTCCTGCACTTTGTGTAGAGCAAGGCTCCTTCAATGATTCAACCCTTTTCTTATAGATAGAGATAGGAAATGGATGAATACTTCGATCTCCTTCTAGAAATGATGAGTCTATGATATGCAATAAATTGGCTTGATGCATAAATGACTCAACCTTTTGTATATGCAATTATTTTAGTCTTCAATGCCCTTATACATCGGATTTGACTTTGTGCAGTACTTTTGGAACCCACAGTGCTATCTCAGTGGCTTTTGGCATGCCTATTTTCGACCCTTGCAATTCCTAGTGGCAGCGTGTAAGCCCACAACTGTGGAAATCACATGGAATTCGATCTTTGGAATTATGGTTATGGAGGGTTATGGCTACCTGACTCAAGGCACAAGAATATGGACTTGAATCCTTTGCTCGCCTGTGCTGCTCCAAATATTAGCCTCTCCTCACAGCTCAGTTGTCGGAACCTCCAAATTTGACAAATATATCAAACAATATTGTTGGCCTTCAACATGATGCGCTCCTCAGCGATGTTTTATGGCCTCTCAATAATGACCCCTCACATCTCGCTAAACTAATGCAATCCATGTTTTCTCCTTCGTCTTTAATTCACCATTTTGCACTTGTTTTCTCGATTATGAGCTATCCTTATTCAGATCTGGGTGAGATCTGTGATTCGACCCTTTCTTACTAAATGGTTTGAGCCTCTTGATAAGATCAGTTACTTCGATCTCTTTGTGCTCTCACAAAGAGTGTTAATTTCAACAAATAAATCTCATGCAGATTAAATTGTTCATCCAACTAGGGCAGCTATAGAAAACTACCAAAATTGGGTGAGTCAATGGCTAGGGGTATTATGGAGAATCATCGAAGACTAGTTTCTCCTAACCCTCAATCTGCAATAAAACACCCTCAGGTTGGAAAGATGCACAACTCTGATACCACTGTAAGATCCCAAACAATTAAATAATCAATAGATTTGGCACATCTAGGTGTTCTCGTTAAAAAAATTGCAGTAAAGACACTGAACACCACGGGATCTGGTAATGCAGCCCTCTTATTTATTTTATTAATTGAAAACAAAGATACATGCCCATAAAAAAATATTTGAGCCCTTGCAGTCACATTCTCAGCTGCTCATTAAAACAAAAAACCAATATTGAAGCACAATCATGGACCCCGGATGGATCCACCAGACAAATTCACCACAGGGTTTTCGTCTTGGGATCAATGCTAGAACTGGCCACGCCAAGTTCTCAACCCAAACACCATAATATAGATAAACCTGAATTATTCTAAATTCCTAGCTTGTATTCCCTTCTATAGGCTTGATGGACCTTATATTATTATTTTTCCTCGGAAATCAACAAATACCATGGGCCGATACCATGGGAAAATACCACGGTAATACCATGCACCGATTCTGTCCACTTTGACCAAATAAAGAAATGGAATATTACATCGAGTCATGTTCTATAGTAGTTCGCTCACAAGGTATGAATTAGGAGGTTAATGTGGCGACATGTGGCTCCTCTTCATGAATTTTAGGTTCCGCTCTATCAGCTACTTTAGGAGACTGTTTCAATTGTATTGGTTGAGTAACGTTGTGAGTAGACAACTAGCTCTACGTAGGTTCCTACAATTGGAAAAAAATATATATTGAGCTATCACTCCATTAATGGGAGGGGGAAGAATATTCCACCCAACCGATAATGTATTTGGTTAAATCAGACGGATGGCATATAATTCCCCGCCCATTAATGAAGTGATAGCTCCATATATATTGTTCTCCCTCATAATTCAATGTCTTGGTACATGTTTTATCAAAGGGTTAGGATATGTCGACCAAAAGGGATAGCTTTGTTTTCCCAGTGGCTTCCTCAGTTGGTTTGGTGTAGTGTTTGATAGCTCAATGATTTTTTGGGCAGGTCCATAGTCCTCATTTTTTGAAACAATATAAAAATGTTGATATGGTTTTCCCCTCAGACCTGTTGAAAGATTTTTTTCCAAGTTTAGAAGATTTAGTGGAGGTGGCAGTGGAAGAAGAGATTTATGTTCATTGTTTGTCGAGGAATAAGCCATAATACTTGCATAATGAGAATTTAAAGGAAGTTTCTCCAATGTTTACATCTAGTAACTTGGTATTTGGGAAAGGTTTGGCTATCACCTCTTCCACTCTCTTGAAGAAAATCCAGCCAAAACAAAAGGCTATAAAGGCTACGCCAAAAATTCAGAGTTTGATGTTGGGGATGGATGTATATTGGGATCTATTTGAAAGTTTGAAGTTCCGGGATCTAGTTAGAAGGTGGGAGTTTACTAAAATATTGAGAAAAACACTAAAGGGGTAGGTCGATAAGGTAAATATCCTGCAAAAGGGATGGTTTTGTTTTCATTTCCTCTATTTAGAGGACACAAATAATATTGTATCATTGCCATGGGTGAGTGGTAGGGGGTATTTGTCACTATAAATATGTAATGTCCCTTTTTGGGGATTCTCAAGATTCTATGTCAGAGATGGACTACAGAGGCATTTACTGGTTATGTCACATATGAAAAGAGGGTGAGAACCAGAGGCTACCTGGCCAACTATAGACTCTGCCTATAGAACTTGGAATAATCCCAATTCAGGAAACTCAACAAAGCCTTCAATGAAAATGTTGTATAAGAAAATATAAGCAAAGAAAATGCTGATCAGGGCTGGGATCCCCTGATCCAAGCTGTATGTGACATATATATGCAATTTTAGCAGAAAAAAATAAGTGTAAGCACATTAAATAGATCTCCCGGAAACAAGACTAGCTAGAAATCAACCAAAGAGAGAAGCTGCTGCAACATGAAAACCCCAGCTACTAGAATTGCGCAAATTTGACTGAAACTTAGAGGAGGTCAGCCAAAGATCTGATACTTCAGTATTATATCAGTAAATCAGATTTACAAATGATTTTATTTCCTTTACAACTGATTACAAAAATAACTAGGGCAAGATCCCTTCAGAAATAAGAGCTGCAACTAGAAGTAAACTGCAGAAATACATAGACAGCGTTATTTTCCAGGTGGTTCAGCTGTTTTACATTACATTTCAGATCTATCACAGATCTATGGATGAAACATAAGATCTAATACATATCTAGAAGCTACAAGACTTTAAAAACAAGATCCAATTGGGATTACATCAAAATATTGCATATTAAGCTGTAGATCTGAATTACAATATACTGTGCTGCAGAAAACCCAGAAATTTCTGAAGATAACTTTTATTACTGAAATAGATCAGATCTATAGAGACATGGATCAGTAACCCAATCCATAGATCACCAAGGGAAGGCAAGCCTAACACCAAGAGATCTTCCTCCAAACTGATAGCAAACTGAAATAACAAAGCCCTCTCACAAAATAACGCAGTATGGAGCAGAAATTGCGCAGAGGGTGAAGGAGACTAAATACATGGAATGAAAAGTACAGATATGACATAAATTATAGATCATCTAACTCCTTGGAGGCTGACGAACACTCTCCAATAGAGAAAGCCTTTCAAAAACAACTAGATCTAAGCAGATCTAAAATGCCACTTGCTACAAAAGATAGCAGCTGCAAAACCCTCAATGGGCCAGCGCTGCTCATGAAAGATAGAGCTTGGTCTCAAACCAGATAGTGGCCAACTTCAGCAAAGAACTCCTCCAATGAACCTCAAGGGAAGAGATGAAACTCCTAAACAAGAATTTCCAATCACAATCCTCTACTAAACAGCAGAGAATGGTATTTGTCTAAGCAGACAAATACTTCAGAAATATAATTCATCAACAACCTCTTCTTGTGTCTTCTCCTCCTTTTTATAACATGAGAAAGCCTTTGCAAACCCTAAACCACTTTGATGAATCACCCCTCTTTACATTAGAGGCTTCCTTCTAGAACTGCATAGTCCCTCTTGGAGATGCATTGAACCTAGACAACGCAGTTGATTTGGTCAAGGTGGACCCAATCTTTGGATCAACCCTCTTTCACACTTGCAAGTGATTATTTACATAGCCCAGATTTGTCTTTGTTGACATGGGCATTGATTTATTAGGATTTTTACATGTCCTCCTTTATTCATTTATTCATAAAACATAAGTTAAATCAAAATTTAATGTCTCCTCTTAGCTAAGGCTAAGTAGGGACATTACAATCCTCCCCCTCAAAATGTTGCTTGTCCTCAAGCAACTGGTTGGGTAAGAGCTGTGTTTCTTCTCCTTCTCCATTGATGACACCATCAATAATAAAGCTCTCATCATGAAGCAAATGTTCACCAAGGCAATACATCAAAAAATGCTCCTCCAATGCTAGCATGATAGGTTCATAGTCTGCCCCTTCAGGAGTGTAAAACTTAATAGAAATAAACATGGGTGAGCCAATGTCACATTTGAAACATGTATCATGAAGTATTGGATAAAGTTCCATCCCATGTGGTACATGTACACTACTGACTCTTTTCCCATACATACCCATAAACAAAACCAATATGTCATCTATGTATGGTAGCAAAATCACATAAAGGCAAACTGAAATTTGCACATGAGGAGGTGGGTCACAATCCCACATAAGGTACCAATGCAGTACACTCCTTGTTCTGAGTAGATATGAATGTGATAGGTGGTACTCCCACCACATATTTGCTGCATAAGCCACCTTGACATGGCTGAAAGTGAAACTCTCATTAGGTGCCTTTGGAAAGCACCCATCATGATAAACAATCTCCCGTTGCACCTCAAGGGAGTGGCCAGCTTTGGAATTTTTATTGGCCCCATCTTGGCCATGGGATCTGCATGAAAAATTGCTCTTTGTAGGAGCCATGGCCTGCATACATATGGTAAGAGAGTGTTCCAAATCAGAAAAATAAACTTGCTCTACAAGATCAGATTTCTTACCATACAAACCTCCCACACACATAGAGTTAGGCATGGGTTTTTTTGAGAGAAGAAAGAGATGGCTGAAACGTTTTCTACATAGGATCCCTTGGCTGCCCCATCTCCACATAACTATTGCACTCTTGTAAGTGCTGATTTAGTTCCTCCCAATCATAATGCTGATGTAGCTCCTCCTCCATACCCTCCCAATCAAAACTCTTCAAGATTAAGGAGTAGATTTTTGCTGATTGCATGTAGCTGGAAAGGAACTCCTTGTGTGCCCTTTGTAGTATTTCTTGCTTAAGCTTGGAGACTTGAGACAAGAATACTTTACCAAGATGATAGATGGCCCCTTCATGGACCATATAGCCTCCTCCTTGCTTTATGCCATGTAAGATCATCTCGGTGTGTAGATCTTTGGAGTACTCTACAAGGAGTTGAGATCTCCAATATGGATCTACACTCTTCAACAAGGATAACGCTGTAGATGTATCCAAGGTGGTGCTTTCCTTATTGCTGCTTTTTTCTTTGGCTTCGTGCATGCCAAAATTGTTTGTGGGAAGGCTGATCCTCCCCCTTGCTTCCTCCCATAGCGCTGTGACTCTTTCTTCCATTGTTTCAGCACTTGGTGAAGCCTTCCCCACAGAATCTAATGGCACCCCAAGTGGCTTGCCATGCTGTAGGAATGTCTCTTGCAGCTTTCTCATGAACATGAGGGAAGGAATTGTAAATTCCTTGCCCCCACTGCGCAATTCCATCTTTGTTGTGTGGGTAGAGACATCAAGTGAAGGGTAGGTGTGCATGCCTTGAATAACTTGTTGCTTCCCACTCTTCAAGTCCACCCACTCCATCTGCAAGGCTCCAATCAGTGGTGACTTTTCCCAAAGTAATCAACCACTGGACACCCAAGATGAGATTGGTGTCTGGTATGTCCACCACAAAGAAGTGGTCCCTCAAAGTGTAGGTCCCCATAGTCTCAGAAAGTGAGGGAAGATACTGCATGCACTTCATAGTTCTTTCCCTCAGAACCAAAACAAAGAACCCATCAAAATAATTAGTAGGGATCCCTCTCCTCTGCACAAAGTGAGCATCAATAAAATTGTGGGTTGCCGCACTGTCAATAAGAATAAATAATCTTTGGTTCATAATTGAACCCTACACTCTAAGAGTCAAATATTTGGGCACTCCTCTCAAAGAAGAAAGAGTCCCACTGGTTGGAGAAAATGCTCCCTCTTCTTCTCTTGATGATGACGGATCCTCCTCCTCATCATCACCGGCGCTGTGACCTATCCTAGGTCCATAATTTCCTTCCTCCTCCTCACAATCAAAGAAGACTTCAATATAATGTGATCTTCCAAAAACACATCTATGTCCTAGCACCCAAGATTCTTGACAAGTGAAACATAATTTCTTCTTTCTCAACTCCCTCCAGAGATCATTGTCAAGAAGCTTTTTCTGTGAGCTCTCCTTAGGTGGAGCATCTTTCCCTTCCTTCCCTTTAGAAGAGTGAGTGGCTTTGCTTGGAAGGGTTGCCTTTGCCCTTGGCAAGGCATCTTGGAGATCTCTTGTTCTTTCAATGGCATCATGCAGAGTGGTGGGTTTGGTAGAATTGATCAACCCATGAAAAGGTTCTTCCAAGCCATCTATGAACATATAGACTCTCCTTGCAACTGAAAGATCAGGAACCATTACAGACAACCTAAAAAATTTAGAGATATAGGCTTTAGCATCTCCTGTCTGCTTAAGCTTTGATAAGCTTATGAAAGGGGCCTCTGGATCCTTCCGATCAAATCTTTCCACTAGTCTCCTAGTGAAATCAGCATAAGTGGACACATTGCTATGCCACAATGTAGAAATTCCATGAAACCACCAGTTGTGGGCTTCTCCATCAAAATGCAGCGCAGCAATCTTAATGGCTTCTGCTTCAGGCACTTTATTCAGCTGTAAGTAGATGTCCAACTTTTCTACCCATGCTTTAGATGAAAAAGAGGGTGATCCATAAAAATTAGGCAAGAAGAACCTGCCCATGGTGTGGTGCCTCCCATGAAGGAAACCTCCATCTCTATACTGCTGCAATGGCCTCCTCCAGTCCTTGAGATGGCAGAAATCTTGAAAGCTCAAGTTATCCTTGAACCTTTGACTTCTTGAATCATATTTTGCAAAGTAGCCTTCCAAAGAGGCTGACTCCTGAAGCCCTTCATTCTCTACAGCCAAGAAGGTAGGCATTGTAGAGCATTGTGAGATCTGTGGAGCTTGTGGAAATCCCACCAGTGGACCAGTCCCAAACTGAGACATTTCAGAACTCTCTCCTTGATGGAGTCTTCCAAGGGACTCCCTCATCCTTTCTATCCTCATCTCCTTTATCTCCTTGGATAGATCTTGCATGGTTTCCAAGAGAGTTTTTGCAAACTCTTCTGCCTCCTTATCTTTATCATTCAACTCAGGGGCTTTCCCCTTGTCTTGACCCTTGTCAAGGTCAACAATAGTATAGTCATACTTTCTATGACTTCTATTTTGGTATCTCCTCTCCCTCTCAGAAAGAGGATCTTCGTATTCGGAATGCAACATGACTGTGGCTCCAATGCTAGCACAGGTTGTGCCAAGAGTGGAGCTCCGATACCACTGTAATGTCACTTTTTGTGGTTTCTCAAGATTCTATGTTAGAGATGGAATACAGAGGAATTTACTGGTTATTTCACCTCTGAAAAGAGGGTGAGAACCAAAGGCTACTTGGCCAACTGTAGACTCTGCCTATATAACTTGGAATAATCACAATTCAGGAAGCTCAACAAGGCCTTCAATGAAAACGCTGTATAAGAAAATTTGAGCAAAGAAAACACTGATCAGGGCTGGGATCCCCTCACTCAAGCTGTATGTGACATATATATGCAATTTCAGTAGAAAAAAATAAGTTTAAGCACATTAAAAAGATCTCTCGGAAACAAGACTAGCTAGAAATCAACCAAAGAGAGAAGCTGCTGCAACATGAAAACCCCAGCTACTAGAATTGCACAGGTTTTACTGAAACTCAGAGGAGGTCAGCCAAAGATCTGATACTTCAGTATTATATCAGTAAATCAGATTTACAAATGAGTTTATTTCCTTTACAACTGATTACAAAAAGAACTAGGGCAAGATCCCTTCAGAAATAAGAGCTACAACTAGAAGTAAATTGCAGAAATACACAGACAGCGTTATTTTCGAGGTGGTTTAGCTGTTGTACATTAAATTTAAGATCTATGACAGATATATGGATGAAACATCAGATCTAATACAGATTTGGAAGCTACAAGACTTTAAGAACAAGATCCATTTGGAATTACATCAAAATATTGCATATTAAGCTATAGATCTGAATTACAATATACTGTGCTGCAAAAAACCCAGAAATTTCTGAAGATAAATTTTATTACTGAAATAGATCAGATATTTAGAGACATGGATCAGCAACCCAATCCATGGATCACCAAGGGGAAGGCAAGCCTAACACCAAGAGATCTTCCTCCAAACTGATAGCAAACTGAAATAACAAAGCCCTCTCACAAAATAACGCAGTATGGAGCAGAAATTGTGCAGAGGGTGAAGGAGACTAAATACATGGAATGAAAAGTATAGATCTGATATAAAGTATAGATCATCTAACTCCTTGGAGGCTGAAGAACACTCTCCAATAGAGAAAGCCTCTAAAAAACAACTAGATCTAAGAAGATCTAAAATGCCTCTTGCTACAAAAGATAACAGCTGCAAAACCCTCAATGGGCCAGCACTGCTCATGAAAGATAGAGCTTGGTCTCAAACTAGATAGTGGCCAGCTTCAGCAAATAAATCCTCCAATGAACCTCAAGGGAAGAGATGAAACTCCTAAACAGGAATTTCCAATCACAATCCTCCACTAAACAACAGAGAATGGTATTTGTCTAAGCAGACAAATACTTCAGAAATATAATTCATCAACAGCCTCTTCGTATGTATTCTCCTCCTTTTTATAACATGAGAAAGTATTTTCAAATCCTAAACCACTTTGATGAATCACCCCTCTTCACATTAGAGGCTCCCTTCTAAAACTGCGCAGTCCCTCTTGGAGATGCATTGAACCTATACAACGCAGTTGGTTTGGTCAAGGTGGACCCAATCTTTGGCTCAACCCTCTTTCACACCTGCAAGTGATTATTTACATAGCCCAGATTTGTCTTTGTTTACATGTCCTCATTTATTCATTTATTCATAAAACATAAATTAAATCAAAATTTAATGTCTCCTCTTAGCTAAAGCTAAGTAGGGACATTACAAAATATGGTCTATGAGTTTCAACCCTCTCATGGAAGTGTTGCACATTAAAATACTATGGATGACTATGCTCGTTTTACCTCTCAAACTCTAGACCAAATCGATCATCATGGTGATTGCAAATAAAGTGGGGAAATAATATTATGTGGAGGAGGGAGTGTAGGGATGTTGGATAAAAGGGTTTCCTAGTCTCTAGTTGAAGTCAATTTTAAAGGAGGATTTCCATTGAAGTTATATATTCTTTGGGGTCATTTCCATCACATACACATTATAAAGAAAGGTTGTTTATTCTCAATAAGGGCATCCTTATTGGAAATGGGATTTGGGGAAAATATGGCCAAAAAAGGTCAAACTCATTGTCGTATAGAACTTAGAAAAGGGATAGAACCAAAAAAAATAAATCATTATATATCATATAAAGGATGGCATTTGGGAGTTGGGGCCAGGGACACTTAGATGGATAAGGAAATGGCCAAAAGGAGGCCTACTGAGAAGAGGGGGTGAAAAATTATTTCTTGGGTTCTAAATGTCATTTCCCAATAGTCCTTATCACTAAACATACAAAGTATATTCTTGTGCTTGGACTTGATCCTCGAGATTTTTTTTCAATCAAGCATCTAAAAATGGCCTCCTTGCTAATTAATGATATCTATCCACTTGTTATACTAAAGGAAGGCTTAGATATGTTCCATTGTTGAGATTTCCACCAATTTCTCGGTCTGAATTCCAAACTTAAATAGAAACGATCCAAATATTGACTCTTGTCTATGAACATTATCAAGGCCTAGCCTATCTACATTATTCAGTTTGATATTTTCCTTCATTTTGGGTGATTGGTTTCCTCCCTGGTTCCAACATTAAAAATATCCAATACGATATTAATATCACCTTAACCTCTTCCTATTCTATAGCGTAAATCATTTTTTACAAACATTACCTACCACCTCCATATATACCCAGCTGATATTGGCAAATATTTCATAAAATTCCTCAAATTGAAGGTGTTAATTTAACTCTCGCAATGACTTTGTATACCCTGTCATTTAACTCCATGAAACTACAAATCGATGTCATTTGAAATACAATGCCTTTTAACTATTATCACTTTTGTTTCATTATCCCACCTAACATCTACAACATGAATTCTTAATAGAACTTCATAAAATTCATAATTCCTAGGCTCTGAGTTGCAAAGGTGCTCCACTTTAAGTCACCTACCTCAAAAATTCAATGAATTCATGATGCATTAAACAAGAACCTACACAACAGTATCCTGTTATAATCTCATCTTTCTTATTAAAGGCTTGATTCTATATAAAATAATATGCATGACCAAGATGATTAAAAACGAAAAAATAATATTTATGGCACAATAATTCTGACTTGTGTTGTATAAATGTTCTTCTAGCTCTCTCCACGAGCCTTGGATGACTTCAAGTACACAAAAGTAAAAGAGATTAAATTTGTAACATATATAAAGAAATATTTACATCCTTATACTTGTTACAATAGATATAAATTCAACATCAAATGTGAGAAAATTCTAAATCCATCTTGATGTTAATATGGGATTAGCACCAATTACAATCAATACTCTGAATTAAATTAATTATTTTTTAGAAAGGAAAGAGGGAAGTGTTGTTAAGATTCTGAAATAAATTAAAAGCACAATAAAAATGTATCCAAAAAGGAGGCATATCCATTAAACACAAAATTAGCTATTGATCTGAGTATAAATGTTAGTTTTGTTGTGCTAATTTCATCTTCAGATTTAAAATTTATTTATTGATCTTATGCTTGATGTACATAGTTTTCCTTGTTATTTATGTGTGTCAATAGGTAGCTTAACTGAGTTATTATGAGTGAATTCAAGAGCATAAAGTATGAAATTCAATTCTGAACAACGACAACAAAATACACAGCAAACTATCACAATTGATCCATCAACACAAAGTTTTGATGAAGGAGTTCACCCCTCTTGGGCTACATCTCCTTGGTCCAGCTTCCATGGCTTGGGCCTCTGTATTAGCTCAATAAAATGTATCCGAAAAGGAGGCATATCTGTCAAAAAAAAAATTAGTTATTGATCTGAGTATGAATGTTAGTTTTGTTGTGCTAATGTCATCTTCAGATTTAAAATTTATTTATTGATCTTATGCTTGATGTACATAGTTTTCCTTGTTATTTATGTGTGTCAACAAGTAGTTTAACTGAGTTATTATGAGTGAATTCAAGAGCATAAAGTATGAAATTCAATTCTGAACAATGACAACAATATACATAGCAAACTATCACAATTGATCGATCAACACAAAGTTTTGATGAAGGAGTTCACCCCTCTTGGGCTACATCTCCTTGGTCCAACTTCCATGGCTTGGGCCTCTGTATTAGCTCAATAGTGCAAAATTTTTTGTTTACATGCATCAAATGCTCCTGAAATATACTCCAATGAGTCCATAATACCAAAATCTATAAAAAATGACTATTCATTCTCTCAATTTGGCCTTCAACTGATCTAGGCATGGCCTTCCCTCCTGGTGACCCTAAGCTTCATTTTTTTTTTCAAAGTGAAAAAAAAATCTTTAGAATTACTCCTTTGCCTCTGCAACCTATACCAATGTGTTCAGAGCATGCCAATCTACTAAGAATGACCCTTCATGAGCCAAAATTGGTTGAAAATTGCTCAAGATATGGCTCATTCAATTTTTCGAGGAAATTTTCTCCAAATCTGGAGAAGACTCTAGATAAGACTGCCAATTTTGGAGGGTCCACCAGTTTTGGAGGCACCCCTAAAATTCTGCCAAGTTAAACTGTGAGTTAAATTAATTAAACTATAGATTAATTGTGGATAAGCGTGATTAGTGCAATAAGAGGGGTTTAATACAAATCCGCAATAGAATTCAGGATTAGCGCTAAATATGAGCTTTGGGTTTAATTAAATTGCACTTAACAACATAATCACATGGATTAACTCTTCCAGCGTCTTTGGTTATGGTGATAAGCTCTTATGGGAGGGGGCTAGTCTGTGGGGTTGGCCCCTTCCATTCCCGCCGTCAAATATTCCAGTCAAATTATATAGCGATCACGCCCAATATATAACAAGGACTTCTAGAGTGGGCTATTGGTAAGCTATTTGGTTGGCGTGGGGGTGGTCATGGGTTCATCCCCGACCACCGAACATATATTTTGTTCGGAAAAATGTGCCAAATCCATAGTTAAGAAACTTTTATTATAATATAATATGCTCCCTTGTATATAGTTTAATATATGCCACCATATATAATGTTTGAATACCTTGGGTTTAAAATATATGCCACCATATATTATTAAAACCAACCTTTGACCTTGCAGATTTGAAATATGTGCCACCCTTCGGGCTTTAGAACCTTGCAATATAAAAAAATCATTTCGACCATTAAATATAAAATGAAATTTGAACTTCAAAATTTGGATAGAGTCCACTAGAGGGGGCACGTGGCAGCCCCAGGCTGCACCACGTGTCAGCATCTGGTTGGCTACCCATCCATATATATAAAAAAAGAATCGAATTCAACCTTAAGAGCATATCCTTAAAAAAATTTCGCTTTCAAACCAAACTGGCGAATACTGTTGTGACACTTGTCACAGTGCCACTGTGAAAAAACTGAACAATATTGCCTGCATGCTGACTAGGCTGCCATGTCATCAATCTATCACTGTTCTGCAATTTTTTTTAAAAAAGAATCACCTGTTCTAAATGGCAGTCAGTGGGCTATATCTTCTTCATCCAGAGTCGGTTTTTGATGAAATGAAGTGTGCTAAATTCCTGGCAACAGGTCGGTCACGATCGTTCAGTTTCCAATCAATTATGAGAACTTCCATTTTTGAGCTTTTACATTGAGCACCTGATTAGCTATATAGGTTGAAGCACAAACACCTAGCTATAAAACTCCACAAAGGAGGTCATTGAAGATTCTAAAATACACTACAAGAAAAAAGCACATTGGTGAGGGGCGAAAATGGTCACCATAAGCTCATTGGTGAGGGTCAAAAGAGCCTTCGTCACCAAAAACTGAACGTCACCAAAGGTGGCATCGCCGAAAGTTTAGGTGTTGTGGTGACATTCAAGGTCTGTCACCAATAATTATTTATAGTGACGAATAGTGACCGTCACCATTTCATATGAGCATTGGTGACAGACAATAGCCTCCGTCACCAAAAAATTGAACGTCACCAAAGGTGGCGTCGCCGAAAGTATAGGTGTTGTGGTGACATTCAAGGTCCGTCACCAATAATGATTTATAGTGACGGATAGTGACCGTCACCATTTCATATGAGCAATGGTGACGGAAAATAGCCTTCGTCACCAAAAAACTGAACGTCACCAAAGGTGGCGTCGTCGAAAGTATGTGTTGTGGTGACATTCAAGGTCCGTCATGAATATTGATTATAATGACGGATAGTGACCGTCACCATTTCATATGAACAACAACGATTTTTTGTGATGGACCTTTCATGGCCGTCACTATTGGTGCATATATATGGCGACGTTCATTGACCGTCACCATAAACTCATTGGTGATATCAAAGTCCGTCATGAATAATGACTATAATGACAAACAGTGACCCTCACCATTTCATATCAACAACAACGATTTATGGTGACGAACCTTTAATGGTCGTCACTATTGATGCGTATATATGGTGGCATTCGTTGACCGTCACCATTTCATGTTTTGGTGAGGGTCGAAAAACATCACCATAAGCTCATTGGTGATGGTCAAAAGAGCATCCGTCACCAAAAACTGATCTTCGTCATTCCCTATATATGAATATCAGGGCACGATGGAATCAAACCACCAACCTCCTGCTTGTAAATTAGGTGCTCTTCCATTGAGCTAGCACCCTTTAAAGAATTAGACTTTAAACTAGCAATTTCCCCTAAAGGTACAAAGATACGCCAAAAGAATAAGAACCAGGAAAACTGAAAGAATTCAGTGTCCTTGCTCCTATTTTTATTCTACGACACTCTACAAAGTATGATCTTGATCTATGACGTATTTGTGCCGAGTGGTTCTAATTTAATAGTAAATTTTATATTCAGATAAGATAAATGAATCACTGAGAGGCCTTACGGACTAATTTTTAATCCTTACACCAAAATCTCTTAATATTCAAGTATATGGAACAACTCGTTCAAAGTTCAAACTGAAGTAGATTTTAAATGGAAAGCCTAAAACCAGCTAAGTAGTTTACAAGTTAACATTTTGGATATAACTTCTGTTTAATTTATATGACAAGTTATGCCATAACCTTGAAACTAGTTTCTTAGCTAAAAGACTTTCTTAAGTCAACAATGACAAAGAAAGATAGTCATGGCAAGCAAAATTCGCTTGTTTTTTCTAATGAGGGTGCCTGTAACTTGATAAAGGTTGTATGAGAGTATCAAACCATCTAAAATGCATCTCCTAAGCTAAAATGCATCTCCTAGATCATGTGTCTCCTTAAGGACAATGCATATCCAAGGTAATGTGTCACCTTAAGGACTCCCACACCTACATATCCACTCCCTCAACCCAATAGTTCACATGTCGAGGGATTTTGTGTGCTCATGCTGATTTCGAGATGTTTTTGTCATGGTGAAATACCCAACTCTACTCCACGCACACAAACTCCCTTCATGCATCAACAACATGAAGTCACCAAGCTCCATATTAATCCAACACTTCGAGGAAGAATGTCTTTCAAACATCCAAACAAGGTCTAGCAGCAAATGGTAAACCACCTCCAATGTCCAAGTCCATCATGGAAGAGCATGGGCCAACCATTCACTATGCACCCCACATCTCATGAAGCACCCACAAGACCTAAACGTGGTGTAAACATTTTCAAAGTAACCCGAAAGGCTAAAAATTATGTCCCTCTCATCATAAAATCCTTTGTAACTCCACGCATATTCAGTTACAACTTTCACTCATAAATGTTGAAGAGTGTAACTAGGTAGGTCTTCATTATGACTATGTAATTATGTACTTATGTAAAGATGAAGTCAATAATAATAAAATGAATTTTTGGTTTACTTGCTTCACGGGTTTCATGAGCAAGATTCTTAGTATAGGTCTATAGACTTCGTCTTGATGTCTATTAGGTACATTAGTGTAATTAAGAGTCATGTAAAAGGCATGAAGAATACCCTCCAGGACGTTGCAGAAGAATGGCTTACAAACGTTGAAGATATGCCTATGAATTCGGCCTACAAACAAGTGTTAAAGTCGGCCTACTTAATGGCTATAAGGTCGACTTAATTACTTGGCTAGAACTACTATATATACCTTACATATGTTGCGGTTAAAAGAACATATCTGCAGATGATACAGAGGTTATATAACGTGCAAAAGGAACAAGTTTTGCGGATTACACTCAGGTTAATATAGCGTGGAAAAAGGAGCAAGTATTACAGTAAAGTATACAACATTAAAAGAGAAGAACAGATTTGCGGATTTTGGGTCTGAGTCAGTGCAGATATATCAAGGTAAACTCTGAAGAAAACAACATGGAAAGAAGGGTAACCAAATGCAGATCTGAGGCATGCGGATCTAAAATGGCAGTCTGATGTAAATTGAAAGGTACAGGAATATAATCTATGGAAGCTACAGGAGCTGGACTGTGGATAGATGCAAAAGTATACAGTGCAGATATATCTATTGAAGGAATTTGCCAACGTCAAGACAACATTGTAATAAGACATGCTGATCTTAAAGGAGTTGTAAGTGAGGAAGGTAAATCAGACTACATTATAAGATATTCAGTTACGAGTGTAAATAATTTTGTTTCAACATTTTGACTAAGTACTTTGATATCTAACTTGATGATGGAGTAACTAAGTTAAAGAAGAACACATAAGCAAGCTCACAAGTAGTTATTAAGAAGAGAATTTTGTATTACACACAAGCTCTACAAATTCTCAACATGGTTTCAGAGCTATGGTTATGATCAAAGGCAGTTTGAAAGGACTCGAAACATTCTAAAAAGACCTATGTCAAAAGGGCTCAAATCATAGTAAGACAGTCCAATAATTAAGCTAGGTGCAAGTTCACAAGAAAGGTTAATCTCTATCACTATGAAAAGAAGGATCTCGGTAACATCTCAGTCTCAATGACATCACAGTGTTGAAATTACCTCTGCCTCAATTCAGTACTACTCTTATAAGATTATTTCAATACCACAGTGGTGAGGAGAATGAGTTATAAAGGTGTATTTACAGTTAAGGCTCGGTGTGACATAAAGATATCAGTATAATCCGTATTGGAGTGAAGATCTTCAGTGTTATAATCACAAGTCAACTACAGTCTTGGTATAATCAATCACATGATAAGTATGACACTACAATTTGGAACTACCACAGTGAAAAATCTATCACTGTTTCGTGCTACCACAGTGAGAAAGGTCTCACTAGTTCGGTGCCATCACAGCTTGATGAGAAGTATGCCATTTCAGTTTGATGGTATCACATAGGGTCTCACAGAAATGGTCAACAGAAGTCAGAGACATGTACAGTGAAGTATTTACAATCGAAGCAAAAAATAAGGTCAAAACAGTAATATGTATACACAGTGAAATAGTACATTCGAGGATCTCAGAAGAAGATAACATAAGTAACAAGAAGCCAACAAACATTCACAATTAATTATCAAGTTAAGAGAAATCTACCCTAATCTACAAGCATCTTGATTTCTCAACATGGTATCAGAGCTAGGTTGAAGGAAAGGAAGATTGAAGATAACAGTTTGTTGGCTTATTTTCTTATCGCTATGGCACATTAAGCAAAGTATCATACAAATTCTGTGACATCCTTTCCTTAAAATACGAATTGAAAGAGGCATAGTACCTCTGTGATTCATGTTGAAGAAAGACATCAATATTCCTGTGAACCGAGCTCATCAATAAAGGAAGGACTGAAATACTTAAGGGCTAGAAAAAGAGACCTATAATACATGCAAAGAATCTATGGTATTATCTCTGTAAATCAAGGATGAAATTCATATCTCTGCAAAGACTCTATCGCATTATCTCTGTAAATCAAGGATGAAATTCATATCTCTGTTGTCGACAAAATATTTCGCATAGGTACACATATTTGAGTCTCTATGTTGATTTCTGAAGTAAGTTTCCTATACTAATGTGAATTTCAGAGGCACCTTCTCCTATGGTAAGCATACAAGTCATTATCTTTATAATCTACAAAGTACTCAAAGAAAAAGCAAATGGCTTATATGAAATCTGTTAAAAGAAGACAACCTACTGTGACAATACTTTCAGTGGCAATCTGAGCATGACTGTGCGCTCCTTTCTGAATCAAAAAAGACCATATTCATGATAATTGTATGGTTTGAGTAACCAAAATACTGTAGCTGGCATCTATTACCACTGAGTTCAAAGGCTAGTCTAAGAGTATGAACAAGTCCAAAATTGCCATAATGATTGAAGCAAGTTTGTTTGGGAAAAAACAAACATCTGAGGTATTGTTCTTCGATCAATACAAAAAGGTTCTGTGACACTTCTATGAGGTATCTGAAGCTTACTATAGCAACAAATATTTGAAGATTCAAGGCATCAATGATGACACCAACATGAAATGATACAAGGTCTATCTAACACTATATAAGGCAGCTCGACTCATTTGGGAGACTATCCATCTTTGACATCTAAAAAGACCATCATCTTCGTAATCAATGCAAATCTATGGCACTGTGAGACAAAGGATAGAAGTGTGTTGTGATCTGAAGTTAAAAGAAACCAAAACCATGTGGATTGTCTCTGAGGCATGTAAATGTACAAATGATGAACTTAAAGACATGCAAACCAAGTCTTATCTGTGACATAAAGGACTGAGCATCTCTATACCTTTGTGCAAAATGAATCAAAAGTCTGTGATCTACTCTATGCTAAAGTACCAAAAGACTAAGGTACATAGTCTATAGAAGGGACCAAAATCATCAATATGAATAAAAGCCAAGATTCTTATCAATTCCAAGTCTGAAGCTACACTTAATGACATACTTTACATTTGTGAAAAGTCTGAGCATCTCTATGACAAGTAGAACATGTATATTTGTGATCTGAACTATACAAAGACATACAAAACTTTTTGAATCGTCAAGAATCAGAGTTTAGTGGCATCCTGTGCGAAAACCTGAGGGGATGCTACTTCGTGACAGAATTTATTATGATGATATAAGGCCCATCTCTGTGACACTAGAATATGTAGCAACATTATATCTCTTCATAAGGACTGTGAGGGTATAGGGAATCCGTGACACAAGTTTGTGAAAATAGCACTCTTCTCATACATAAAAGAAAGATGAATGCAATTCTTGAAGCCGACCAATTTGATATTGAAAGATAAAGGACACTGAAAGCAGCTCAAAGACATCTCTGTGGCTTATAGCTAAGCTTGAAGGACTAATTAGTGAGATCAATGAGAAGACCAAGTTGTAGAACTGTATGGACAGAGAAGTTCGAATTTAGTGTAAGCATATCTTTTGAAGCAGCCCCAAGAAATTACAACTTACAATATAGTAGTACCATACTCGAAGGCAATAATGGAGAACAGGGGAAGTTAAAAGAGGTACATCTAAACTATGCTCAATGATAATAGTAGTGGCAATCTGAGCATGACTGTGCGCTCCTTTCTGAATCAAAAAGACCAAGTGTATTCATGATATTTGTATAGTTTGAGTACCCAAAATACTGTAGCTGACATATATTACTGCTGAGTTCAAAGGCTAGTCTGAGAGTATGAACAAGTCCAAAATTGCCATAATGATTGAAGCAAGTTTGTTTGGGAAAACACGAATATCTGAGGTACTGTTCTTCGATCAATACAAAAAGGTTTTGTGACACTTCTATGAGGTATCTGAAGCTTACTATAGCAACAAATATTTGAAGATTCAAGGCATCAATGATGACACCAACATGAAACGATACAAAGTCTATCTAACACTATATAAGGCAGCTCGACTCATTTGGGAGACTATCTATCTTTGACATCTAAAAAGACCATCATCATCGTAATCCATGCAAATCTGTGGCACTGTGAGAGGAAGGATAGAAGTGTATTGTGATCTGAATTTAAAAGAAACCAAAACCATGTGGATCATCTGTGAGGCATTTAAATGTACAAATGATGAACTTAAAGACATGCAGAACAAGTCTTATCTGTGACATAAAGGACTGAACATCTCTATACCTTTATGCAAAATGAATCAAAATTCTGTGATCTACTCTGTGCTATAGGACCAAAAGACTAAGGTACATAGTCTATAGAAGGGACCAAAATCATCACTGTGAATAAAAGCCAAGATTCTGATCAATTCCAAGTCTAAAGCTACACTTAATGACATAATTTACATTTGTGAAAAGTATGAGCATCTCTATGACAAGTAGAACATGTATATTTGTGATCTGAACTATGCAAAGACATACAAAACTTTTTGAATCATCAAGAATCAGAGTTTAGTGGCATCCTGTGCGAAAACCTGAGGGATGCTACTTCGTGACATAATTTATCATGATGATATAAGGCCCATCTCTGTGACACTAGAATATGTAGCAGCATTATATCTCTTCATAAGGACTGTGAGGGTATAGGGGATCCGTGACACAAGTTTGTGAAAATAGCACCCTTCTCATACATAAAAGAAAGACGAATTCAATTCTTGAAGCCTACCTATTTGATATTGAAAGATAAAGGACACTGAAAGCAGTTCAAAGATATATCTATGGCTTATAGCCGAGCTTAAAGGACCAATTAGTGAGATCAATGTGAAGACCAAGTTGCAGAACTGTATGGACAGAGAAATTTGAATTTAGCGTAAGCATATCTTTTGAAGCAGCCCCAAGAAGTTACAACTTACAATATAGTAGTACCATACTCGAAGGCAATAATGGAGAACAGGGGAAGTTAAAAGAGGTACATGTAAACTATGCTCAATGTCAATAGTAGTAATGCTAAGATAATAATCTCTTGAAAGATAGTAATAAGGGTTTCTGTAGATATATTTTAGAAATCATTGTTATTATAACATTTGAAGTCTTTCTTTGCTAATTTATTTATGATCAAGGAATGAAAATCTCATGTATAGAAGGATTCTCAATAAAGACTCTAGGGCTTTGCAGCTAACTCACTAGTTTGGACTAAGATGAACCCTAGGAAAAAAACCCTATCTAATCATTTCCGTTGTAAAAAGTAGATCTAACTCTTGTTAATAATGACACCATGCTAATGTAAGAACTAGGTTGGTGAACAGGTCCAAGATTAAGAGGGAGCTAACCCTTCTTCAAAAGATAAACATTTTACATCTCCTTGATTACAGCTGTTACTATTATCTTTATACTTTGCCTATTTTTTTTCTTTCATAGTCTTCTAAGTTCTAACAAAGCCTGCAAGTCAAGATAAGATCTATCTAAGCTTGATTAGCAATTGGAAGAATTGGAAGAACATGGAAAAGCATGAAGATTAAGGAGGAAAAAATAAGCCGATTAAATGAAAAAAAAAAAGGAAGGAGAAGTTAGATCTTAATGCATACTATACTACTTGAAGTTTGAAAGAAACACCAAAGATGCTTGTGATCAAGAATAAAAGTTGACCAATATAGGGAAATATCCTATAGCAAGCTTTTGAAGAGTTCTGATATCGTAGTACTTGCAGCTGATTGGTTCGATCCAGGAACACATTGATTGAAAATATTGATGCTAATAGAGATACTACTGACAATTGGAAGCAAATATTATTTCTTGGAAAAGCATATAACTTCTAAGGCCCACTGGAGGAGAAGTAATGTACTCTATCTATAAATTTCATCTACAATAATCCTATTCAAGTCCTGCTTAGATGATAAGAGGTAATGGAATAGGACAAAATTCCAGGGACTAATAATGGAATAATACAACCAAGCCAACTAGTACAAAGGAAGTTTCAAGATTATAAATCATAATATTCAGTTTGTCAAAAAAATGAATTTGTCAAGAAAGGAATGTGTCTAAGAATGGCACTAGGGTTTAAAATGTGCATCAATTATTTCTACTCTGTATCAATTCATTGGTCGATGATTGTTATCCTATAGTTCTTGCAAATAGCTAAATTGTTTTGGAAAATTCTCCTGATATAGACAGATTTGGTGTAGAGATGCTATTTCATTTTTTATAAGTCATTGTGGAATGAAACTAGTTGAGGTTCAAAGGGTTGAACTCTGTATATAAATATGATGGATAAATTATAATCTAGCATATGTTTGTTGTGCAAATAACGGGGAGAAACTGTAAACCACTTGTTCCTTAAATGACATTTTTCCAAAACAGTCTGGGATGTTGTGAGTTTATAACAAAGGAAAAAGGGAATTGGATAAGTGAAAATGTTGAGGATGCATTGCAAATGGGTAGATGATAGAGAGGTGAGTGAGCACCCAGCCCTTCCTACAGTAGTTCTTTGGTCAATATGGATTGCCATGAACAAAGTTATATTCCAAGATATTGTTGTTTCCCCCTCAGAGATGCTACACGAGATCAAATATAGTTATGGCAGCCTGCCAGAATATGTTCCTTCACACTTGTTTTCAGGCAGAGCAACTCCAGAGCTGATGAACTGACAAAAAGGAGATGGGGTCTTCTCTCTTACCCACAGGCAGATTGACATCTAATCATGTTCTATTTTGTATATTGCATGTTGGTAACTCCATAAAAGTTTATATATCAATATAGTTCTTGAAGTAATGTTCAAAAGGAAATTTTCTATGATAATGATGGGTAAATGCCCAGCCTATCAGTAGACTCTTTTATAGTCTTTCCTGGGGAAAATAGCATCCTGTATATTTCAGTCCAAAGTCAACTATGACTATTACAAAATGTACCATTACCTCTTTCTATTGAAATTCAAAAAATTTCAGAAGGAAAAAAAAAAACTACATACTCAATCCAAAATATTTCAATAATTGGTTTCCCCTAGGATTAATGAAATAGTGGAACAAACTCATTAGAATCATTACACATTGAGTAATATTTCAGAAAATAATGTACTGACCTGTAAAGCATCCAGAGAAACAGCTGGTTAACTTTCTACTGAGTTGTCCATTTCTTTTTTCTGGTTTTATAGCTTGACCACTACCATGCTCGCCATTATCTGTATGTAAATAATTCTCTTCTGGACTGTCTATGCTGCTCAATAAATGATTTTCACCAAAGATATGGGCAGTAGTCTCACGAGAAAATTTTGTCACCATGGAGAATTTTTCCAAACCATGAATCAAAATCTCATGAGCAGGATCTCTCAAGTGCTCATTTTGAACCCCACCATGTTTCAAACCACCATAAATTTTATCTTGGTAGTTTTGATTGGAAGGATCCGTTGTGTTCTGAATAGAAGGAGCTGGTCCTTCTATATGAAGAGAAGATATGATGTTTGCAACTGGAAGTGCTCCAGGTAGTTCCAAAGATGTTAGACTTCTCTGCAGCTAAACAGCAATCTAGACATTGCAAAATTCAACTTATGACATGGAATTTCCTTTTAGCAAAAATGAATCTCAAGACAAACCAGGGATTAAAACTATAGACACAAAATGAGCTTTAAGGTATAGCCTCAGAAGGTAATTATCTGAAGCGGATCTTGAATGTCATTTACAAGAAATACATTGGCATCATCAGCAGACCTGAAAAGACAAAATATTGCAGTGACATTTGCTTGGGTCATACCATTGTACTGAACATATTACTATATCAATTTCCATGACTGAACTATGAAGTTACTAGCAATTGCACAATATGTTGCAAAGGAAACGATGTAAAGCAGTAATATAGGAAATACTAGTATTAGATTTGCAAGACTATGCTTGGGAGTTAAATTTGTATAGAAAATAGTAGATGATTCGTAAGTTTTTCAAAAAATCATTCTAGGAGCAAGGATCATGTTTCTTCCTTTTTCAAATTTGCGATTTACAAGAGTTCAACAATTGAGAAAAACCACAAACTCTGTTTTCTAAAAAGTTGCTAGAACACTAATAGACTGACCTTCCTGCCACTGTGTCCATTGTGTCCATTGTTACATTACTTCATTTGTCCTAAACTGGACTGACTTGGATTATATTTTTGCAGAGTCACATAACCACCATATGGAAAAATGCCTTAAATGAGGCATCTATTAATCTAACATTCTGTTAAATTTTCTTTTAAGAAAATCTGAAATTTAGTTTAATCACCAACCATTCAAAGAGGCATAAGGCATAAATTTAAATTTCAAAGTAATTCAGTTTCATGTTGAGAACATCAGAATATGATAGTAAGTGCGTGTCCAAAGAAGCTGATCTTTCCACTAGTTTGCCATTTATTTCACCATTATGGGCAGCTGCCAGAACCGTTGCTACTGCATCTGCTATCTTTTTCCATTGCTCAGTCTGTACCCTCAATCTCTTCATTTCGGCTTCCATAGCCAAGTTAGCAGCCTGTGCGGCCTCAAGCTGCTCTAATGATCTGTTTGCTCTCTGGCTACTGTTTTCCATCTCGAGAATGGCAACTTTTAGCTTCTCTATAGCCTCCTCCTCCCTGACATTAGCAGCCTCAAATTTTGCAAGGGACTCTGTTATTTTTTCCTGTACACTAGCTTCTGCCTCCTCAAGTTTTTTATTTACTGAATCGTTACCTTCCAATGAAAATGAAGAGTCGGAATTTGGGGCAGTGGCAAGTGATTTCTCCATTTGCTCCATTTTTCCTGCAATGGAAAGCTCTCTGCTTTTCAGATTTTCATTTTCTTCCTTGATATTTTGCAATTCATTCTCTTGATCCATTAGAGAGGCCTTGAGATTTTCCACTTCCATCTTGCTCTTTTCTAATTTTTCTTTTACGGCATTGGCCTTGGCTTCAGCTTCTCTCAGAGATGCCATCAATTTACCCTCTCTTTCAGTAGACCGAGTCATGATTTCCTCTGCTTCTAGCTTATACTTTTCAATAGCTTCTTTGACATGTTCTGCCTCCAACCTAGCCTCACTCAGCATTGAATTAAATTTTCCCTCCGTGGCTTCCAAAGCAGCCCTCAATTGCTCAGTTTCAACTCTTGTGCTTTGCACCTCTTCATAAGCGGTCTCTAGTTCCATTTTAGCTCGCCCAGCTTCTGCCGTAGTTTGCAGAAGATGGAGTTCCAGGTTTTCCACTGCCTTCTTATTCTTCTCTACTCCTTCAGCTTCTTTTGAAATCATCTCTTCCTCTCTCTTCTTTTCTTCAACCAAGTCTGATCTAGTTCTTTCAAGCTCAGCATTCAGGGAGTGTATAGTTTCTGTAAGGGAACCCAAATCAGATTTTTCCTTTTCCAGATCTGCATTTGTTTCTTCAAGCTCTGCAGTTACTGATCTCAGGGACTCCAGTGCTTTATTCTCCTCGGCTTTTGCTCTCTCAGTCTTCGTTCTGGCTTCCTCTAAATTAAGGTTCACTTCACGGGCTATCATGGCAATATTTGATTCGGATGCTCTGGCTTCTTTAAGCTCAGATCTGAGCATCTCCAAAAGAGTATGCATATCCAACGAATTTGGCTCAGACATCTTCAAAGTGTCAATTTCTAGCCGCAAACCCTGAATTTCCAAATTAGCCGCCTCAACCTGAGCTATAACCATAGCCTTGGAATATTGAAGGTTCTTAAGCCATAAATTCCAAATATTCCCCTAATTACATCAATTGACAAACCATCGCATTAGCATGATCATGAGGACCATCATTGTTGATAGAATTTAAAATTTTATATTACTGAATAATTGGAGTATCTTCCTAACAGAAAACAGAGAGGTTGGTTTATCTCAAAATCTCTATCAATTTCATGAAAACGTAATGTAGAATTTTGTATTTATGTTTTCTCACATGATCAAATATTCAATGCTTTCCTTCGCAATGGATCATTATGCAGATGGAAGCTCTCTAATATAAGTAGAAATTGTCCATGCAAGTTGTGTGGTTATTTTTCCATTGCTTATCGTGGTATTTTATGATATCATAAGCTACATAAAACCCAATAATAAATTCTGGTCCAAATCCTTGTTTTCATCATGCATGGATTGTACTCCTGCAACCATTCCGCAACATAAGCTAAAAGATAAAGCCCAGAAAATTGGATTTCAGATTTAGCCCTTTGTTTCTCAATTTCGAAAGGGCTCTTGCTGCCCTTAGAAACCAAACTCTGATTCCTCTTGGGTTTCTTGGTAGTAGGCGGATGGCAGGGGCAATAAATATAATTAGAACTAGTATCACGGCTAGCAATAAGCCTCAAATCCCTAATTTCTCCATTCAAGTTCCCTGACTGCAATTCCATGTCCTGTGCAATAGCCATAGGCATTGAACAAGATGAAGAGGCCTCCACCGAGGGTTTGCTGTTGGAGGTTGTATACTGACTACATGCCTAGTGCATCAAATGAGGTAGAAGACAAGGACTTGGATGCTGATTTCGATTACTGAATTATTTTCTGATAGGCAAAAGACTCTAGCCCATTTGGATCTTATAAATTTACAATCAACATGGACTAGTCAATTTTGTCATTTGCAACTTGGCATTATATATAATATAGTATATCATTTGGAGTTCAGGCTCTGAGTTTTTGAATCTTGATTGAAGTGTCTAAAACTAATGCATATTCACATTTCACATTATGAAAAAAATCACAGACGGTCTTGCTTTGACAAACTAACTGACCCACAAAGGGTGATGCTATGCACATACCTCAAGGAGATTCTAGTGAGCAGCTTGAAATGCCACAACCCCGACATTGAACCACCATCTCGTTGGAAAATATCCTAATTTTTTAATTTGTACACGTCTATTTTTTTCTAATTTTGTGTGCCTAGGGAAAAGTCACATGACCTGGACTCGACAATGACTTGGTAAATCCAAGGTGGAGACTCTCAACAAAACTCCACAATATCACAGCTTAGTAAAAATATAGGGAAGTAAACTCAATCAAACTCAATATAATTATTGAACAAAAGTGAATCTGAAAGATTTTAATCAGGAGTATTGAGTCAGCTAGCTAGCTCTGAGAGCAGAATTAATTCGGGATTTCTCACAGACTTATACAGAATGCTTATAATTGATATAAAACCAGTACTCACGTGGAGAAATGAGATGAAATTTCATGAAAATGGGCTAAAATTCAATGAAAATAATAACATACCTTATGAAAATATGAATGCAATTGTGCCACGCTAGATGAGAGTAATGGTTGATACTTCAGTGAAAACCAGGCAGTATATGTTCAGGGTTGATTCATGGAAGAGGCGGAGGAATCATAAAAGTTTGTCCTAAAATTTAAAGCTAAAACAACAAACATTTTAAACAGAGTGACATTTTCATTTGATAGCATTTATGCAAACATTTGGGAGAAAGATCCCAACGTATAGATTGTACTCTCTGATGAAAGGGGGTGTTTGTGAATCGTAATCAGTTACATTGTTTTTCCTATTGTCACTTGCAATCTTCCACAGCTGAGAAATCTATCGTTGGGGGATAACAATATTGGTTCAACATTGCCTCACAACCTTTCCTTGTGCAGGCAGCTTCAGTGCTTGAATTTGTAGCAGAATATTTTTGTGGGGAGCCTTTCGGACTATATTTCAGAGCTCGCAAAGCTGGAGCACTTGGATATATTGAGTAACAATTTCTCTGGTTCAATTCCTACAGGAATTTGGAAATTGCGAAGGCTTCAAGTATTGAACCTGTGCTGTAATCTGCTAAACGCGACAATCCCAACATTTTTTGGAAATCTCAGCAATCTACAGAAATTATTGTTGGCATACAATCCCTTTGCCCCTGGTGTGATTCCTCCGGAGCTGGGGAAGCTAGCAAAGTTTTAGAATCTATGGGCTACTTGTAATCTTTACGAATAACTTGAATGGTAGCTTACCTTCGAATTTGGGGAAATTTTCCACCTTGCAAACACTAGATATTGCAAGAAATCGACTGAGTGGCACTCTTACGCCGGATCTTTGCAAGCATGGGAAGGTGCACCCCGCTCGTACACCCCGCCGAACTTGAGAATGGCTCCAGACAGCTCCTTAAATGGGCTGCTGCTATTTTTATGTGGCCCAACTTCCAGAGCGCAAGACAGGAATGAAATTCTGGGTGCCCTAGGTAGCTAGGATTGATTAGACTCTATCAAATTTTCATCTGGTTAAAACTATTTTCCTATGTGCCTGAATAATAACTATGTTTAATATGAAGGTTGAGAATGTTTTAATCATCTAACATCTAAATCAATGATGTATAATAGTGCAGTTGGCAATTAGGAAAGTTGTTTTCAAATAAAAACACTTTACAGCGTAATAAGAGAATATAGTCAGAAAATGTTCCAAACATGATCAACTTCCTAGGCTACTTAATTTACAACCATATTCAAACAGTGCTAACATATGTTTGCATTTTTCATTGATCTAGAACATTGAACAACATATTCATGATTTTGTGCATACCAAGGTTGCTTGGGAGCAGGAGCAGGAGTGGGAAGTAGGAGCAGGAAGTGGGAGCAGAAGCGAGAGCGGGGAGCGACATTTTCAAAAACTCCCAGGTTGGTAGCGAATTTTTATATATTTTGATGCATATATGTCAACAAAAGTATGTAGAATGATGAATTAGATATAAAAAGCATAAAAACATGAGGAAGAGAGCTAGCACTTGTCTTTTGGAGAACTTTCTAATCATATATACATTTGACAAATGAACAAGAAGGGCTACTTCATACATGACACTAATTATTTTGACTCTAAATGACCAATCCTAATGCTCTCAAGTGAGAGCCAACTAAAAATAAAATCACTTGCTCATGAAACCCATGAGGTAAGGCTTTATAATAATTTTATTAATATTATTAAAAAAAAATTGTCAAAAAACTAAATTACACCATTATAATCATAAATATATACATGCCAAACACTTATGTTGAAAAGCAAGATTGCTGGAAGTCCCTACAAGACCTCAAGCACACAGAGTATGGCACAAATTGCATTCTAGGGGGAGATTTCAATACAGTTCTAAAACAGGACAAAAAGAGAAGAGGGACAGTGGTAAGAGAAATTCACCAGAAAGACTTAGAAGACCTGCTAATGCAGTCAAATCTCTTCGATGTGAAGCCGAGCAAATTTGAATACACATGGAAAAATAAGAGGGTGGGACCGGGGCACATAACAACAAGGTTAGACAAGTTTTTAGCTTCAAATATTCTGCTATCAACGTCCTTCACTATAACTTCAGAGATCCGACCATGGTGTGGATCGGACCACTGACCGATCACGCTTCTTTTTTCTCCTCCAGTAAACTATGTGCCAATCTCATTCAAATTCTCCCCATTATGGATCGAATCAGTTGGATTTTCTGAAATGATCACTGCATCCTGGGCTCAGTGGGTAAATGGCAGCCCTATACCCATATGGGAAAGGAAAGTTAAAAGGTTAAAAACCAACATCAAAGAATGGCTCAAAACATACAATGCAAATCTATCCCTAAATGTCAAAACAGCAGAAGACAATATTGCAAAAGAGCAAGCTCAAATAGAAAACAATGAAGTGGAGAAGGCGGACTTTCAAGAAGAAATAAAAATGTTCCAAACATACCACGCAAGCCTGAGACAAGAGGAAGATATGTGGCGGCTCAAATCTCGCAATAGCTGGCTCAGCTCTGGAGACAGGAATACAAAATAATTTCACAAGAAAGCAAAATTTCGAGAGATCAAAAATGGCATTACCCAAATTCAGCATGGATCTCAAACTCTCGATTCTTTTCATGAGATTAAGGTCGATGCAATAGATCACTTCTCTGCCCTATAACATGATGACCAACCTTCGGCCCCCATTAGTGAAGCCTTCTTCTTGGACTTGATGCCTTCTTTGGTGACTACTGAAGCCAATGAAATCCTTGCTGCTCTGCCTAATCCTAAAGAAATTCAAAACGCAGTATTTTCCCTTTCTCCAGATAAGGCCCCTAGGCTTGATGGCTTCACTGGTAGGTTTTATCAAACCTATTGGCATCTAATAAAAAGAGATTTATGCCAAATGATCGGGTATTCCCTAAAGATCTCATACATCGGTGGTGGAATAAATTCAGCCTTTTTATCCCTGATACCAAAAGAACAAAATCCATCCTCTTTCTTGAGATTTAGGCCAATTTTCCTCTGTAACTTCTCTTATAAAATTATTTCCAAAATCCTAGCCCTTAGACTGAAAGTTCTCCTTCCTCTCCTCATCTCTCCTAATCAATGCAGCTTCGTCCCGGGAAGACAAATCTATGACACAATACAATCTTAATCCAGGAAGCCATTGACTCAAGTTGGAGACGTGAGGAGCAAGGAACGGTCATTAAACTGGATATGGCCAATGCATTTGATAGGGTTCGACATAAATTCCTCCTCGACATAATGAAGATGGGATTTAAAGAGACCTTCATCGGATGGATAGAGAAATGCATTGCTAGGCCCTGGATCTCTCCTTTGATTAAGGGTAGGGGGGATGGGTTCTTCCAAGCTTCAAGAGGTCTCCGACAAGGGTGCCCCCTCTTGCACTTTTAATATATATTGGTCGGAGAGGCTCTTAGTTGCAACCTTGAAGCAGCAAGGATCTCTCATCACATCCCGGGAATCAGATTCAAAGAAGGAATCAAAAGCATAAATCACAGGAAATTTGCTGATGATACAGCTCTTCTAGGTGGGGCCTCTCTGGTCATAACTAGAAGATTCAAATCTTACTTGCACAGATTCCAAGAAGCATCTGGAGGGAAAACAAGTGATGCCAAATGTAGAATATATGCATGGAATATCTCCATTAGAAAGGCCAATAAAATAGAAGAAATATTGGAATTTAAGGTAGAAATAGACTGGAAGGAATTTAAATACTTAGGAGTCCCAATTTTCTTGAAAAGGACCAGTCCTAAGGCCTGGCAAGGCATGATTGACAAAATGAAACAAAAAATAACCAATTGGGGAGGGATTTGGTTAAATCCAGCAGGTCGTCTCATTCTTATCAAATCAGTGTTGTCTTCTCTCCCTTTATATCAGTTCGCGGTCCTCCAGGCTCTGAGGTATGTCCTGCAGCAATTTGGCAGTTTTATAAGGAAGTTCTTATGGGAAGGAGGGAAACAAACAACAAGAAAATATCACATGGTAAACTGGAAGACTGTTACATCACCTAGGCAACATGGAGGACTAGGAATTCGAGACCCAAGATTAACTAACCCAACAATTGGGGCCAAATTATGGTGGGGTCTAGTCATAAAACCCGAAGAATGGTGGGCCCAAGTAATAAGAGGAAAGTATTTCAAGCAACAAGAACAGGAAAACGGGTATATTCCAACCACTCAAGGCTCCCCAATTTCGCATTTTCTTCTATCCTCATCTACTTTAATTACTCAAAACATCAGTAGAATTCCTGGAAATGGTCTGACAGTTAAAATTTTGGAAGACAAAATAATGAATAACGATCCACTAGCAGATTTGGAACAGCTGAAACCCCTCTGAGATCACTTCAAGTCGATCAAAATTACAACCTTGTCACAAATCTCAGTGTGGGATGAAAAGAGGAAATGGGAAGGGTGGCTTCTGTCAGATCTCCCTAAAGAGCTAAATGAGCAAAAAAAAGAACTCCTAAATCTTCTCGAGGGATGTTCTCCAATAGCGAGAGATAAACCAGACAAATGTTGCTAGAAGAACACAAGATACTCAGTCAAAGAAGGCTACACACATCTCCTCATTGAGGAACAGGTTCCCCCTAAAAGTGGGATATGAAATTGGGTCTGGATACCAAATGCTATACCCAACGTAAATTACTTCATCTGGCAGCTAAACCACAAGAAAATTCTCTCACAGGGCAACATAAGGAAAAGAGGTATAAACGGGCCAACCAAATTCCCTCTTTGTGAACCAAGTTTTCGACTGCAAATCCGACAATACTCTGACCTGGTTACCCCAGCCAAGTTTTCAACAGTGGTCCCGATCAATATTTTCAAATATATAAAACTATTTATAGGGTTTCGATAAATCCAAAAGAGGGCTTTCCTTGGTGAAATGTTTGATGAAAAGCTTAAAGCAATTTTGACAATATTACACTCGCCACAAGTGTACTATATCCTTTCTTCTGACACATCCGCCCATGAGGATCTGATTGCCACCACCTTACATGATGAAAAGGAGCGGTTGTGAAAGACTCTCCAGGATGGAAAAAGGGTGGACTTTGATCATAACCCGAATCATGTACCGAAACATACTTCCAACGAGCTCTAGAATGAGAAGAGGCAGGTTTTTTCTTCGCACAGGAATGAGGCACACTCTGAATCACAGTCAGGTTTATACAGGAGGAAGATTCAGTACAAGGACCATTGCTATAAACTTGCATCTAATGTCAAACAAGTAATTTTGGAACATAACGACCTCTGAGACAAAGTTGCAAGCTTGCAAAAGCGGGCGCTGATAGGAAGATGGCTATACCCAGAGGATTTAATTTTTGATCTGTCGGAGTGGGTAAAAACCTTCTGGTGTCTAATTTTGGGATACATTCCTAAAGTAAGTAAAATGATGCGGAACTAGTTCAGCGAGCATTTTCTGCATGAGGAAGATTGTAGGAAGATTATGACTCGAACTTGGGTCTGAGGCAAGAGTTTCATTCTGCTCCTACCATGGTTTTTGGGTTTCAATCCTGTAATTGATGCCCCGAAGAGTAAACTGATTTGGGTCGAATTACCAGGCTTACCCCTGGAGTTCTGGACCTTGAAAACACTTCGGGCTATTGGAAATTCCATTGGAATGACCAAGTATTTGGATCCTAGATGTATTGGTACTGCGGACAAGCGGATTGCTTGGATTTTAGTTGAAGTTTCATTCCGAGGTGGGTTTCTGAGTGATGTTAATTTAATTTGGGGACAACGAATACACTGACAGAGACTAGACCACTGGGGTGTGCCATTCCGCTGTCTCATATTTCACCACACTAGTCACTTGCAAAGAATCTGTCCTATGCGACAATGGAGGAGAGGACGCCACAAAGACATGTCTTTTGGTCGCCAACATGGAAATAAGTCAGCTCATGCATCTGGGTCTGACTCGGGTAAGTCAATTCCCCCCTCTTATAACAGTGTCATATCTTACTCTTCGGATTTACCTTTGTTAATTATACGTACTGCAAAAGCCCCATATTTACCTAAAAACACGGGTTCCCCTCGCTACAATCAAGAATTCTCTCCAATTTCCCATGAGTCAACCTCGCCGCACTCTAATAAACCAATGGATGACCCCCAAGGAACTGTCTATACGGGAAATCCTACCTTATCACCATGTCCACATCCCTCTGAACCGCTAGTGGTTTCATCATCGATGCCCCCCCTGGAATGGGCTTCTCCATTATCTTCTCATGAACCTGATCCCCCACAATGCCCAGATTCCCCGCGGAATACTGTGGGTAGTGATTTAGATGCGCTTCTAGGAAACCCGATGCTAGATATGGCTGCACTTACTGTCTTTGATAAAGGACTTTCAAAACCCTTTCCTCATATATCTCCCGAGTCAACTTCAAACATCACTGTTAGGAAGACTAATAAAAAGGGATCAAGGCATTTTCGTGGTCGGCTCAGGAAAAAATCATTATTTCAAGGGGATCTGCATGATTTGCATGATGTTCCTATTACTACAATTGGTGATATTCGGGGCCTTAGAACAGGCAGCCCCAATAAAGTACCTAAATGATGACTATGGTATCTCTGAATGTAAGAGGGTTGGGCGGACCCTCTAAAAATCTTTGCCTTTGCCAGATGTTCTCAGAAATAAATCCATCAATGGTATTTCTCCAAGAAACTCTTTGTAGTCGAATTGTTTCTATTGAGAAGTATACGCTCGTGTTGGCATGCAGTGGGAGTGGATGCAGTGGGTTGGGCGGGTAGAATGTTGGCCACTTGGGACCCTTTATTGTACAGTCTAAAGGTCTATAAATTCTTTGGAGGTATTTTTCTATACGGTAATATAAGAGGGGTCTCGGAGCTGAGAGACATCGACAATAAGATTGCTCAGATTTATATGGACATGACGATCGCTCCACTTGACTCTCTATCCTATGACACTCTTGAGAAGCTGGAGCCTCGCAAGCTTGAGATTTTAAAAATATAGGAAACTACATGGAAATTAAAAATCAGAGTTCAATGGTTACAGGAAGGCGATCTGAATACAAGGTTTTTCCATAACTGTGCAAATTGCCGCAGGAACATGAATTCAATTTGGTGAATAAAGGCTGCGGATGGCTCTATGAAACATAAAACGTGGGACATACAGGTTGAAGCGCTCAATTATTTTATTGATTTTTATAAATTTGACCATGAAATTGATCATCAAAGCCAAGCTTGGGTACTACAACATATGCCCTCCATGTTAGACCTAGATGCAAACAATGTTATGGAGGTGGAGATATCTAAGGAGTTAGAAGTTGCATTAAAATATTTTGCACATGACAAAAGTCCTGGGGCGGATGGATGGCCGGCTGAATTTTATTTACACTTCTATGATATGTTGGAGTACGAGCTGCTTATGGTTGTGGAACAGATTAGAATTCTAGGTTTTGTTCCTGGAGATATGAATTTGACCTTCTTGACAATCATTCCTAAGTCATCGGATCCTGAAAAATTCTTAGATTTTAGGCCTATTGCACTATGTAATGTTGTGTACAAAATCACCTCTAAAATTATTGCAAATAGGATTCGGGGGATCCTATCAACATACATTTCTAAGTAACAATTCGGGTTTTTAAGTGGCAGGTCTATACACAATGCCATTGCTATAGCACAAGAGGCTTTACACTCCATTCATGAAAACAAAACTGAGGCTCTAATTATGAAGATTGACATCCATAAGGCATATGATTCTGCAGATTGGTCTTTCATTAGGCTAATTCTCCTAAATATTGAGCTATCTATTCGGTCTATTAGATGGATAATGGCGTGCATAACTTCAGTAAGATATGATGTTCTCATTATTGGACTACCAACTGACTTTTTCTTGGCCGAAAGAGGGCTTCGACAGGGTTGTGTTTTATCCCCGCTCATATTCATCCTTATTATGGATTGCTTCAGGAACCTCATGAAGATGGCAAAGGAAAAGGGTTACTTTGATGGACTAGCTTTCTCTCCTACGGTATGTGTCACACACTCATTACTTGTTGATGATTTGCTGGTCTTTGGTAAACTTATTAGGAACCAATGGTTTTATCTGCACTACATTCTCAATCACTTTGGAGCTGATTCTAGTTTATGCATTAAAAAGGGTAAATCTCTCCTTCTGTATGATTCGAGAGATGTGGAGGAAATTAAGTTTATTTTTGAGTTTATAGGGACTGGCATAAGTCATATAATGTTGGGCATAACATATCTCAGATTTAGACTCAAACCTTGTTCATACAATAGCAATGATTGGACTTGGCTGATCGAGAAATTTAAAAACAAGATACACAAATGGACGAGTAGGTTCCTTTCGCTGGATGGTAGATATATCTTCATATAAGTTGTCTTATCTCAATATGTGGCCTATTGGTCTAACTTGTACTTTCTCCCAGCAATCATTGTTAACAAAATTAATTCCATTATTGCAAATTTTCTATGGGGAGGTTCCTCGGATCACACTAAAATCCATATCTGTAAATTGGAGGCAATCTCTATCCCGAAAAGATCTGGCAGTTGAGGTCTATTAAATCTCAGACTTTTCTCAAATGCACTGCTGGTAAAATCTTTATGGCGTGCTCTAAAGGGCAACGAAGTATGGTCTAAAATAATTACACACAAATATTTTGAGGGTGATTCTATTCAATCTATATACTTGGGATGTGTAAGGTCTATACAAAAGGCTTCAGCCATCTAGCGCAGTTTCCAAAGAGTGATGCACATCTTGGGACAAAGACTGGTTTGGGAGTTCAACAATGGCAAAAATATTCTAATTGGAGTCGATCGAATGCTCGCGTCTAAAAATGCAATTCTCTTTGATTCACACCTACTTCAAAGATTTCATCACAATGGCATTCTCTCTCTCTTTGATCTTATATACCGCTGGAACCTCAGGGATCCCATATGGAAATCTGCAGAGATGCTGGGGTTATAGGGCAGTGAAGCACATAGCTAGGAATGCCATAAAGCTCTTCTACAGGCGATGGGATTATCTTTCAGAGGGGAAGGTGACATTATGGTTTGGAATGGAAAATTCAAGGGTGCGGGATTACTCATTAAGGATGAGTATGAAAATCAAATTGCTAAAATGACTCCCGACCCTACGTTGTCTCCTTTTTATATTGCATGGAATCTTAAAATCGCTACAAAGATAATATTATTTGCATGGTTATTGTGGAAAAACGGAGTACTAACTTGGGAGGTATTATGAAAACGGGGATTTTATGGTCCTGGAAGATGTCCATTTTGTCTCCAACATGAAGAGGCTGCTTCTCATCTTTTCTTCACATGTACCCTCTCTCTTTCTATTTGGCAGCATTCTGCTGGGCTTATAGGTGACCCTTCTTGGTGTCCTTTTGACTATATTCAAGTTATCAAATCTTGGGTTGTTGTGAGCTTCTCTTACAAAGCTTTACCCTTTTATGTGTTTTGGGAAATCTGGAATGCTCGGAATCGTTGGATTTTCAAAGGGGTTCCCCCACAACACTCCAAGATTACAGGGAATATTGCTTTATGGATTAATGATCGTCCTTGTATCCCACCTGCTATTAAGGATCTTTCTAAGAGAATCCAGCCTGACCATATTGAGCTCCCGACTTTATATTTTGATGGTGCAAATAAGGATGGCCTATGTGGCTGTGGGGCATGGATAAAGCTTGAAAACAAGGACCGATATCACATGTTTTGGAATGGAGGTCTTGGCTCAAACAATAAGGTGGAAATTATGGAGTTATGGAGTGGGATACTGATTGCTTATCATCTAAATCTCCCTTCAATTCACATATATGGAGACTCGAAGTACACCACTGATGGGATCAGCGGCAGATGTGGAATGCAATGTAGCAATAGCGTTGGTTGGGTACAGTGGATCAAGTATCTATTAGGAAAGTTTCAAGCCTACACTATTCGGCACATACATATGGAGAAAAATACACGTGCTGACCTTCTCTTCAAAAGAGGGCTGGAGTCCACATATGGTGCTATTCAGATCATGCATTAAAGGGCTTCCACTATGTTGGACTCTCAATCTTTTCCTCTGCCATAATCTACATCAAGTGAGCCTGATCTTCTCAAACGAGCCAGAATACATTTGCAAGCAAGCGGGATATCCTTTTTTCTTATGCTGCTTTTATAGGCTATATCTTCATTGTACATACCAGATCCTTTTCGGTTTTTTGCCTTTCTCCATATTCTCCTTTATGATGTTTTCAATCAGATGATGTTCCCACTGACCCTCGGTAAGTATTTGGGCTCAGTGATGTTCTATTCAGTTACGTATTGGCTAGGATTTATGTGGTTGGTATGCAGAGTTTTTATGTGTCTTTATGGCCTTTGTACTATTCTTATGATGGATTTGGTTTGCCTCTTCATGTGGTTCACATATTGCCTGCTATCTGGCATATGCTAGAATGGTATGTCTAATGTGCTGGAAAATGATATTTGATCAACGAATATGAACTATTATATATAACAGTGTTTTTTTCATCCTGAAAAAAAAAAGGTCGAATCAAAATATTTAGCACGCAGGGGTTTCAATCAATGCTGCGGAATTGCGAATTTTTCCTTCTAGGATTATAACCACAATATAATACCTTCAATTCCGCTTAGGGTTTTGGATATATTTATGTCTTTGCTGTGATTTACACTTCGAATTCGTTCAAGTCCTCCACTTCCACGTTAAGCTACAGAGTATTTCTGGTTACATAATATAAACAACTCTTTCACCAGTGTGGCAAGGCTTCGAATCTTATAGAGAAGAGTAAGAAGCATACTAAGTCTGCCATTACCCTAAAATTCGAAAGCTTTGGCATTTACATGGAAAGCTTCAAACAATTTCATTGAAAAACAATTTTACATGCGATGTTCATATAAAATAAAACAGTTTCACTGAAATGGGTTGAATACAAACTCTCACCTGATTCATGGAGGTAACGAAAAACCAGGTATTTCATCTCATAGGAAGTGATCGTCATCGTGGCCATCCATGCCTCTTCTAATTAGCCCACTTGAACCCCTCGGTGTAATGGAGCTAATGGAACTTTCTGTGGTAGTCTCGGGATAGAAATCACCGTCATTAGAGGCACCAGGATTCCAATTTGCTGAGTTCAACCAAGTGTATCAAATCATAGCTGGATACCATGGACGCGCCATTCCTCCTTCGTTGGACAAACCCTGCAACGCGAGGGAAATAGACGAGGGAAACTATAAATTTTGATATTTGAAAAACCAAAGTTGATATTCGAAAAATTTTGATATTAGGAAAAGTTGTTTCCTACTACGAACTTTTTGATTATGGTATGGTGGTTGATTATGGTATGCATTAAGTAATAAAGTAATGGATTACAATGGGGTTGAAAAAGATCAAGTTTAAAAGACTAAATGGCTATGAAGGATATAAAAGTCAAAAAGTAAGTTGAAAAAGTTTTGAGGAAGTAGGGATAATTAATGAGTGGTGGTTGAACTTGATGTGAGCAAATGAAGAAGGCAATGAGGATTTGCAAAAGTAGATTAACTAGGAAGAGAGCAGTGAAGTGAGGATGAGAGAGTGGGAGAATTTCAATGAGAAAGGTGAGTTGGTGAACGGATGGTTGTGAAACAAAGGGTTGATGATAAAATATAGCTCAATAAAGAGTGGTAGTCAATGCACCTCAATGAGGTCTAATGAACACACTGGAGTGAGGTTACGAGAGATATGTGATTACAAAGTAGCAGGTTGGATGCAATGTAGGATGAGATTGCGAATGAGAAAGAATCAAATGAACTAATGGGAAACCATATCCTAAGGCCAACAGAGGATGAGAACCTAGTAGTGGGCATGGCACTAAACAATGGCAAAGCTAGCATTATGCCAACCCCGCCCCTTATGCTTCTTAAATAAAAATAGGTAACACTACACTAGCGTGTTAATAATGGTTCAAGTCCACCTCGTAGTCAGCTTACTTATGGAGGAAAAATAACAATTAGAGGAATTAGTATTAACAATAGTGCAAGTTTGAATATTAAGAGTAGCACACCCGGGAGTTTTAGTTATTTAGAGCAAAAAAACAAGAGTTTCATGAATTTTAATACCTATGATGCTTTGAATTATAACCTAGGAGCATGTAAGAGAAATAATATTAGAGTGATGTACTACTTAAAAAATTTAGTCATATGTAAATGCTTTGGAAAAAAAACATAATGATCCACGTACCTTGATATAAAAAAAACCTTAAAAATGTCACTTTTAAAATCTCTTGTGTAGTTACCTCGTGTCATTCGGGTAGATATCACAATTACTTATGTAAGTAATCGTGCGATCATATTTTTCATTATCTTAAAGGAACTCTTTCTAGACATGCACCCCATCAAGCATAAATCATCCTAACATATACATTTGAAGTAATATAAATCATCCTATGACTATCCTCGAAAGAATTCTCACCCATAGCCTTGGTGATGGTGTAAGGCTCATATCAAAATGGTATGAGCTTCTTCTAGGAGTTTGTCAATTTCTCTTTATGCAAGTCCAACCATAACTCGTCATCAACTTGAAACTTATGTGGATCCAAATGGATTGTGTATCTACTTGTACTTGGAGTTCGCAACTTTCTATAAAATATCATGAACTCGTTATCCTCAACTAGTGTGCCATACTTGGTGGGTGTGACCCAACAACTAATTCGTCTATCCTCGAAGGTGTCGTTATAAGCTTCTAGCTATATTTAAGAATCTTTCTAACTGGTGTACCACAATCTAGCTTTGCAATCCTAGTGCTGCTCAACTTCTCAAGGCTGAGGTGAGACCAACTCGGACCAACTAGGTAATCTAACACTCTTGAGAATTTTTTTTTCCCAATAACCCAAGATTCTCCCCCAACTTGTCAAACTTCCCCTTTGTTAGGAGCTTTGTCAAACTATTAACCATATGCAACTTTGTTAGAATGTGGTCCAACACTACCAACTCCCTAATGAACTTGGAATCTTAGGAAATTGTATTGAATATCAATGTGTTTGAAATGGTCATGACACATTGGATTTTCATAGAGCTTGATGTAACTTTGATTCTCAAAAGAGACAGTATTGGGCTTCAACAACTAATTGGTTGACTCTACAATCAAGTTGCAAATCTAGATAACTTCATAATAAGTATATGAAACTGCCATATACTTTTCTTCAGTGGAACTGAATGCAATTGTTGCTTGCTTCTTATTGATTTAATAAAAATGATTTATAAAATGATAATAATTATGTTTAAAATGAGTCGTATGATGGTCTATTTATACACATTGATTGGGATTTAGAGAAGCGTATTACTGCCATTTTTATTTCTTTGTTGGGTGAACTAGTTTTGGTGCCCAGGATTGTTGTACTTAGATTCTGCATAATAATGAAAAACCTCCAGAGCTAGTTGCACCGGTTTTCCCACATTGGGTTTTTTTGGGGGATATTTGTCCACAAAATCCGTGTGTCACTTTGTCTATGAGCATGTTATTCAGTATTTGATCTGTATGTGTAGGTTGCTAGTTGTATTTACTATTTAATTCGCTAATTTATTGGATATTTCAGAAATTAAATTGTAAATTAATTCAAGTAGAAGAAGTAAATAAAGATACTGCAATAGGGTTTCTTAGATTAAGAAATTTTCACATTCCCTAGGTCTAGCCCCATTAGGTCACCTAGGGCAACAATTTCCCGGGAATCTAGCTAGAGGAAAACTTCTATCTCCTAGAGGCAGCTGCATTGATGGGTGCCCTCACTCTCCTCAGAAATTGGGCCAATTCTGACGGTGGCATCTCCGGATACCTCAAGCCCTAGTTCTAGGATCAAGTTTTTCCTAGGTGTTCCCAAGGATAGAACCTACTAGGATCAATTTGACCTATCGAAGTAAAAACACTTGTTTGATCCTTTCCCATATTCACCTTGTCTAGGATAGGAACATCATTGGTTGCTAAATTCCATCCCTGAACCTGGGCTGGGTCCACTTGGCCCCGTGTGGTCCCATTTGGTGTCAAAGGCCTTTCATTAAGGACCATTTGGGAATCCAAGTTCCCAAAGGATTTTAGGGATTGCGAACTTCCTTCATAGGTATTATTCTTCTCCCTCAACCCTTCAATCCCCCTCCTCTCTCCCTAGAAGATAATTCCCTTACTTAAAAGGAAAGCAAGTCCCACTCTTTATTTTATCTTAGGGAAAGGGTTTCGAGGGTCACTTCCCACCTATTCATTGACCTATACTCTACAAGTGACTTCCTAAACTACTGGGACTCCACCCATCGGTGAAAGTCCGTGAAGAGAAAGGATCCTTAGCTATGGTGACAATGGGCTAAGCCTCCATCGTTTCCCTTATCCTAGCAGTTGCCCTCTTAGGAACCCCTTTTAGATCCACTACTAGTTTGAGTGGTAACAAGTTGTTCACAATTCCATTTGTGAACAACTCTTTGGTATGCCCACTTTTTCCATACTACAACTCTAAGATGAAAAGTCCAGGGCTATGGAGGCTGCCCTTCTTCTCACTGAATCAATCCTCTACAATATAGTGAACTAGGGCTAGTTGGTTCACCCACTTGACTATTACTTTAGTCCTTCAAAGTTTGCACATCCTTAGGCCCTATACACTTGCTCTTCTACCAATTTTGTTGTCCTTCACCAGAACAAGAGTGAGGGCTCTTCTTTGAAATCAACCTAACAACCCTCCAACTATACTTGGCCTACCATCAATCTGCCCAACCACAGTCAATTCTTTTTACTGATCTAGGGCCCACAATATTGTCTTCATCTAGGGCTCTTCAAATCTACCACCTAACAATGGTTTGAGTCCTGTCAAGATCATTGTTCTTGTGTATCTACAATTTGATCTTTGTTGTCCAATCCATGAAAAAATATGAACTACTCCTCTTATCATACTTCTAACAATCTGTAGATGACTGAACTAGGGTAAAAAATCAGCCACTAACAGTCCATTTACTAATTTTTTATAGGTTTCTTCAGATCTTTGTATAAAACTATATGGAAATTCCACCAAAATCAACTCCTCTGCATGTCAATCCATTCTTCATATGGCACACTTCTTCTGCATGCTCAATATTCTGCTCAGGTTCCACCCTCCTTTGGATCTATTGTCTCCACACATACTGAATCTGCAAACCATCTTCCAGAACTGCGGTCTTTATTGCAGAAATAAACCTCGCTCTAAGGGTCACAACCCATATTCTTCTACACAAATTTGTCATAGTCTTAAGGTCATACCTTATGAACTAAACATGCTAGGAAATTGTCCTAACTAGGGCATTATACTTATGTACTTGTAATTGTTGTAGAACAAACCCTATCCACACATAGAAAAAATAGGACTCTTGCCTCCATAAGGGACTCGACCTAGCTCATATGGATCCATAGATTCTGGGCATTTCTTTGAATGAATCTTGACATGAAATTCAGATCTGAATGTCGACCCTCAAACTAGGGTTAACCTCAAACTAGGGTTAACTCAGTCAATATTACGCCTGCGTCAACTTCTGTTATGGCTCTAAATTATAGTGCAAGCCCTCCTTCATTTATGTTGGTCTTTATCACAGACCTTGCGGCCTAATAACCACCACAAGGCAAGATGGTATCAACCCTCTCCTCTATTTCATGTAGAAAATCTAACCAACGAGATTCAATCTAATCTTTTAATCATGTACTAAAACAAGATACCAAATCCTTCCTACAATTTGTGGAAACAAAACACAATCGCACAATCACATATAAGTAAGAGAAACAAGCTATCAATTGCACAACACAAGATGTATCTGGGGAAGCAACTGCTCAAAACCCTCTATCTCTATTTTGTATTAAGTCAAGGAATCATGAAACAATACAATGCTTAATCTCTTTTGAGATTCTCCAGCACTCTGCCAATTGTCTCTTGCTGCTAGTACTTAGCCAATTCTCATCCTTCCTTTAGCATTCCTTGCTCACGCAATTCCAATGGAATTATCTCCATATTAATTAGGAAAATCAACTTCCTTGATTGCGCAATCCATCATGGCATCCCAATGACTTTATAATTGCACATGGGAAATTTTCTATAAATACAACTGATATTTATGTTCCTCTGAACTGTATTACAATAAGGATCAAGGGTCTTTTGACTATTTAAAATAAAATAAAACCCTAAAAAACCAAAACCCTAACCTGAGGAGATGTAACACCAAGAGTTTATGGGCCCCATTGGGGTTAGTTGGGCAGCCAACTTCCCGGGGTCGTAACTTGGTCATATGATATTCGTTTGAAGCACATGATACCTCGTTAGAAAGATCTCTCTGAGGACTACAATTGCTAATATGATTTCTATGAAATATTCAAACCTTTCATGCCCAAAAATCATTGTTTGGGGCCTCAAAACGGCTCTGAAAGTTCAGAACCCGATTTTTTTAAAAAAAAAATAGTAAATTGTGCTATAATTAAGGAAACTGAAAGAGACAATGGCGAGGGCCCAAGTGGAATAGGCGGGTGGACACCAATATCCACCTCGATAACCTTAAATCGAATTTCTTGAGCTAACTCAATCATCATGACTTATTTAATTGACACAATTTGTTATGAGACGAAATTACAATTTAATGTCCAATTTATTTAAGGGAAAAATAGATTAGATGCCTCACATTCCTCACTCCTGGTACATCATAATTCCTCACGAGTGTGGGTGCATTTTTTTTTGTCCTTTCTATTCGCCAATTTCACTATTTCTTGTTGCAAATTTCA
The DNA here is from genome assembly GCA_034641835.2 of Pinus albicaulis. Taxonomy (NCBI): domain Eukaryota; kingdom Viridiplantae; phylum Streptophyta; class Pinopsida; order Pinales; family Pinaceae; genus Pinus; species Pinus albicaulis. Next base: position 191,113,533 of record CM076578.1, on the reverse strand, counting down.
ACACTCCCTCTCAACAAGAAAGGAATTCAATCTATCCCCATCCGGTACCTTTGGAATGTTCTGCATGCTACACTTCTCTAGTGTTGTTTGCACCTGCAAATCCTGAAACTGAATAGCCTTTGAACAAATGAATCAGTATAATGCATCTGTCATCAGAGTCTTCTGACTGCTGCTAGCTACTGCACCTATCTAGTACTGGATTCTTTGCACTACTGTTGACATTTGCATCCATGCCCTTTGAACTGTTGCTAACTCTATTTGTGCTCCAGTATTTGACATCTGTCACTCTGATTTCTGTCTTACTGGCATCTGACTACATCAATATAATTGATCCTTCCTACTATTGATGTACTGTGGGCTCCTCGTAGCCAGGTTCAATCCATGAGACATGCCATCTCAGTGGACCTTGCCCAAATTTCTTATCTTAGGATTATGTCTACACATAACCCCACCTTACACCTCGAGGTATGGCTGCTCCCTCTTCCCATCTGGCTCGAAATTTCCCCCTCATAGAGGTTTCTGCTTGAGTGGACGCTTCCACTTGGTCTCCTCTCTGCTTCTCCAATTGTGGCAGCTACTCCACAACCTTCTGAGACTGCTTCTCATGAGGATGCATGTTGAGAGGTAATTTATGCTCCCTCTAAACCACCAAGACTCTAACTTCTGCCTTTCTCCTCAAATATTTGCATGCATCTGGTACCTCAAGTGCATATAAGTTCTTGACTCACGCACAATGTAATTGTCCCGAAGTTACAAAAATTTTCTAAAAAAGAGTTGATTTTAAATCGATGATATCTCCCTCATCTGAGCTCCGATTTGACCGATTTTTTTTTCCATTTGGGTAGATTTTCGCAAGGAATCAAAATATTCTATTTTTTTCGAAAATTTTACACTGAAATCTTAAAATATTCTCTACAAACTCGCCACCCAAAAAAATCATGCTCAGATACCATGTAGAAAATCTAACCAACAAGATTCAATCTGATCTTGTAATCTACTAAAACAAGATACTTAATCCTTCCTACAATTTACAGAAACAAAACATGATTACACAATAACATATAAGTAAGAGAAATAAATTATCAATCGCACAACAACATGATGTGTTTGGGGAAAGCAACTAATCAAAACCCCTCTATCTCTATTGTGTATTAAGTCAAGGAATAATGAAACAATACAATGCTTAATCTCTCATGAGATTCTCCAACACTCTGTAAAATATTGTCTCCCATTGATCTAGGCAAACTCATTCTAGTACTTAGCCAATTCTCATCCTTACTTCAGCCTGCCTTGCTCATGCAATTCCTAGGGAATTAACTCCTTATTAATTAGGAAAATCAGTCTTCCTTGATTTCGCAATCCATCATGGCATCCCAATGACTTTATAATTGCAGATGGGAAATTTTCTCTGAATAAAACTGATATTTATGTTCCCTTTAACCTATGTCTCCACTGGGTATTCCTCGAAACTGACATGCATGCAACTATTAATAGCGAATTATCAGTTATCTGATTGATCACTCATTGTGAATTAAATCTAATTTAATTCACTGGACCTCTCACTAGCTCATCACTCAGTTAGAACTATTTAAACTGATTTTAACTCATTTAATTGAGTTAATTATACTTGCACCCCACTAATGCATCAACTTCAACTGGACACCAAAAATATTAGAATCCCTCTAGATGCCTCATATTAGACCCTCAACTCGAATTTCTTAAGCTAACTCGGTCATCATGACTTAATTAACTAACACAAGTTGTTATGAGATGAAATTACAATTTATTATCCAATTTATTTAAGGGAAAAATAAATTAGACGCCCCACATTCCTCATTCCTGGTGCATCAAAATTCCTCACCAGTGTGGGTGCATTTTTTTTTGTCCTTTCTGCTTCCAATATCACTGTTTCTTGTTGCAAATTTCAACATTTCAGAATTTGATACAGCCTTCACACAAAGACACCATTGAAATCACATGCCCAGATTCTCATGAGAAACCTCTCTTAAGCTTGATTTTCCAGAAGAGAACCAACAATATGCCATCCTACTTCCTAGCGCAAACCAACCATTAAGATATGCAGCATTATTTTGAACCCTCACATGATGATCTTTCTCTTGGAGGATCATGACCTCCCTTTAGCAACCTTTACTCAGCCCTCATACTCAACCTACTTTAGGACTACATCTCTCTTCACCCCCTTGATGTGCCAGATAGTGGGAATACATGCGAAACATGCTAAGATGTGCCAAGTGATAAGGAATGCCAAGATGTGCAAGGGTGTGTCAATGCATGTCAGGGACTGTCAAGACAACAAAAAGGAGAAAAAAGTTAAACTACAAGGAAATGAACACATAAGAGGATTAATAAGTCATCAATTTACCTTTTCCAAGAGGGGAATGCTAGGCACACCAACACTAGGCAGCAATAGGTGCCAAGTGCAAAGTCTTAGTGCATTCTAAGTGCCAAGTATTCCTTTGTTGCTTCTCATCTACTTTCCAACAATTGATATTCACAAATAAATTTAATATTAAACCATGCTAAATCATACCAAGGCATCTCAACGTATTCCATACATGCTAAGACTTTCCAAGCGCCAACATGTGCCAAGTGCCAATATGTGTCAGGGACTAGTGTTATGCATGTGATGAAGTGGAAGGGAATGTTGAAGAGTGCTAAGGTGTGCTAGAGAGTGATAATGCATGTTGATGAGTGTTAAGGAGTACTAGGAAAAAACATTGAGGGAGCACTAGGTAAAAATTCATGGAATTTAATGAATATGAGGAACGTGTATTTCCAGAGACTAGTGTTAATGTTCAGTGTTAGTTGTCATGCCAAGGAGGGAGTGACAAGGTATGCTAAGCATTGGTAAGGCGTGCTAGGGAATATCAAGGCATGTTAAGAATTTCCAAAGTGTGCTTGGGAGTTCTCGGGTGTGCTAATTATATCACGTGCCAATTAATAGTGCCAAGATATGCCAATACATGCTAGGTGCTAAGGATGTGGCGTAGGGTTCCAGGGTATGTCAATATGTGTCAAGGAAACAAAAGGAAGAACCAGTAAGAGGGTTAATAATTTAGGACTTTATCTTTTTGAAAAGGGGCATGCTAGGCACACTAATAATAGGTCCCAATACATGCCAAGTGGCACTGTGTGCCAAGTGATAATTTATTTCAATGCATTCAACCAAGGTGTTCCAAGGGATGCTAGGGACTATATGCAGCATGCCAACACATGCTAGGAGAGTTCCATGTTGTGCTAGCGCATGCCACCATGTGCTTGGGCGTTAGTGTCATCACAAGATGTTCTAGGTACAAAGATGTTCCAAGACATGTGGGGTGCTAAGAAATGTTAGTGTGTGCCAAAGCATTAATTTAAGGTGTGTCCAGATTGTTGAGGATTGTTAGGTCTTTCTCATTAATAGAATTGTAAGAGCTCGATTATGTATTAAATAATATATTTCCTACACACAATAGTGGAACTTTATCTAAATGGAATTCCCTAGATAATTAACTTAATAGATATGAATCATTTGTTGACTCATAGGAAATATATATTCGACTAGTCATTACTTGAGGGAAATAATACACACTTATTACTTCTTAAAAAATTGACTGACCCTAACCACTATGGCCTTGGACATATTATAAAAAATGCTCCACAATAATGGTATTAAATCATTATCTTTTAACAAAAAATATATTAACAGGCACATAGCGTCATCAAAAACTCATTGGAATGATCAATGATGATGGACATTTTTTGATCGTCACCAAAAGTATCAAAAATAGCATTGGTGAGGGTCAATAAAAGTTTGTCACTAGAAGTGTCACCAAAGAGATAATTAGTGATGGGCCTTTAACAACCCTCACTAAAAGTGAAATGTCTTTGGTGACGGACCATAAAGGACCATCACTATATACACTTACAGTGACAGTTTTTAGTGATCAATGATGACAGACATTTTTTGATCATCACCAAAAGTAACAAAAAGAGCATTGGTGAGGGTCATTAAAATTTCGTCACTAGAAGTGTCACCAAAGAGAGAATTAGTGATGGGCCTTTAACGACCCTCACAAAAAGTGTCATTGAAAATGTCTTTGGTGATGGACCATAAAGGACCATCACTATATACACTTACAGTGACGGTTTTTAAATGACCATCACCATATGTGACATTGGTGACGGACCTTAAAGGTCTGTCACAAGCATGACCCTCACCAATGTGCTTTTTTCTTGTAGTGCCTCCTCTTTCGTTCCTTCTATCTCCAAGATCTCATCATTTGACAATGATGGTACATGCTGCTCATGTGTTGTACCAAGAGCTCTATGTGTGAGATCTTGTGGAACTCCTTGAAAGAGTGCAAGAGTTTCTTCCCTTGGAGAAAGTGCTCCAACTTCTTCTTCATGAGGTGCTTGAGGTGCCTTTGTTTTGACTGTGTTATCATCTCCTGCCTTCTCCTCCTCATCAATAACTGAAATTGTCCCATCATCAATGAAAGACATTAGATCTTGGTCAACTATTAAAGGAGAAACCTTCATGTTATCTTCTTGAGAAGAGGACCCTTCACTCAATGGAGATCTGGCCCCTGGCAAGGCATCAAACAAACTTACACCTTCTCCCATAGTCTTCAGAAATGGATTTGGATTCATAGACCCTTCCAACTCATGCAAAAGATTCATCTGATGTGGTTTGACAATATCAACAGAAGATGATACACAAGGAGCTTCATCAAAACTTTCTATCAATATTTCAACAAACCTTGCATAAGTAGGTGTATTGGCATTCTTCAAGGAAAAATACTCAAACCACCACCAAGCATATGCTTTACCTTCAAAATGCAGTGTTGCTGCTTTGATGGCTTCAATCTCTGAAACTTGATGTTGTTGCACAAATTTATCCATCTCCTCCACCCAAACCCTGACTGGACATTTAGGTGATCCATCAAATATAGATAGATAGAATCTACCCTTACCATGTTGCTCCTCCTTTGTGGCTTTTCCCTCCTTGATCTTGCAGAATCCTTGGAAGTTCAAGTTATCTTTGAACTCCTTGGACTGAGCTTCATACTCCTCCATATGTTAGGGTTATTTATTTGTTTGTTTAGGGTTTCCCTTTGATGTTCAATAATAAAAAGTCCCTTGACCCTCATTGCAACATAGTTCATAAGCATGCAACTACCAAATATCTTCTCAAAGATAACCTACCATTGTCTAAGCTAGTTTATTTCCATTCTACTTGTAAGCCTTTTTTAGTTATTTGATATTAATGAAATGAAGATTTATTTATGTTGAATCTATGTGTTTAGGTTTATATTTTTGTTTTTTTGCTTTCCTACATAAGTCCAGATCAAGAAGGAATAATCAAGCTTTACAGCATAATAAGAATCAAAAGAGGAAGAGCCATATAATCCAGTTTTAAGAAGATCGATTCGAGAGAGAAGGAACCAAAGAAGTATATCCCATCTTATTTATATTCAAAATTTTGTTTAACTATTATTTATGATGATCCCAGAAATTTAATATTCCAAATTTTCCATCAGCTAATTAGAATATTAAAGTTCTTATTTTTCTTATTTATTTAAGTAAATAGAGGGTGGAGGGACCCATAAACGCAACATATGAATAAAATCCACTTCTATAGTGTGAATGTGGGTTAATTAAGTATTGGAGTAGTATTATGGAGTAGTGGAGTAGCATATTAATGAAGGAAGAGTGGAGATCAAAGACAAATCATGAGGAAGATGATGGAGATAGTGGAGGAATAAATGTAAGATCATGGAGAAATAATGATGAAGAGATGGATAAAGTGATGCGTTAAATGCACATGATGGAGGAAGTGGAAAGTAATTGCAGTAGTGATGCAGATGATGGAGGACAACGCAGTCTTTATGGAGGCTAGTCGCCACATGTGCAGTGCAGTTATGAGGTGGGCCAAGGCTAGGGAAGGCTCACAACTATAAAAGGAAGATGAGGGCAACAAAGGAAGGGGGAGTCTGGATTTTTATTGTTGAGTGTCGTAAGACATTTATTTTCACGCTTCAACTGTTTAGCTAAGTCTGCTGTGTTGTTTAGCGCCGATTGTTCTTGAGCAGAAATCCCACTCTTACCCACAGGGGACTTTGAGTGCCTACTCTAGCAAGATTTTCTTGGGCAGCATTCATCATCTGGAAATTAGTGCCACATTCAACCACTCTCATCTGCACTTCCAACTATAGGAATTATGCATTCCTGAACTTAGGTTTGAGAGTTGGAAGGTTGTTCTCAGTACTTCAGCTAAGAAACCTATGGAGGGATCATCCCTTCACACTATGGATCCATTTCCGACTTCTGGGAGTTTCATTGACATATTCAGCATCAGGTCGTCTGTCTATTCTCCTATGCAACAAAGTTTCCTACAGGAATTGCGTAATTATACAGTGAGGGTCTGAGGAGAAGAGGAAGTTCCAAGCAACTTAGCTTGAAATATTGTGAGGGATTAATTCTTCACTCCGGGGATTACTTCAGCTGCTCGAGATCAACATTTTATTATCTATTAGCAGGATACCTCATTATCCCTCCTCGACAGAGCAGTATTTCCTAGTAGTTCTACATGTAGCAGTTGCATATTCAGTCAAGGAGCTAGATCTCAATTTTTGAGCTTGGGAATCGGGAGAAGAGACCAACCCTTTATTTATTGAGCTGAGTGGGTGATATTGCAGCAGATAGATCATTCTTTTAGCCCCAAATTAGAAGTTTTCTCTAGGGAGTACGTAACTCAGCCAAAATGAGTGTAGTGTGTGTTATTCATCAGTAATTTTTGCTAGTTGTTGATGAATAAATACTTGTCCTAGATTTCCTAAAACAACATTCATGAATATTATGATATTTAGAAATCTCACTACTTTAATTATCCTTAAGATAAATTTGTCACTAATTTACTACTCTGCCATTCCCTCATTAGACTCCCACTCCTAGATGACCCCTCATGGGCTTATGCCACTCATATTTGTCCCATTCTCATACCAATAACCTCAGTACTCTGTTTTACGTTTTTCCCTAACCCCCCCACTTTCCATCTAGGGTTGCCAAACAGACTACCCCTTCCCATTTTCACCAAATGCCTCAAGAATTAATGGTCTCAAAACTATCTCTGTAGTCTCTTTGGATAAATCAAGTACATTGGATTTTGGGTCTTCAATACATCAATTTGTCAAAAAACTCTATTTTTCACACTTGAAGACCCCAAGCCAAGCTTTCAGTCAAAGACCAAATCAAAAGAGCCTCCCACTAGGTCATTAGGAGTTCATAGGTTGTAGGGTTAATATTGGTGTTCTAAATCACTATTTTTCATGTAGTAGAAGCTAAATCAAATGTGAAATAAGGTCAGCACCTATTTGTCCAAGATAAAACAGAAAAGCCTCCAAGGAAGACCTCCTTATCAAGTTCAAATTATGCAAAGGACAATTGTTCATTTTTGACATTTCTGCAGGAGTGTGAAGATGATCATCAGCAGTAAAATTGGTAAGGTAAGAGGCCTGCTCCTCATTAAAGGAAATCCACAGCAAAGAAGGAGGAAGTAGCCTATGTTCAAGAAAAATCAGGGTTCCTAAGACAGATTGGGCCAACAGTGTGCCAAACAAGGAGCCAAGGCAGCAAATCACATGGATAGAGGCACACCAGTACAACCAAGCATGAATTGAAGATTCTTAGAAATCATAGATGGAAAAGGGAAAAAGATGAGGTGAACTGAATAGAAATGAATGAACTTGAAAGGGATATAGAGAACTTAGAATACAACACTAATGATTCTTCTCAGACAGCCTAGAAACCTAAGGTGTTGGAAATATGATCAAAGAAGGTAAAATGAAGCTGTTGAGCCTCCACCATGACAACAGAAGAAGGTTTGAAGAGAATTTGTAGGTAACTTCCATAGTTTTCCTAGGTAAAGTATCTCATTGCCTCAAAGGGAAATAATGGAAAGAGTATCAATGATAGGAAGGTAAAGCCTTCATTTTCAGTCATCTACACTCAATGATCAAAGGAGTAAAAAACATAGGCTTAAGCTCCAAGATGGAAGACCAAACTGATCATTAGGTTGTTGTTGTATAACTGAATGTGTCAAAATACCAAGAACATCAAAAAAATATTAATCAGTATGTCATGGCACCTACAAAAAATCATAAGCGGCCAAAATAAGTTAGCATACATGATGGTGAAAGCTTTAGTGCTTGTCAAAAATGGATTTTGCATACCTAAGGATCAATGAGAAAGAAGAAACCATTTTTTAGGTCACCCACACTTAGAAAGGCCCAGAGGGGTAAAAACATGATTTCAACCTCACAATGCAAGCATAAGAGGTTTTCACAGTGCTCAGTAAACTGCCACCAAGAGAAAAGAGCCACTCAAAAGTTTTCAAGTCTCTTGCACAACAAAAAGGTCAAAGGATTATCAGACACATGGGAAAGCTCAAGAAACATTAGCAAAGTGGGTTTTTTATTTAAATTTATTTTCCTAAAGATATAAAAGATCATTTTTCTCTCCTCACTTAGCTCATTATGCACATGAAAAAGAGTAAAAATACCTTCAAGGAGAAAATCTCAGTTTTTGGTGAGAATCCAGGCAAGGTTACTCGGCGCTACATTTTCAAGCAGGTGCTACGATTACATCACTTGGCACTATGCGTAGGGGAGATTTTGCAGTGTAAAATTACACTGTGTTGCAATTACAGGTGAACATGATGCGCGTTCGGATGGGCGCTACCCATTCGCCCAGGAGCCCGACAAACCCATAGAAGTTTCCCAGCGCTGTGCTCAGGGAGGACCCGTTAGGCCTCTACGCAGGCAGCACTGTGCCTAGGAGGACCGGACAGGCACAGGAAACGCCCGGTGCTGCACTTAGGATACCTAGCAAGCCTGCACGTGGGAAACACTACACCTAGGAGAACCCGATATGCATAGGAAACACCCAGCAAGCCTGCATGCAGGCAAGCACTATGCCCAGGAAGCCCGACGCCTAACTATGTGTGTAGGCACTGTGCCTAGGCTAGAAACCTTCTTCCTCTTGGAAAATTGCCAAAAATCACAAGGGAGCATCTCCAAAGTTGCATCCAAGGACCTACAAAGAAGTCGAATTTTGGTAGGTGGCTGCTCAGCCCTCTCCTCCAGTCAAATTCATGATTTTATGGTTAAAGGAAATTGACTAAAACCTAGTGACTAGAAACCCTAAGTCCTCATGGAAAACACTCTCTTTTGACCCCCAAGCAAGAATTTAATTAGGCAAAGAAGGTGTCCATTAGGGTAATTACAGTGATTTCAAGATAATCCTTCATCAAAGCTCAAAGGAATCAGTCATAAACCCACACCTCCATCTCACTCACTTGCAAAAAATTTCCTTTCACCATTATTCCATTTCACTCATCCTATCAAGTTTCACAAGCAAGCCTAGGGTTGTTTAAAAGCATCACTAATCACCATGTCAGGAGAAGAAGGAAGTGTGAGTAGTGAAGAATTCCAATTTCCTATGAGACAAAAGCACAAGGGTGGGAATGTTAACAGATTTGAACCCCAAGACATTGTGGAGATTACTACCAATCCCATGATTCTCACATGCTTTTATAATTAAGGGTGTTTCCAGTTTTGTTAAAGGGTTCAACAAGTGAAAAATCACCCAGAGCTCACAAGGTTATTCATTCTTAACCTACATAACAAAAAATCAAGCTTGGCAGGGGTGACCTTTGAACTCTCATCAGATACCATTGCTCATGCTACTGGACTTCCTAATGTTGGTGAAAAATGGTTCAAGAGAGCAAAGCTGGACATGAGCTGCATTGAGCCTTTCCTCAAGCATAGGTACAAAGAAGGCTGCAAGACTATTCTCCCTTTCTCACACCTACTGGAGAGGTATGCACCCTTAATGAAGATCATCATGAAATATTTTACCTATGAGGGGAGATACTCTAGGCTCTACTCCTACCATATCAGATTACTCATGGATTTCACTAGGGTCAAAATGCTTCATTTTCCCTATTACTTTTATAGGAGCATCGAGAAGATGTCTTTTGTTGTATGAAGGAGGATTTATTCCCAGAAAATGCAGAGTTTGTTCCACCACTCCTTGATCAAGATGGTGGTACTACATGAGTTGGAGCAGAAAGGAATACCTTGGGAGGTGTTCATAGCTCATGAAATATTCACAAGCCCACAGCCTCATCATCAACCTAATTTACCCTCATCATTTCATCCTCCTCCCTCCACTCCTCCATCACCTCCTACACATCATGCCTCATTATCTACACAAGTAGCCTCTCCTCAAGAAAACCTCCCTTCCTCACCTTCTCCTAATGCATTAGATCAAGAAGGAAGTGGCAGTGAACAAGCAAGTGATCATGAGGGTGAGGGTGACAATGAAGCAAACCAAAGTGAAGGTGAGGGTGATGGTCATGATTATTTGAGCCAACAGGAGGCAGAAAACATGGAAACAGAGGAAGAGGATAACAGTGACGAAGAAACTAAGGATGATCCTAAGAGTAGCAGTGAGACTAAGAGCCCTAATGACAGTCAAAACAGTGAGGCTCCTAGTCATGACAGAGATGAGGGAAAAGAGGAAGAGAGCATCCAAGATGAAGATGAAAATAGTGAATAAAATGAAGAGGCTAAAGGCACAGTGACACCAATGAAGCAAGCATCAGTGATGAACGTGACAGCAAGGAAGAAGACAGTCATGACATTCATGACATTCATGAATATAATGAAGGAAATGAATTGAAAATGAAGATCACAACAATGATGAGGCAAACAACTTCAATGAAGAACAAAATGATAGTGCAGAAATCAGTGAAGAAGCTAAGAGTGAGCCTGATGTTGAAGGCAAACAAGTGAGCAGCAGTCAGGGTAATGAAGAAGAACATATGGAAACAAATGATGGCAACCATGACCAAGATACTAAAATGATCACCATCAAACCTCTTCTATTGACATATCAAAGACGAAAAAGGCTTGTGTTTGCTGCCTCTAAAAGGCAAGGGACCATGCCATCCACCTCAGGCTAGAAACTTGATAAAGGCAAACAAAAGGTAAAGGACGAAGAAGAAGATCAACATGAGGTTGAGAGAGAGTTTGAAATCATTTAGATATACAATGATGAGGAGAATGAAGAAAGGATCTCAAACTTGCTCATCTAGAACAAAAATTCCCTCATTGAAAACCTCCAAGCAAATCTGAATAGGGCCAAGAGTGTGAATGATGCCCTTGAGATGGAGAACAGGAAGCTAGAGGCACAAAATCCTATTTTGTGAGGCAAGAGCAATCAGGGCCCAGAAAGAAGCTTAAAGGGCATAGGTAAAGCTAGAGGAATTCATGCGCACATATGAGGAAAGTGAGGATGAAGAGGGACAATATAGGAGGAGACCAAGAACCATGGGTTTGAAGAAGGCATTGGCAACACAAAAAGAAAAAGAATCAACCTTATCAGAGTAGCTCCCTCTAGATGAGTTGTTGGCCATGGAGAGAGAAAATGATTGAGAGCCTTGGCTAGAAAGAGCCAACATACACTTGGAGGCTAAATTGGAGAAAGCAAATAAGGATCTTGATCTCCAAAGGAAGATGACCAAGCATTATGCCCAAAGAAACCAAATTGCAAGGGCTAAACTCAAAAAGGCCCATGCCAAGATATAGGCATTCAAAGAGGAAAAAGGCCAAGAAAACCTTGGAATCTTGGCTCAAGCTTCTCTACAGGCCTCTCAAAACTCATGAAGAAGACATCCACCAATTTTGAGAAAAAATTGACAAATTTTGGTTTTTTGCAAATTTTGAGGCCTCTAAGCGCAGTACCCCTGGCGCTACGCTTTCATCTCAGGCATCCTCAGGAGGAAAACTCAGAATTTGTGGAATCCTTGGCTCAAGTAAATTATGATCACCAAATTTCAGAGCATTTGGAGCACTTTTGACCCCTCAAAAGGCCAAAAAACACCTCATTTTTCACCTTTCTGCCTCATTTACAGACCTGGCGCTATTCCTAGAGCAGTTTTGGGAAATTTTCCTTTTGGACAAGTTAATTGAGCTCAATCAGAAAAAAAAATGGCTTATTTGGAAAGTAGACTTAGCAAGCTTTCCAACGGGCCATCACGGATCCAATTCCAACATTGGGAAGGTCATCAAAACTTGGCTACAAGTGGACCCATTTTTGCCCATGCATGGCACTACGCTTTCAGACATCACTGTGCATTTTTGGCCAAAAAGTCAAAAAAAGGCACTCGTTAATGGAAAAATTATATTTTAATGTTTTTTTAGGCTAATCACTCCAAATTTAGGTGTTTGGAGTTATTTTTGCATTTATTTCATGAGATATTTTGTGTCTTGGGCCTTGCATGGTCTCTTAGGCATAAATGACATTTATGACTAGTTTTGACATTTTCAAACCCTAGTTAGGGTTTTTTCCCTCCTTTGCTAGATAAATAGAGCATGAGGGCATCATTGTAAAAGGTTGGAATTTAATGACTCTTGAGAGAAATATATGTTTTTTTGGAGATTGAAGAATAAATTGGTGTTCTGGAGTTTGTGAATGGCTTGTCTTGGTTGATGATGGAGAAGGCTTGCTTGCAGGATTCATGAGCTTGGTTAATGGTGATGTGCTTCTATTCAGTTCATGTTTTCTTTTGTATCATGTTGTTTCATCCTTCTATATTTCAGTAGGACAAATTTTTTAGACTAAGAAATGTTTTTCAAAGGCACCTTAGCTCTGTTTTTTCTTCACTGCCTCTATGTTTTCCTCTACTAGGTCATTTTTGAGAATTCTTAATTGCTCTCTAGACCTGCCTAAGCTTTTTTATCTCATGAATGGTTCAATTAAGTAGGTATCAAAGAATTTTTATGGTTAGCCCTGCTTACTTGATGTCACTAAAACATTGTTCTTGAGATCTATCTTTAAAGTACCACAAATTAGGTTTTGCCAAAGAGGCTATGTTTCGATCATACCCTTTGTCCATACTTGAATAGTTGTTTTGAAGATATTTATGGCTATGATCAATGATGTTTAGGAGTTCCCTCTTCTTTGATTAAATTTATATTTTTATTTTTTCTAACCTTTAAGGTGAAATGTCTAGAAGTTAAATGAGTTTCTCACCTTCTATATTTCATTGGATTGTTTGTATAAAATGCTTATTTTCTTGAGTTGAATCAAAGAGTTATTGGTGTGCCTTGTCTATTGATTACTTCTTTATGCTAAATAGTTTTGAAGTCCTTTCTTGTTTAAAGTATTTGACAAAGGATTCTTAATTTCCCTTTCCCCTACTTTGTTCACAAACTTGATGTTCATTTCATTTCACACAAACCTTGAAAATCCATTTGACCATGCTAGATTTTCCCTGTGATGTACCATGATTCCTTATTGAACTTTTCATGACTTTTATTGACCCCATAGCCCAATGACTTGAATATTTACTCACTCCACCTATTCTACTCGATCATCTTACCCAACCAAAACAAACAAACAAACCCTATACTTAACAACTAGCCTAAAATCAAACCTTAAAAGCAAACAAGTTCACATCCTTTACACAAAATAGAGAGAGCCCTCTCTGAGTCGAGGAAGGCTCGGTCCTAGGACTCCAAAGACTGTTCTGATTTTACCCTGTGCATTTTATCTCACCAATCTAACAAATAATGAGACCATAACATAATGGTGATCACAGTGGGACCTTCTGAGTAAGAAACAAGCTTATATATCCTTAGAGAATTCAGAGGCCCTTATCACACATTATCTATTCATTTATCACCAACTCACCGCATAACATAAGGGCAATCACACTGGGACCTTCTGAGTTAGTGACAATCTAAGTACTCCTTAGGCTTCAGAAACCCTTATCAAAACATATCCAAGAGTAGAATCTGATTGTTTCACCATCCTAGAAAAATGATGACTCAACTAGAGGACACTCATAGAAACCTTAGGGCTACATAAAAGAACTCAGAAAACCCCAAAACATCCCTAGATTTTTTTTTTTTCAGTTATTGGTGGTGGACCATAAACACATATCCTTAAAAAAAAAACAAAAAAACATGCACCTGGCGACTACACAAGTTTTCAGTAGGCCTTCTAAATTTACTAGTCTTCATAGACTTCCTTCGGATTGTGTCAAATCGGCCCTGAGAAGTTTAGAGGCCTAGTCACACACTGTGTGAGTTTAGAAAAAACTAAGAGAGGTCAGCCTTCTGAAAGCGGTCATAACTTCCAGCCTCTCTATTCCTTGGGTTTGAATTCTGGCTTCACAAAGGATTGGTACCAGATCTCACCTAGACCCAAACCCTCCCACCATAGTTGATGACCTAGAAAACATTTTGTGGAAAACTTCTAAAACTGAGAACTCAACTACTATTAGGACTATTCATAGAGCAAGATTTGTCCCTGAACATCTTATAGCCTTACAAGACCCCCAATTTGACTTGCACCATACTAGAAACCTTTTCATATCGAAGTCACAAAGTGGGATTGACAAGACTGACCTTGAGCCCTTAGATTTACAATAGAGTTCTAGTAGCGAAGCTTCTCCTTCCACCCCTCCTGACTTTTAGCTTCTCCATCACTTTGGCTTTTTTTATCCCAAGTCTACTCAAAATTAGTTTGCCGGTCCAAGTACCTCTACCACCCTCATCCACACATCCATTGTTCAAACCACTCCACTTCATCCCCCACCTCCTCTCACAAAACTTCCCCTTGTAAATCCTCCTTGGATCCCATTCCCTCCCATCATGGCAGCATGGTATGCCCCCTTGGCACTGTCGCAACCTTTTTTACCTTTGCCAAATGACTACCAATCCAAAATCCCTCACTTTACCGGAGCTAAATCCACCACTGCCCAACAGCATGTAGATAGGATAAATGATGCCTTTGATTACATGGAATTAGAAGAGGAAACCATTAAAATCAGGATCTTTGCACAAATATTAGGAGGAGAAGCCAAAAAATGGTTCAAAAGCTTGACTACTAATAGCATACATGATCTCCCTTCCCTTTACCAGGCATTTATAAACAAGTGTGAAATCAAGGAAAACCCTTTTCAAATCCTCTCAGAATATAACAACCCTAAGAGAAATGTCGGGGAAAGTGTCCAAGACTATTGTACTCAGTTCAATAGTGTTTAAAATTCCCTCCTGTTGGGCACAAATTAAGGTACGATTCTCACCCTATAAATACTTCAAATTATGTTATAATTTTGTGGAAATCCCTCTTAATATTAACAATAACGAATAAAAGATCATGAAAATGGGAACAATTGTACTAATGATGAAAAGGATGTTTTTTATAATAAGAAACAGACTTCTCTTATCTCCACATGTAGGAAAGCAGAATGCCTGGACCAACGGACATGAGCATATGAAATCCTAGCAATTCCAGTGGTCGGTAGAAGGCAAACAAACAAATCTAAGTCCAAGAACTCAAACGACAGCCACGCGTAGTAGGCTATAATTTGGGAAACACTATAAATTTTTGAAATCGCCTTTAAAAGGGAAAAGGATGGAGGAGAAGGGGAGTTGGAAATAAGACAGGAAATTCATTTTGTCATAACAAATCAGAACAGTCTGTCTAATTTCATTTTTGTAACATCGCTGGATGTAATATAGAGCCTTGAACAATAATCTTTTGAAGTTTTTAAAGTGCTAAGGCTTCTGGTGGTCTGGGCCCAACCTCTGGAAGCTCCATGCACGTTTTCATACTCTGTGTAGTTACAGAACTGATGCTTATGAATCTGATGCAGTTGTAACGTATATTTCCATTTAATACAAATACAGTTCTCTTTCTTCAGGATTGTTAGAAACTGCG
The DNA here is from genome assembly GCA_034641835.2 of Pinus albicaulis. Classification (NCBI taxonomy): domain Eukaryota; kingdom Viridiplantae; phylum Streptophyta; class Pinopsida; order Pinales; family Pinaceae; genus Pinus; species Pinus albicaulis. Next base: position 191,097,735 of record CM076578.1, on the reverse strand, counting down.
TTCTTAAAGTAGGACAAGTGCAATCGTATTTTCCGACTTACGTCAATATTTTGTTATCAATAGATAGTTCCAGTTCCTTTGATATCATTGCATTTGAATTATAGATCGTAGAATAAGCTGATTTTAGCATTATCTGTCTTTATAAATTGTGTTCTCTTTCTAGCATAATGAAGCGTTCAACCATCAATCAATTTTGATTAATTAAGTCATAAAGAGAACTCCATTGCAAAATTTCTTAATAACTTGTTGTACGAGTTATTTAGTTTTCTTCAGTCATACTGTTTTTTTATTACTATCCATCTTAGTTATCTTGTCGTTCCATTACTGCACAACTAGTTATAATTTTGTTCCATTATTGCTTAGTTAGCTAGACTATTGATTCAATTCGATTCCATTACTGATTAGCTTAGTTAGACTGTTGTTCCATTCAATTCCATCGCTATTCAGTCCAATTTCTTCCTGGTTCATATAGATTGTTTTTTGGTTCAGTTACGCTGTTGTTTCATTCCATTAGAGAAACACAAATTCTTGTTGCTCAATCCTAGGTTAAAAACCCCATCCAAGTCACCCCTCAAAGGATAAGAAAGTTTAGGGAGTTAGTAAATTCCCCCTCATAATTGATAAGGAGAATCTGTAGAAAAAACTAACTCGCATTTATTGTGCTGACACTCTTGGAATAAAAATATTTATCCTGGGTTGATAATTAAATGAGGAAGCACTAGAGTTGTCAATAAAAATTCACCTCTTTCAGAACCAACATTTTGGCACCGTTCCCGGGGAGAGTGTTAAGAGTCATCTCCCTTATTCATATTTCTTGATTGCTGTGAAGAATTGGGTATTGAAAACGAGAGGTAAGAACCTATGTACTGGCAAGCAAGATGCTTGCCCTTTAGCCCGCTCACCAGCAAGTTGTACAAAGAACCGTAGGATAGGTGCTCTTGTTTTATGCCTAGGAAGAAGAAGATAGAAGCAATCTGAAATCATTAGCAACTATCCCCACAACCCAAAGGATCGGTGATCCTTGGGAGATCAACATATATAGACGAAATCATTAGGAAAGCTTAATCTCAGGCATCTATAGGACCCATAACTGTTTCCATTCAAATTCCTAATGCACTCCCTCGGGCAACAACCTCACCATCTGTAGCCTACGCCGAGATTCACTGCACGACAGAGGGGTCTGAGCAAAGCCTGTAGACTGTCATTCATAGAGACACTGACCCTTCAAAAGAGGGAGGCTCTTGCAACCTACAAGAAGGAGGGGGAGAAACTAGTGGAGGAATTCACATAGAGATATCAGAACCTAAGTCCCCTAAAGAAGTTATCGAAATAGAAGTTCTTAGAATCCCAGATTAGGGAAGTGTTTTAAAACCCCCACCAAATTCACCTCCCAAGCCTATTAAAATCTCTCCTCCAGACCAAGAAGTTCTCGAAGATTTCTGGCACCTCTTTGATCAGATGGAAAATAATCAAAATCAAAATCAGAGGCAGGCATCAACATTAGAATACCCTATTATCGATCATGCTGCCAATGCCCCCATGAAAGCCATTCCCTTGCACAACATCCCCACCTTTCACGGGTTAACCACAAAATATCTTGATGCATTCCTATTTGAATTTGATGTCTTATGCAGAGGATATGACTACACCACCGATCCCTAGAAACTAAAATTATCTCCCTCTAACTTAAAAGGTACTGCACTCCATTGGTTCATGGGATTAGGAGGGGGAACTATAAACAACTGGGACCAAATGAAGAATACTTTTCTTACCAAATACCAAGATTATTGTCGAACCTAAGATCTAAAAGACGAAATCTTTATCATGTCTGCAAAAGACAATGAAACATTAGAGGAATATGTAGAAATATTTCAATACAATTTACAAAGATCCCCATATACCACGTTATCCAAGGACATTTTAAAAGCCACAATGCTTAAAGGGATGAAGGAAGACTGGGTTGAAATGCTTAACATAATGGGGAAGGGAGATATGTATCAAGAAGAATATGACAATATTATCTCCTTATGTATTAGATGCTCCCGGGGTAGCTCACGCAATAGACCTGTTGGGCGTGATTCTATGAAGAAGGATCTTAAGCAGACCAATGGCAATGTAACTAGAGCGGAATTTGGAAATCTGTTAGAAAATTTCAAAACTGACATCCTGGGTACTTTGACAATGCTACTTGATGTTTTACAAGCCAAGCAAAACCAAGCTATAACCGAACAAAACCTGGCCATATTTTTTCCAAGATGTCAAAAGAAACACAGCCAAAGGGAGTGTCCTTTAGACATGGTCTAGACTTGTGATATCTACACTAAGGATCATGCTACGGACTCGTGTCCTTCACTTCCTAGGCTGAAAGTTGTCTACAAGGAAGCAGAAGAAGATACAGAGCCAGTCTATTTAATGAATCAGCATCAGCAATGGCAAGCACGACCTGGCATACCACAAGACCTACCTCATTACTTCATGTTGCCGCATTTCAGCCAACAAAACCATGCAACAACTTGGCAAACTCAAAACCCTTCCCAACTTAGCCAAACCAAGTGTTTCCTATGCCACCTTGGCCTACACATCCCCCCATCAGGGAGTAATTGGAAAAACTTCCCTAGTTCTCCCCCTTATTGGAAGAATGTCCCGTATCAAAACCAATGGCCAAACCCTCCTACTCAAAACACCAATTGGAACTGGCAGTGACCTACAGGGATGGGAAATCTACTGATAAGAGTGGGAACCCAACAATTGCTAGCTCCCTACCCAATTCAGCATAACCAGCAGCCTGCTATATGCCCTCTATTACCAGCCCAACCCAATCCTAACCCCAATAATATACCGGTTCAACTAATTCAGATCATAGAGGATCCTAAACCCAATGACGAACAAAAACATTAAAACGAATTGAGGTTAAGGTCAGGATGTACCATATTACCTATAGAGGCCACAACTCCACCTCAGTCCCAAGTTGAAACATCCACAAAGCTTAGCTCAACGAATATAATATAAATAGGTAAAGACAAAAAAATAATTGACCAACAAAAACCTGAAGAACTTAGAGTGACTCCACCTCCATTCCCTGAGAGATTAAACCTACCCAGACCTATAATCACCCCAGATTTTGACATCTTGGGGGAATTAAGAAACCTTTGTATTAAAATTCCTCTTCTCCAGGCCATCCAAGACATTCCCATCTATGCAAAGACAATCAAGGAATTGTGTGGGAAAAAACAAATTAATAAAACAATGGCTGCACCCACCATTCATGTGGTAGGAATGCTATCTGACTTGCTGTTAGGTAGGGAATCACCTGTAAAATATGAAGACCTAGGAAACCACATTTTAACCATGCAAATTTCGGGACATCAATTTCCAAACACATTGGTTTACCTAGGGGCAGCCATTAACATCCTAACTACGGGAGCTTGCGAAAAACTGGGCATATCAGTTTTAGAACCTACAACCACACTTCTAGAATTAGCTGACAGATCTGTTATCAGACCGGAAGGTATAGTGCAAGACATTATGGTCTCTGTGGACTCATGGGAATACCCATATGATTTTTTAGTCATTAATCCAAAAAACAGGATGGAATGGCACCCATTGATTCTTGGGCGGCCTTGGCTAGCCACAGTAGATGTTTACATAGGCTGTCGAGCAGGTAGCATGACTATCACTAGAGGAAACTCTGTAAAAAATAACATTATTTATCCGCCTGCCAAACCAAGTCTACCCATGATAAAAAATCACAGACACCTAGATACATATTGGGAGCAAAACATCCGTCCACCTCTGACACTAGCAGAAGCCCTCAAATTCAAGGATCAAACTGAATATGATGTGGTTAATAACATTATGAATTAGCCACCCAAACCTGAAAATTTGAAGTGCCAAATGATGAAAATAGTCCTCGAACATGAAGGTCAAGAGGACCCTGTGGTGGACTTTGAGACTCAACATAGCTCCACAACCACTATTCGTAACAGTATACCTATTGAGATTGAACCAGGAAAGGTTCTGAATATTAACAGTAGCTTGGATGACAACCAAAAGAAGAAACTCATAAAAGTCCTCCAGAAGCACCAAGGAGCATTTGTGTGGGATTACCAAGACATGAAGGGCTTGGACCCACAACTGTTCATGCACCACATATATATTGATAGGGAAACACACCCCATTAGACAACCCCAATGAAGACTAAACCCGCATTTAAAAGAGATTGTAAAAGAAGAGTTGCAAAAACTGTTAGATGTAAATTTCATTTATCCCATCTCCGACAGCAAATGGGTCTCCTCTTTGGTGGTCATCCCTAAAATAATGGGAATTGGAGAATCTGCATAGATTACAGAGAATTAAATAAAGCAAATCAGAAATATCATTTCCCCCTTCCCTTCATCGACCAAGTCCTTGACACATTAGCTGGAAAACGATTCTTCTCTTTCCTTGATGGATTCAGCGGATACAATCAGATCCAAATAGCCCCCAAAGACCAAGATAAGAAAACCTTTACCTGCCCATGGGGCACTTTCTCTTACAGATTTTTACCGTGTGGATTATGTAATGCCCCAGCAACATTTCAAAGAGCCATAATTAGCATTTTTTCTAGCTTAGTAAATGAAGGACTTGAAATTTATATGGATGATTTTACACCCTATGGGGAAGACTTTGATCAAACGGTTGAAACATTAGACAAAGTGTTTTCATGATGTATTGTTACTAGACTATGTCTAAGCAACAAAAAATGGCACATGATGATGACTGAGGGGGTAATCCTAGGTCACTACATTTCTGCAGCTGGAATACAGGTAGACCCGGCTAAAATAGAGGTAATCCTTCTGTTGGCCACACCTTGTACACAAAGAGAGGTATATAGTTTCCTGGGATATGCAAGATATTATCGTAGATTTATAAAAAAAAATTCACAGATAGCTGCACCTCTGTATGCTTTAACTATGAATGTTGAATCCCATTGGACTAAAAAATGCGACACTGCTTTTATAGACTTGAAGAAGCTAGTCTCAACAGCACCAATCTTGCGAGGTCCTAACTGGAAATTTCCCTTTCACATCTCTTTCGATGCATATGATACAACAATATCAGAATTCCTTGGCCAAGAAGAAGACCAAAAGCCTTATTCTATTTATTATATCAGTAAAAACCTTACTCTTGCCAAATTAAATTATACAGTGATCGAGAAAGAATTCCTAGCTGTAATTTATGTTGTCAGTAAATTCAGGCACTACATAGCTGGATATCAAGTGTTCTTGTACACTGACTAGTCTGCTATTAGATATTTAGCTAATAAACCAATTACGAATGGAAGAATAACTCGTTGGCTACTGTTATTTTAGGAATTCGATATAATAATCAAAGACCGTCCAGGGAAGGAAAACGTGGTCACAGAATTATTTTCCAGAGTCCCCAAGATAGACGACACACTAGTAGTTGACGATCAATTCCCTGATGAACACTTGTTTGCTGTAGCGGTCAAAACACGATGGTATGTAGATGTGGAAAATTATTTGGCAGTGGGGAAGCTACCTAGACATTTAATGGCGAGAGAATGAAAATTGATTATACATCGCAGCGCAAGATTCTCCTGGATTGGAAGATACCTATTCCATACAGGGGCCGATATACACATACGTAGATACATAAGGGAAGACAAAATCTATGACATCTTATGGGCCTGTCACGATGAACCCTGTGGCGGCGACTTCGCAGAATGATGGACATGGCATAAAGTGTTGCAATTAGGCTATTACTGACCTACGATTTTCAAATATGCAAAGAAGTATGTCCAGGCCTGTGATAGTTGCCAAATGATGGGCCGCCCAGGCCAAGCTGATGAAATTCCACTGCAACCAAAATTTGTGGTGGAACCATTTGAACGATGGGCGTTGGACTTTATTGGGCCATTCAACCCACCATAAAACCAAAAAGCTCACATATTAGCTGCCACGGATTATGTCACCAAATGGGTGGAAGCAGTGGCCTTGTTAAGAGCCATGGAAGAATTAGTAATTAAGTTTCTCTTTGAACTATTCGTACAATATGGCTTGCCAAGGGAATTGATAACCGATGAGGGGGCACAATTCATAGGCAATAATATCACATATACCTTAATAAATCACCATATCATTCACAGAGTTACGTCTCCTTACCACCCGCAGGCAAATGGACAAGTCGAAAGCACTAACAAAGTCCTAGAGGCAATCCTTACCAAGACAGTAGCAGCACACTGCCGGGACTGGGCCACTAGACTACCAGAAGCCTTATGGGCTTATCGAACAACCTGGAAAAATACCACTGGACATTCACCATATCAGCTAGTATTTGGGAGAGAACCTATCTTCCCTATCGAGTTCGAAATTAAAACACTAAGAACAGCCCAAGAAGTGGGATTGGACTTAATAAACGCCCAAACTAAAAGACTCTAGCAAATAAATGAACTAGACTAAATTAGACTACTTTCCCTGCAATGTACAACGATCATTCAACAACAACGAGCCAAGTGGCACGACAACCTAACAAAGAGGAAGGTATTTCAAAAAGGAGATTAGGCACTCCTCTATGATTCCAGATTCCAAGACTTTCCAGGAAAACTGCAAACAAGGTGGCTCGGTCCATATAAGATTCAGGAAGTACATAGCGATGGTACCCTTACCCTGACCACTATACATGGGTCTGGCTCAACATTTCGAGTTAACAAGCACATAGTATGCCTCTATCACAAACCTCTCACGAAAGAATCTTTTTGTCAACAGGCACGAAATTATCCCACCATCCAAGTTGTGGTGCAAGGGGGTGACAACCCCACAAGCTCAAGTACATGAGAGGTTTGACAACATGACTTGTAAATAATGTACATAATTGTTTTGTTTGTTGTACATTCTTCCCATTTCCAATCCATTTTCATTGTAAAATTGTGTTTTTTTTTCTTTTTTCCGTTCAATCTCTAAACGGTTGCCGCTCAATTAAATAGCCATCTACAGTGTTCCTATTTTGCTGTTGAATTCTGGAACAGTTGTTGTTCAATCCTTGAACGATCGTTGATTCAACCAAAATTGAATGGTCATCTTTTTTCATTTCTGTTCAATTTATGAACAGCTGTTGTTCAGTTTTTGAACAACTGCTGTTCAGCCGAGTCAAACAACTCTTTTCCGTGTTTTTAATTTTATTGTTCAATTTGAGAACGACTGTTGTTCAATTTTTGAATGGCCGTGATTTGACCAAATTGAACAACTTTTTGTTGTGTTTTTTTATTTTTTTGTTCAATTCATAAAAAGATGTTGTTAAATATTTTAACGGCCGCAATTCGACCGAATTGAACAGCGTTTTGTTGTGTTTTTAATTTTGTTGTTCAATCTGAGAACGACTACTGTTCAATTTTTGAATGGCTGCGATTTGACCGAATTGAATATCTTTTTGATATGTTTTTAATTTTTTTGTTCAATTCATGGATAGCTATTGTTCAATTTTTGAACAGTCGCGGTTCAACCAAATTGAACATCTTTTTGCTGTGTTTTTAATTTTGCTATTCAATTCTTGGAAAGCTGTTGTTCAATTTTTGAACGGCCACGGTTCAACCGAATTGAACAGCTTTTTTCTGCATTTTTAAATCTACTGTTCAATTCCTAAACAACTATTGTTCATTTCTTGGATGGATATCATTCGGACGAACTAAACATCTGTGCACCGTTGTGTCTTTACTTTTGTTGTTCAATTCGGGAATAGTTGTTGTTCCATCTTTGAATGAATGTTGTTCATTCGAATTAAACAACCTTTTTTGAGCATTTTTTTAATGTTGAACAATCTTTAAACAGTTGATTCTCAATGTCTTAACAACTTCTATCTGACGAACTTAAATATCCATTCTTTTTATAATTGAGTAACTTTGAGTAGGGAATGGAAGTTGGAAGAGAGAGGGAAAATGGTAAAATTACAAATATGATTCCCTTTGGCACTATAATTCTTAAACAGGAAGCTGACATTATGCACACATGAAATAAAATGCTAAGTCACCCACAGTTCAAATATGATATCAAACAATTCAGGACCTTATGATAATATGTCTTTTTGCACTATTCGAGTAATATGTCCCTACAACATGAAGAAATGGAACAAGGGGTATTAATGGTATTATTTTATCTGCTTCTTTTACCATCCCTCACTCTTAAGGATTCAATGAGCCTCCCTTAACAATCATTATGTATTCATGTAAATCTTTAAGAGGATAGAGGGTCTCATCACGAGCCAGCCTACCATGTTCATAAGGATTTAACAAGTGACATGCCCATTATGGCTACCACACTAGGGTAATGACCTTCTCATCTACTAGAAGGACAGGAAGTCTCATCATGAGCTTCCCTGATCATTCTGTTACAATTATAGTGAATGTCATTGCGACTATCTGGCTACCACACCAGCACAATGACCTCCTTATAGATCAAAATGTTGCAATCCAAAAGGAAGTACTACATTTACGTGAAAATCTTAAGAGAGGATACGGGGTCTTATCACGAGCCAGCCTACCATGTTCATAAGGGTGTAGCAATTAACATGCCTATTATGGAAACCACACCAGGGTAATGACCTTCTCAGTAACTTGAAGGACAAGAGGTCTCATCATGAGTCGGCCTGATCACTTTTCTACAACTCTAGTGAGTGGCACCATGGTTACCTGGCCACCATACCAGCATGGTGATCTCTCCATAAAATTGGAAAAACAACTATTCTTACATAAGGATCATGGCTCATTTTTCGGGTTAAATAGCAACCCTGTCGAGGCTATGAATGCTTGCTGACAGCAATGGCTCTACTTGTGGTATGAAATAATGCCCCTTTAATAACCAATTGCTATTATATACACCTTGTCTTCCATTTTTCTTTTCTCTTTTCAACCACAAAGCTATTACTCGAATTAGTAACAATCATGACTTACCATAAGAATAATTAACGAAGATCTGTTTACATATTTTGAACTTTGGAATGACAACGCCAATCATTACTTAACTCAGTCTTGCTTCCGTCATAACTTTTCAGTCGTGGAAAGACATCATATCGCAATAATGGCAATGATATTTTCTCTCACTTCCCGGTCATTTCCACACAAGATGCAATTATGAAAACTTCTAAATCTAACCTTTTTGTCGCATATGTAGTAATTACTCAACTATCGATCATTCACACGTAGACTTACCAAATTATGACATTCCCATGTCCACATTCATAACCGGCCAAATCTCTCCTGTACTTGAGGGCGTGGGAACCCTTTCTTTAAGAGAGGGGGTGTAATTGGCCTTAATTCAGCAAGCATGTGAAATCCCTGCACAAATCCCATCAAACGCATCGATAAAAACTAAAATTAAGGCATGAATATTATTTACGCAGAGCCGCAGTCTTCCTTCCACTTGTAGACAACACCCAGTTGAAACAATAGAGCCAAGAAGAAAAATAATCAGAATAAAAGAGCATATTAGTTATGGGAAGAAATACCCTTCAAAGCGAGCCTACAAAATTTCCGATTTCAGAAGCAGCGAGTGCCATCCTCGAGCGAGCTGGATGGCTAACATATGTACACAGACTACAAGGATCCAACACAAGAATTGCAATCAATTTTTTGCAAAATATGCAGGAAGGGCAAACTAGAGTTAACGACAGAACTATACTAGTTACAGAGGGAATTATCACGGAAGTTTCTAGAATACCAACGCAAGGGGAAAGATGGGCAAAAAAACATCTCCTCCTGAGAGAAGCAGTAGCAGTATACTCGGATGAACCATTGGAACAAAAAGATAGAGGGATTAACCCTGCCTCTTTACACCAGCCATGGCAGGAGCTGGCAGCATTCATCCAAAAGTTTATTACGTGTGAAGGACGTCAGGATGTGGTAAAACCTCGATAGCTCAACTATTAATCTACCTGCACTCAAACAAAAAATTTCAATTAATCTACCTGCCTTTTTGAATTTTGTATTGCATGATACTGTTGTTCGATTGAGGAAGGCCAAGAAGACCCAAGAAGTGGTTAGTCACCAAGGCTTAATAAAATTAATCATCATTCATGAGCTAGATAGGCAGCAGATAGCATGGGATAATTTCGTCAACCCAGAGGCACAGGAACCAGAAGTAAACCCCGAGGGAACTGAAATTGAGCCCCTTAGGGTAAATCCTCCAAGAAGAAAAAGAACCCGAACCTCAACATCAGAGCCAAACAAGAAAAAATGGCCAAGAACACCCCAGGGAACTTCAAACCCCATGGAGGAAGCAGAACCATCCCATGCACCCTTGCAAGAATTCGAGGAGGAAATGGCCCAAGTCCTAGGACAAATAAGGACAAACTATCAATTAGTAGGGGAGCAAGAGGAACTTTCTGATAAAACTACCACCCCTAGTAGCTTTGGTCAGACTAACGTCCTAGCTGACCAAGAGGAACCACAAGATGATGAGGCTCTGTCTCCTATTGATAATGACGAAGTGTATAGTGATGGACAGGCAGAGGAGAGATTGGAATCACAAGATTATTCAGGTGAAATTGTCCTTGTGGAGCAAAGCACACACACAGAGACAACCCCTTTTTCACCAGGAGGTAGTGTCGCTCCTCCTAGTCAGGACCCTCACATTGAGGTCAATTCTAGAAACGTAATCAAAAACACCATTCTATACGCTATCCCTGAAAAAGAGAATTATGCCCCCCTATCACCTGCTGAAATAAGAACAGGTGAAGGTTCAGATGAGAGGAGAAGTGAGAAACTAAGAAGTACCTGCGAGAGGTTGGAAAAATTGGATAAATATCTGAGGAAAAAACTAAAAAAATAAAGAAGGGCCCAGAAACCAAGGACTATTGGGTGTAGGAATTACACTTAAGCAAACTCCTCAACACTTAATTTTTCAACCTAGGGGATCCGTAAACTTAGAGACGAAGCACAGGCAATGCCAGAGATGGTATGAATCTTCCTAATATAAATCCTTACTTTCTTTAAAGGAAAGATTGCAAAATAAAATTAAAAAGAGAAAAAAGGCAACTTGAACCATCAAAATAATCTAGGACTAGAACAAGAAAGAATGCATTTGCAAGAGGGAATTAAAGATAAAAGGAAATCACGCTGGCTAATTATTGTTTAACTACTGAGTGTGTGTTTTTCTAAAGTAGAGACACTTAATAGTCTCATTAGATGGGCCCTTAAATCTTCTCCTTTAGAGGTTTCCTTCTTGCACTAATTTGTCCTGCACTTTCGCGGTTTTCTTGCACCAGTGCAGGAACAGAGATTTATGAAGAAGGTATAAATGGTGTCTTTAATAAAGAATTTTTACTTCATGCAAGGGCTTGAACTTTTCGAGGCTCAAAGCACTCAGATCCCGTGGAAAGAGACTAGTTCTTGCACTAGATCAGAGCTTCCTGCACTTAGCATTTAATTATTAAAATGAGTGCTTAATTATTGCAAGTGCTATTATACTCTTAGATCAAATTGCACACATAAAAAGTGAATGTTTCTGATCTTAACACTGTGCAGGAATAAAGAAACAATCAATATAAATTTATCCTATCATAAGCATTTAATGAAAGAAAGAAGATTGCGGAAAGTAGACTAAGAAGGCTTGCTGCATCACACCAACGTGCACTGGTGCATGTTCATTTCTCCTGCTTGGACCAGGCAGAGGAAAACCAATCTTAAATCAAGTGCAGGAAAAGGAAATTTATCTACTTCACACAACAGATCTGCTTTCACTCAGACAGGAATGCATATGCTTAAAGTTAAATCACACTTGACTATGTAAACACAAATTATAGGAAAAAGGGAAATGGGGTAAACGTCCTGGGTTGGCTGGGCCCTAGCCAACCAGTGTGTTTCCCTTTTAAATAAAAATGTTGCTCAGTACCTTAATCAATTCATCAGCTCAATACAGAAACGCAATTTGTGAAACATGACACGGAGCTCCCTTTTATTAATTCACTGAGGCAAGTACATACATTAATACATTGTCCAGCTCAGATTCAGGCGATAACAAAATACAGCAACCTGTTACCGCCTCTCTGGCTGTGTCTCTGTTCTCTTCTCCTATCAAAACTTTTTTCTAGTTCTATTTACATTCTACATTATATAAATCTTTGGCCAAAGGCCAAAATAGATTGTTCAATCGATTACATAACCAAACACAGAATTTATCTTTTCATCCTTCAAACTTAGACAGTTAGAAAAATTGGTAATAGCCAATCTCCAACTTTCGTCCTTCACATATTTGGTTTCAACTGCCTTTGGATCGATATTATTGTCGTGGCTGAAGCTGCTCAAAATGAGGCGATGATCAAGGAGGTTCGTATCTGCAGCAAGCATTTGTTGTGCTGGAAATGGTGCAAGATCCGATCCTGCACTAGGATCAGCGGTCACGGTAAGTACTCTAACTACCAAATAAACATTGGAGATATCGATAAGTTACAAAGAGTGATTAAAAGTAAGAAATCATGTAATAAATGATTAATTAATGCTAAGTTGAATTAAAAGTATGAAAAATAAATTTTATATGAAATATGTCACCGTTCTTGGACTAGTGCAAGATGAGGGTGCATAAAAGAGGTAAAAAAGAGGTAAATGGTTATGATTTAGAAAGGGGAAAATGGAAAAAAGAGAGAAAATTAGGGGGCTAACAACGACAAAAACCTCTATTGCAGGAACTCAAATAGAACCAATAGATATTGTCGAAAGTGAAATGTAAACTGACTTAGTCGGCACTATGGAAACTGGAATGAAAACCAATTTGATAACCACTACTAAAACTGAAGTACATACCAACCTCGTAGACACCACCAAAGCTGAAGTGTAGACAGAAATGAAAAACATCATCGAAACCTCCACCCAAACTGAGCAGAAGGTTATAGAAGAAAAGGGAACCCAACTAGAGGAAGCCCCTGCTTATGCCCATTTAGTAGAGATAGTTGCCAACCAGAGATTACGAAATGAACTAGTGCAAGTGCGGCATGAACTGACATAGTGCAGAAAGGAGGGGGTGCCATTACAAGAATATCAGGCACTGCAAAACAAGTTCGCTGACCTCTCTATCACAGAAGATGAGACATTCTCCCAACTTAGAGGAGAGCAAGCAAAGGTTAAAGTGGTACAAGAGTAGGTAGAGCAAGCTAAGAAGAAAATATCCACAATTTTCTCTCTATATGATGATGCTCTATCATGCAAAGCTCTGGCAACCAACTATGCCTTGTTCCTAATAGAACGATATCTACTCTTGAAAGTTAAAACTGTTAGGGCATGGAAACCCACTACCTTCAGGACCATAGAGGAATTTTTCTAATGTTTTAACGATCAGGATGAGCAGATCTAGTGCCTCTTGTGTGAGCTTTACATGCATAACTTATTTTTAGAAGAAGACATGGACAACAACCCTAGCCCCTTCATAGGGGATGTATAGCTACAAACCTTATTTTCATTTGCTAAAAACTAGATCAGGTGGGCCAAAGCCTACGACATCTTCTAGGAAAGAGAGCATATTCTATATTTATGGGTCAGGGGGGAGCCTACGAAACCCTTGCAACTGATCATCCATCATAAAAACTTCATGAGAAGGCCAGGTGTGAAGACTAGGCTGGGACCCATCCATAACGATATCATCGAAAATGCACGAGAATACTTTGAGGACATTCGGGAAGCAGCCTTAGTAGCAACCAAGCAAAGGTGGATGGCCTCCACAAACAATGTGAAGAATAGGGAACCATTCAATTACAGGAATTTCAAGGTTGCTGCCTTCAGATTCCTTTCATACATCAGCCTAGTCTACAGCATGTGGTCTGCCTAGTTGGGATGCAGATACAGAAACCCTCTCCTATAGCATCCTCCCGAGGATTATAATCACAATTACGAATTACCAGAGGGAGCCACAGGCACTGCCTTTTCACTCATAAAAAGAAAACAAGGCTTTAGAACATACAATGAAAAGGCCTACCTTGCCTACTCCTTAACACAGCTACATCTCAATCATCTGTTTGCATGAGGACATGCAACTAGGTAAGTAGGGGAGTATGTTGGGCCCAAATTAAGGTATGATTCTCACCCTGTAAATACTTCAAATTATGTTATAATTTGGGGAAATCCCTCTTCATATTAACAATAAACAATAAAAGATCATGAAAATGGGAACAATCGAACTAATGATGAAAAGGATGTTTTTTTATAATAAGAAACTGACTTCTCTTATCTCCACATGTAGGAAAGCAGAATGCCTGCACTAGTAGGGAATGGAAGCCAACCAACAGACGCGAGCATATGAAATCCTAGCAATTCCAGTGTCCGGTAGAAGGTAAAAAAAATGAATTCAAGTCCAAGAACTGAAACGACAGCCATGCGTAGCGGGCTTTCGTTTGGGAAACACTTTCAAAATTTTTGAAATCACCTTTAAAAGAGCAAAGGACGAAGGATAAGGGAAGTCGGAAACAAGACAGTAAATTCATTCTGTCATAGACAAATCAAAACAGTTTGTCTAATTGCGTTTTTGTAACGTCACTGGATATAATATAGAGCCTTGAACAATCATCTTTTGAATTTTTTACACTGCTAAGGCTTCTGGTGGTCTGGGCCCAACCTCTAGAAGCTCCATGCACGTTTTCATACTTTGTGTTGTTACAAAACCGATGCTTATGAATCTGATGCAGTTGTAACGTATATTTCCATTTAATACAAATACAGTTCTCTTTATTCAGGATTGTTAGAAACTATGTTCTTAAAGTAGGACAAGTTCAATCGTATTTTCCAACTTACGACAATGTTTTGTTATCAATAGATAGTTCCAATTCCTTTGATATCAGTGCATTTGAATTATAGATCGTAGAATAAGCTGATTTTAGCATTATCTATCTTTATGAATTGTGTTCTCTTTCTAGCATAACGAAGCGTTCAACCATCAATCAATGTTGATTAATTAAGTCATAAAGAGAACTCCATTACAAAATTGCTTAATTACTTGTTGTACAAGTTATTTAATTCGCTTCAGTCATATTTTTTTTTCATTACTATCCTGCTTAGTTATCTGGTTGTTCCATTACTGCACAGCTAGTTATATTGTTGTTCCATTATTTCTTAGTTAGCTAAACTTTTGATTCAATTCGATTCCATTATTGAGTAGCTTAGTTAGACTGTTGTTACATTCAATTCCATCGATGTTCAGTTCATTGTCTGCTTGGTTCATCTAGATTGTTGTTCGGTTCAGTTAAGTTGTTGTTTCATTCCATTAGAGAAACACAAATTCCTGTTGCTCAATCCTAGGTTCAAAACCCCATCCAAGTCACCCCTCATAGGATAAGCAAGTTCAGGGAGTTAGTAAATTCCCCCTCATAATTGACAAGGAGCATCTGTAGAACAAACTGACTCGCATATATTGTGCCAACACTCTTGGAATAAAAAGACTTACCCCTTGTTGATAATTAAATGAGGAAGAACTAGAGTTGTCAATAAAAATTCACTTCTTTTAGAACCAACACCTCACACCAAACATGAAAGCCCCACAAGGCTTAGCTTTAGCAAAATTTATGGAAGGTTTGGATCTAGACATGGCATATCGATTAAGAGAGAGAGATCCCCAACTTTAGAAGATATGCAAAGGGGAGCTGTGAGTGTAGAGTCCAACCTGATTGAAAAAAGGGCTAGGATGAGATCAAAAAAGAGAGTCACCTACAAAGATGAAACTATGGCTTCAACATCCTCATCTGATGACAAGATTGACAATTTAATGAGGATAATGGAAATAATGATGGAAAGGATAAACTTGAGTGAAAGAACACCTCCTAGGGAAAACCAAGAAAGTCCCCAAAACAGAAATAGGAATCCAAACTTCAGAAGAGACCATCCCCAAAACAGATAAAGAGACAATGACCAAAAAATCAGGCCCCCCTCCAAGACAATTATGTAGATGAAGAGGGAAGAGAGTCTGAAGAACCTGAAGAAAACCATGTAAAATTGATAGGTTCTGACAGTGAGGGTGATGTTTTTCTCACTGAAGAAGAACAAGGTTTCTTTTCTCAGATCAAACTGAAAGAAAATATGAGGATTCTAAATACTATCAATTAGGATTTGAAAATGCCATAATGGAATTCCATAGGAAATATGACCTTAGGAGAAAAAATAACCAAGAAAACTCCAAAAATAACAAAGTAGACACTGCTATTAGGAAGGCCCCTGAAAATATTCCTAAGAGGACAACAGACAACACCAACACCATGGCTAAGAAAATTGATCCAAACAGAGATAAAACTAGCCAACCAAGTGGTGACACAAGCTACCCTAGTGCCTTTATTAGTGGCCCTGAGAAAACTCTTTTGTCCAAAGTCCCAAATCAGAATCAACAAACTAGACTTGTAGAAACGATTATGGCTGATAAGGCTGATGTAAATATGCCCAAAACACAAGTCCCTTTCATTTTTTAGGGAGAGAGTGCTAAAATCAAGATAACCATGCCTATCACTAAACTGATAATCCAAGATATGTACAGGTCCCAAGTTCTGAAGGTTTTGAACATGGGAAATGATACCTAAACTCTAAACTTGATAGATGACAAGCCAGAGTTGTTGTTTGGACCTGAAGTAGAAGGAAAATACCAAGAAGGAGATATTCCCCCTTTCTATGTTAGCTTAAACATACATGACAAAATCTTACATAATGCCATGCTAGACTCTGGTGACTCTCACAACCTCATGCCAAAGGTATTGATGGAGAGATTAGGCCTAGAAATAACCAAGCCTTATAAAGACTTGTATTCTTTCGATTCAAGCAGAGTCAAGTGTTTGGGCGTAATCAAGGATTTATGTGTCAATCTGGCACAAATCCCTGCTAAGGGCCTGGTCATGGACATATTAGTAGTTGGCATTCCCCCTAAGTATGGCATTCTTTTATCTATATAGTGGGGAGCCAAGCTTCAGGGGAACATCCAACTTGACATGTCATATGCTACCATCCCTATTTTTAACCAAACAAGGAGATTGTACTGGGAATCACACATGAAGTTTATGGTTAGCAGCCCAGAGAGACCAAACAAAAAACCTCTTTATTCCATCCATTCGGATCTTGAATCATTCATTTTATGTAATGAAGAGGACATTGATGAGAAGGTAAATGAAATTGAGACAGATCTACACATACCACAACAGTCAAACCATGCACTACATGAAGAACTCAACAGCCTAAACTCTACCAACTCGAAACAACAATATGATGGAAAAGCTTAACTTAATTTTCTGTAAACTGAAAATAAAATTACAAAACCAAAACCAAGCTTAGAATCTGAACAAGGTTGCTCAAATGAAGAACAAACATAAAAAACATAACCATTCCCTTCTGCCAATGTAAAAATGATGAAATACTTTCATATAGCAAAGTTTTCTAGGAACCTAGATCAAAAGAATCTTAAGGTCTTTCCATACAAAGACAACTCATCACCAAAAGGTTTTGTCACTTCATAAGAGTTGTTGAATTCCAAACATGTTGTTAAGGAGCCTATATTAGTATCTCCCAAAACTAATATAGAGGAATACAACGTAGCTAGCCCAGAAAAACCCAAAATGATTAATTTATCCAAAACTCTGTCACCTTACATAAAACAGAAATACATAAGGTTGTGCAAAGTGTTTCAGGATTCTTTTCTACATGGTGATGAAATCTTAAAGCCTTGTGACACAAACATTATTCAAAGAAGGTTTCCTTTCAAGAGAGACCATGAACCTTTTGAGAAAATTGTGTCAGTAAGAAAGAAAGCAAAGGGAAACATGCTATGTATAGACTTTAGGTACCTGCACAAAACCTTCCTGAAGTACAAATACCCTTTTCCTAAGATAAATCATACACTACAAAGGATAGAAAGTTCTAACAAGATGTCATTGCTTGGTAGTGTTTCAAGTTACAATCAGGTGATAATACTTACAACTGATCATCATAAAGCCACCCTTAAAACACCTTGGGACACCTACATGTATGACCAAATGCCTTTTGGGTTAAGAAGTGCGGAAGCTACTTTCCAAAGGGCCATGGCTCCTGATTTAATTTACTTCACTATGATATACATTGATGACATCATTGTTTGTTTTAAAACCAATGAAGAATACCTTTTTCACTTAAGAAGGATCTTTAACAGAAGCAAATTTTGGAAGCAAGACTCAAGGAGAAAATACAAAGGAGAACATGGCCAGTTTGAAAATATGTGGAAAAATCCTTACACCATGCATCCAAATGGAGGTAACAATGTTTCCTATTTACAAGAGTTGAATCGAGAAGAGTTATTTGGAGATCTTGTCAATGGCGGGATTCTCAAGAACTATCTTTGTCAAGGTTCCTAGTTTCAAAACCTTCATTCATTGTTCATAACATTGCATGATGAGAGATCATAAAAAAAAAAAGTCAAAAACAAAGAAGGAAGGAAAAAGAGGGCAGATTTGAAGAAGAGGTATAGCCCCATACCCAAAAAAAGAGTATTACTAAAAGTGTGCAAGCCTAAATGCCACTACTTGTTAAGAAAGACACTCTTGTTCAATCATCTAGCCTAATCATGCCTGATCATGTTTTAAATTTCTTCTAATAGGTTAGTGAAAGAAGGCTTGTCAAATCATTTAATCTTGACTTGTCAGTAGGAATAGATTAGGAAGAAAAAATGTCGGTTCTCAATGCTCAAATTTGAACCAAAGAGAAAGATAGGGATGACTAGCAAATGATGAAACACAACCCTCATACTTTCTAGTTTTGGTTGTACAAAAATAATGTCTATGTGCAGCTTGTCCTAATGTCATAGCCCATGGTAAATTAGATAGCTTAATCCTGGCTTAAATCATGTTTTCAATTTCATATTAGTAGATTAGAGAATGAAGCCTGCCAAATAGCTTAATCTTGACAGATGAATAATCTAGGTAGAGAATAAAAGAGTTCACTAGCATAATATGAACTCTTGGAAGTAATAAGGGTACAAGTAGATAGATTGTTTTTCTTTCAAAAGAAAAGAATCTCAAGGGTTTTCTAGTCCAAGTGCACCCACAAGAAGAAAAAATGATAGGCAAAGGTATGATGGGTAGGTAAAGATGTGGTTGAAGCAATCCTGTTTTTCAGATTTTGAGATCATAGCTTCAAGAGAAACATCAAAAAATGAAAGAATAAAAATCTACCGAATGGATGAGGCACTGGTCTTCATAAACTCAGAGATTTGATATATGAATTTCTGGACACCTCCTGAAAAGGAGATTCCCTCCCCAAGTGGAGCCATTGTTAGTCATCAGTAATTTTTTCTAGTTGTTGATGACTAAATACTTGTCCTAGATTTCTAAAAACAACATTCATGAATATTGTGAGTTTTAGAAATCTCACTGCTTTCATTATCCTTAAGATAAATTTGACACAACTTTACAACTCTGTCATTCCCTGGTTAGACTCCCAATCCTAGAAGACCCCTCATGGGATTATGCCACTCATATTTGTCCCATTCTCACACCCATAACCTCAGTACTCTGTTTTTCCTTTTCCCCTAACCCCTCCACTTTCCATCTAGGATTTCTAAACAGCCTACCCTTTTCCATTTTCACCAAATGCCTCAAGAATTAATGGTCTAAAAACTATCTCTGTAGCCTATTTGGATAAATAAAGTACATTGGATTTTGGGTCTTCAATATATCAATTTCTCAAAAAATTCTGTTTTTCATACTTGAAGACCCCAAGCCAAGCTTTCAGTCAAAGACCAAGTCAAAAGAGCCTCCCACTAGGTCATTAGGGTTTCATAGGTTGTAGGGTTAATATTGGTGTTCTAAATCATTGTTTTTCATGTACTAGAAGCTGAATCAAATGTGAAAGAAGGTCAACACCTATTTTTCCAAGATAAATCAGAAAAGCCTCCAAGGAAGACCTCCTTATCAAGTTCAAATTCTGTAAAGGACAGCTGCTCATTTTTGTCATTTCTGCAGGAGTGTGAAGATGATTATCAGCAGTAAAATTGGTAAGGTAAGAGGCCTGCTCCTCATTAAATGACATCCACATCAAAGAAGGAGGAAGCAGCCTATGTTCAAGAAAAATCAGGGTTCCTAAGACATATTGGGCCAGCAATGTGCCAAACAAGGAGCCAAGGCAACAAATCACATGGATAGAGGCACACCAGTACAACCAAGCATGAATTGAAGATTCTTAGAAATCATAGATGGATAAGGGAAAAAGATGAGGTGAACTGAACATAAATGAATGAACTTGAAAGGATATAGAGAGCTTAGATGACAACACTAATGATTCTTCTCAGATAGCCCAGAAACCTAAGGTGTTGGAAATATGATCAAAGAAGGTAAAATGAAACTGTTGAGCCTCCACCATGACAGCAGAGGAAGGTTTGAAGAGACTGTGTAGGTAACTTCCAGAGTTTTCCTAGGTAAATTATCTCACTGCCTCAAAGGGAAAGAATGCAAAGAGTATCAGTGACAGGAAGGTCAAGCCTTCATTTTCAGTCATCTGCACTCAATGATCAAAAGAGTAAAAAGCACAGGCTTAAGCTCCAAGATGGAAGACCAAATTGATCATGAGGGTTTTGTTGTATAACTGAATGTGTCAAAAAACCAAGAACATCAGAAAAAGTTAAATCGGTATGTCATGGCACCTGCAACAAATCAGAAGTGGCCAAAACATGGAAAATTTTAGGGGCTAATATTCGCAGATGGGCTAATTTTCCATGGTTTCTCCAAAAAAAAGATTCGCCAATTTCCATTTTTTTATAAAAATGATTCGCCCAAATTTTACAATATAAAATTATTTTATGTTAAAAATTGCCAACATTATATAGACAATATATATAATATCATTATAAATTTGAATAATTTTACAAATATATCAATAAACATTTTATAATTTGCATATTAGCGACTAGTGAGATTCGCCAATTTTTTAAACTTCAAGGTAATTTTCCATCCTTAAAATTATCCCTGGGCCAAAAGAAGTTAGCATACATGATGGTGAAAGTTGTAGTGCTTTTCAAAAATGGATTTTGCATACCTAAGGATCAATGAGAAATCAGAAACCATTTTTCAGGTCACCCACACTTAGAAATATCCAGAGGGGTAAAAAACATGATTTCAACATCACAATGCAAGCAGAAGAGGTTTTGACAGTGCTCAGCAAACTGCCACCAAGAGAAAAGAGCCACTCAAAAGTTTTCAAGTCTCCTGCACAGCAAAAAGTTCAAAGGATTATCACACACATGGAAAAGCTCAAGAAACATTAGCAAAGTGGGTTTTTTATTTATATTTATTTTCCTAAAGATATAAAAGAGCATTTTTCTCTCCTCACTTAGCTCATTATGCACATGCAAAATAGTAAAAATCCCTTCAAGGAGAAAATCTCAGTTTTTGGTGAGAATCCGAGCAAGGTTACCCAGCGCTACGTTTTCAAGCAGGTGTTGCGCTTACAGCACCTAGCACTACACATAGCGGAGATTTTGAAATGTAAAATTACAATGCGTTGCACTTACAGGTGAACATGCTACACGTTCGGATGAGCGCTACCTGTTCGCCCAGGAGCTCGACAAACCCACAAAATTTGCCCAGCGTGTGCTCAGGGAGGACCCATCAGGCCTGCACGCGAGCAACGCTGCGCCCATTAGGACCCGACAGGCACAAGAAACACCTAGTGCTATACTTACGAGACTCGGAAAGCCTACACGCGGGCAGCGTTGCACCGAGGAGGACCCGAAAGGCACAGGAAATGCCCGACAAGCCTGCACACAGGCAGGCACTGCACCCAGGAAGCCCGAAACCTGACTGTGTGTGCAAGCACTATGCCTTGGCTAGAAACCTTCTTCCTCCTGCAAAATTTCCAAAAATCACAAGGGAGCACCTCCAAAGCTGCATCCAAGGACCTGCAAAGAAGTTGAGATTTGGTAGGTGGCTTCTTAGCCCTCTCCTCTAGTCAAATTCATGATTTTATGGTTAAAGTAAATTGACTAAAACCTAGTGACTATAAACCCTAAGTCCTCATGGAAAACACTCTCTTTTGACCCACAAGCAAGAATTTAATCAGTCAAAGAAGGTTTCCATTATGGTAATTATAGTGATTTCAAGAAAACCCTTCATCAAAGCTCAAAGGAATCAGTCATAAACCCACACCTCCATCTCACTCACTTGCAAAAAAATTCCTTTCACCATTATTCCATTTCACTCATCCTATCAAGTTTCACAAGCAAGCCTAGGGTTGTTTAAAATCAACACTAATCACCATGTCAGGAGAAGAATGAAGTGTGAGAAGTGAAGGAGGCCAAGTGCCTATGAGGCAAAAGCACAAGGGTGGAAAGGTTAACAGATTTGAACCTCAAGAAACTGTGGAGATTACTACCTCTCCCATCATTCTCACATGATTTTAGAATGAAGGGTGTTTCTAGTTTTGTGAAAGGGTCCAACAAGTACAAAATAACCCAGAGCTCACAAGGTTATTCATTCTTAACCTACATAACAAAAAATCAAGCTTGGAAGGGGTGACCTTTGAGCTCTCATCAGATACCATTTCTCATACTACTAGACTTCATGATGTTGGTGAAAAATGGTTTAAGAGAGCAAAGTTGGACATGAGCTGCTATGATCCTTTCCTCAAGCCTAGGTAAAAAGAAGGCTGCAAGACTATTTTCCCTTTCTCACACCTACTGGAGAGGTATGCACCCTTAATGAAGGTCATCATGAAATATTTTACCTGTGAGGGGAGATACTCTAGGCTCTACTCCTACCATATCATATTACTCATGCATTTCACTAGGGTCAAAATGCTTCATTTTCCCTATTACTTGTATAGGAGTATTGACAAGATGTCTTTCGTTGTCCGAAGGAGGAGTTATTCCCAGCAAATGCAGAGTTTGTTCCACCACTCCTTGATCAAGATGGTGGTACTACATCAGTTGGAGTAGAAAGGCATACCTTGGGAGGTGTTCATAGCTCATGAAATATTCACAAGCCCATAGCCTCATCATCAACCTAATTTACCCTCATCATTTCATCCTCCTCCCTCCACTCCTCCATCACCTCCTATAGATCATGCCTCATCATCTACACAAGTAGCCTCTCCTCAAGAAAACCTCCATTCCTCACCTTCTCCTAATGCATCAAATCAAGAAGGAAGTGGCAGTGAACAAGCAAGTGATCATGAGGGTGAGGGTGACAATGAATCAAACCAAAGTGAAGGTGAGGGTGACGATGATTTGACCCAATAGGAGGCATAAAACATGGAAACAAAGGAAGAGGATAACAATGACGAAGAAACTAAGGATGATCCTAAGAGTAGCAGTGAGACTAAGAGCCCTAATGACAGTCAAAACAGTGAGGCTCCTAGTCATGACAGAGATGAGTGGAAAGATGAAGAGAGCAGCCAAGATGAAGATGAAAACAATGAATAAAATGAAGAGGTTGAAGGCAGCAGTGACACCAATGAAGCAAGAATCAGTGATGAACAGGACAAAAAGGAAGAATATAGTCATGACAGTCATGACAACAGTCACGAGAGTCATGAAAATAATGATTGAAATGAAGAGGCCGATAATTAAAATGAAGATCATGACAATGATGAGGCAAGCATCTTCAGTGAAGAACAAAATGACAATGCCAAAATCAATGAAGAAGCTAAGAGTGAGGCTGATGTTGAAGGAAAAGAGGTGAGCAGTAGTCAAGGTAATGAAGAAGAAGACATGGAAACAAATGATGGCAGCCATGACAAAGACACTAAAATGATCACCATCAAACCTCTTCCATTGACATATCAAAGAGGACAAAGGCTTGTGTTTGTTGCCTCTAAAAGACAAGGGGCCATGCCATCCACCTCAGCCTAGAAACTTGAAAAAGGAAAACAAAAGGTAAAGGAAGAAGAAGAATATTAGCATGAGGTTGAGAGAGAGTTTGAAATCATTCAGATAGACAATGATGAGGAGAATGAAGCAAGGATCTCAAACTTGCTCATCCAGAACAAAAATGCCCTCATTGAATACCTCCAAGCAAATCTAAATAGGGCCAAGAGTGTGAATGATGCCCTTGAGATGGAGAAAAGGCAACTATAGGCACAAAATGCTATTTATGAGGAAAGAGCAATAAGGGCCCTAAAATAAGATCAAAGGGCACAGGTAAAGCTAGAGGAATTCATGGGCACCTATGAGGAAAGTGAGGATGAAGAGGGATAGTCTAGGATGAGACCAAGAACCATGGGTTTGGAGAAGGCATTGGCAAAACAAAAAGAACAAGAATCAACCTTAGCAGAGCAACTCCCTCTAGATGAGTTGTTGGACATGGAGATAGCACATTATCGGGAGCCTTGGCTAGAAAGAGCCAACATACACTTGGAGGCTAAATTGGAGAAATCCAATAAGGATCTTGATCTCTGAAGGAATATGACCAAGCATTATGCCCGGAGAAACCAATATTCAAGGGCTAAACTCAAAAAGGCCCATGCCAAGATACAAGCACTAAAAGAGGAAAAAGGACAAGAAAACCTTGGAATCTTGGCTCAAGCTTCTCTACAAGCCTCTCAAACCTCATGAAGAAGACATCCACCAATTTTGAGAAAATTTTGACAAATTTTGAGGCCTCTAAGCACAGAATCCCTGGTGCTACGCTTTCATCTCAGGAATCCTCAGGAGGAAAACTCATAATTTTTGGAATCCTTGGCTCAAGTACAGTATGCTCGCCAAATTTCAAAGCATTTGGAGCACTTTTGACCCCTCAAAAGGCCAAAAAACACCTCATTTTTCACCTTTCTGCCTCATTTACAGACCTGGTGTTGCACCTAGATTAGTTTTGGAAAATTTTCCTTTTGAACAGGTTGATGGAGCTCAATCAGAAAACAAAGGGTATATTTGGAAATTAGACTCAGCCGGCTTTCCAACGGGCCATCACAACGCCAATTCCGACATTGGGAAGGTCATCAAAACTTGCTGCAAGTGGACCCATTTTTGCCCATGCATGGCGCTACGCCTTCAGACCTCACTGTGCATTTTTTGCCAAAAAGTCAACAAAAGGCACTCATTAATGGAAAAATTATATTTTATTTTATTTTGAGGAAAATAACTCCAAATTTAGGTGCTTGGAGTTATATTTTAATTTATTTCATGAGATATTTTGTGTCTTGGACCTTGCATGGTCTCTTAGGCATAAATGACATTTATGACTAGTTTTGTCATTTTCAAACCCTAGTTAGGGTTTTTTCCCTCCTTTCCTAGATAAATAGAGCATGAGGGCCTCATTTTAAAATGTTGGCATTTTATGAACCTTGAGAGAAATATATGGTTTTTTGGAGATTGAAGAAGAAATTGGTGTTGTGGAGTTTGTGAATGGCTTGTCTTGGTTGATGATGGAGAAGGCTTACTTGCAGGATCCCTGAGCTTGGTTGATGGTGATGTGCTTCTATTCAGTTCATGTTTTCTTTTTTATCATGTTGTTTCATCCTTCTATATTGCAGTAGGACAAAGGTTTTAGACTAATAAATGTTTTTCAAAGGCACCTTAGCTCTGTTTGTTCTTCACTGCCTCTATGTTTTGCTCTTCTAGGTCATTTTAGAGAATTCTTAATTGCTCTCTAGACCCACCTAAGCTTGTTTATCTCATGAATGGTTGAATATAGTAGGTATCAAATATATTTTATGGTTAGCCCTGCTTGTTTGATGTCAGTAAAACATTGTTCTTGAGATCTATCTTTAAAGTACCACTAATTAGGTTTTGCCAAAGAGGCTATGTTTCGATCATACCCTTTGTCCATGCTTGAATAGTTTTTTTGAAGATATTTATGGCTATGATCAATGATGTTTAGGAGATCCCTCTTCTTTTATTAAAGTTATATGTTTATCTTAAATGTTTTCTAACCTTTAAGGTGAAATCACTAGAAGTTAAATGAGTTTCTCGCCTTCTATATTTCATTGGATTGTTTGTCTGAAATGCTTATTTGCTTGAGTTGAATAAAAGAGTTATTGGTGTGCCCTGTCTATTGATTACTTCTTTGTGATAAATAGTGTTGAATTCCCTTCTTGTTTAAAGTATTTGACAAAGGATTCTTAATTTCGTGTTTCCCTACTTTGTTCACAAACTTGATGTTCATTTCATTTCACACAAACCTTGAAAATCCATTTGACCATGCTAGATTTTCCCTGTGATGTACCCTGATTCCTTATCAAACTTTTCATGACTTTTATTGACTCCATAGACCAATGACTTGAATATTTAATCACTCCAACTATTCTACTTGATCATCCTACCCAACCAAAATAAACAAACAAACCCTATACTTAACAACTATCCTAAAATCAAACCCTAAAAAAAAACAAGTTCACATCCTTTGCACAAAATAAAGAGAGCCCTCTCTGAGTCTAGGAAGGCTAGGTCCTACAACTCCAGATACTAGTTTGATGTTACCTTGTGCATTTGATCTCACTAATATAACAAATCACGGGACCATAACAGTGTGCAACCTAAAAAGGCACGAAATTCCAAACTCAAAATCTAACCAAACCATTTCTGAGTTTTTATGGGTTTTTCGAGTATAATATTTGGTTAAAACACCGGATCTTTTTTAGCACTCCAGCACCCTCTCGCACATAGATATTCTTCCAAGTAGCAGCAACAGTTTATACTTTCCAATGCTATGTTTCAATAGTGTATTGCAGCCATCTTGTGGCTTGAGTGCATTCCTTTTATAGCACTGTGTACATTCATTTGTTGTGATTATAATGATATGGATCAACGGCTTCTATTCATATGTTTGATGTCTTGATCTATTCCAACACTTTCTACTTCTACATGTTTAATTCTTATTTTATCATAGATGGAATTGTGCGTGTGTTCTATATTCCTGTCTTTCCCATTTTGGGATATTACAGTGGTATCAGATCATGATCTTTGGCTCAGCTTGTGGGCATTTCATGACATTAGAAAAATAAG
Source organism: Pinus albicaulis (assembly GCA_034641835.2). Lineage (NCBI taxonomy): Eukaryota > Viridiplantae > Streptophyta > Pinopsida > Pinales > Pinaceae > Pinus > Pinus albicaulis. The sequence goes on along the minus strand of CM076578.1, from coordinate 191,070,829 downwards.
AAGAACAAGAAGAAAAAGAAGAAGTCTTCAATGACGGAAGGATTGAGTTTTTCCATGCTTCTCTTCATATCTATGCATTATCTCACCATGGAGATCAAAGAAATGAGAATGGAAAGGAAAAAGGAAACCTCAAAATGGTTTCAAAATGGAGAAGGTCCGAGCACTTCCTATCAGCAATATAAGCAACCAGCAGTGTAGAAAGTTCAACAACACCCTACTATTCCCACTTTCCTTCCAGAAGGAAATGAATGCAATGGAGATGGAGGATATTTGGAGCATGAGACTCTAAGTGATTATATTGCAAATTAAAAATCTCAATCTAGAGCGTTCAAAGAGAATATGACTTTCTAACATTTTTGCTAGATTAAAGGAACTGTAGACCCCACAGCAGCAATAGAAGAATAGGGCATACACATAATAGATTATTTCTGCCTACATTCGATGGGTCATCCAAAATCATGGAAAAGGCTTGGATGGAGAAGTTAGATGATTTCTTCTAGCTACACCTAGTAGCAGAAGTAGAGGCAATTCAGATTGAAGCGCTACACCTTTAGGGCGAAGCAAAGGACTAGTGTTTCGACAGATTGAAACATGCAAGAGTGACTGCATATGCAGAGTTCACTCAAATATTGGTAGCGGGGTTTGATAGAAGAAACCCAGAGGAACATTCCATTAAGAAATTCGCTGACAATAAATAGAAAGTGTATGAGGAGAAGAAGGGATATGTCAAAGCTGATACACTGGGAGGAGATCTTCTACCACCACCACCAACAACAGAAAGAGTACTTGCACAGTGGAGAAGCCCTTGCATTTTGGCAAGATGTTCCCAAGACTTTGACATCGAGAGTCCAGGGCATGAGGAAGAGGAAGAAGATACTAATGTTGGTGCAGTAGTAGAGGAGCAATCATAACCATCACCAATAGTTGGAGAAGAAATTGCACCGGTTGGAGGAACTCTCGTAGCTTTGCAAGATGTTCCCAAGAATCAGTTGATCCAAGGTATGCAAACATTTCCACCCCAGATTGTTTCAACACATCATCTTGAGATTTTTCAGGTCATACCATCAGGGCAATTGCATGACCAAGGGCTAGAGCACATTACTGATTTGCAGCAGTAGACTATCACTGCGTAGAGGACCCTTCACTGGTTCAAGGAGAATGTGTATAGCTATCTCAGATTTACATTTTTGATTTGCACACAAAATTTTTTGTTGGAGTGTGGAGTTTTTTAGGATGATATTAGCACAGTCCTAATGCAGGGAAGCTATACAATAGCTTTCAAGAACTGAAATTTATTGTCAAATGAGTTGTCGTATTCTATTTATGACAAAGAGATATTGGCCATTATGCATGAATTGGTCAAATTTCGGTAGTTTTTGATTGGCAATAGATTTTGGGTGAAGACCAACCACCATAGTCTCTGACATCTTTTTGAGGAGGAGTAGCAGCTGCAGAAGAGGCAACAATGGTGGATCAGTACAATGCAAGACTATGAGTTTATAATTGTGTATGGAGAGGCCCATGTGACATTAGATGCACTATCATGGAGATCAATAGTGTTGTCACGGAGGAGGAGTGATGATTTGAGGGCCCAATAATTATTTGAGCATTCCTATGACCACTTCACTTATGAAGCATTGGATGGGCATATGGTTGACATCATGTAATGGATAAGATCTTCCATTATCAGGACAAAGCCTTCTTAATGAACACCTCACATCTCAAAGAGAATTTTCTGCATGCAGCATATTAAGAACCTCATAAGTTCTACCAGGCCGTCAAAGAGAGGTTCTCATGGAAAGACCTCAAGGGGGATGCACTTCGACATATCATGGAGTGCAAATATTTTCATCATATTGTGGAGGATGGTATTGTCGAAATTGATCCATTGTCGAGGTATGCCCATTGCTTCGACATTTTCACACATTGCATCTCTTCACCCATGAATAATTATCTTGTCGGGATGTCTTCATGCTTCATGGTCTTCCCAAGGCCACAGATAGTGATGGGGGTAGTTATTGTATGAGAATTTTTTGGCAGGAGCTTGTCCATTGGGTGAATATCGAGCTAGTGCATGATATGAGTCATAACCCACAGTTGGATGGATGGATGGAGATGATGAGCAAGTGGCTAAAAATATACTTGCAGATCTATGACACAAGGTAGCAGGAAGCATGGATATGCAAGCTGCTCTTGGGTGAGTAGGGTTACCACCCAAAATTTCATTTTGGTATGTTTCTTGCCTTGCATAGTACTGAGATAATGCAGCAACAGGAGGCATGGTTGCACTAGTTACTCTTGGGAAAGTATGGCCAAGACATTGCATTTTATATGCTCATTGTTATATCATTTTTTACTACCTTGCACCGTAGTGATGAGATCTAGCAGTTGGAGGCATGGTTGTGCTAGTTACTCTTAAGATATTATGGCCACCATATGACATTCCACATGTCAATTGGGATGCCATTGTTTTATAATTGGCATGATGATGATGTGATGTGGCAGAAGGAGGCCTTGCTGTGTTGGCTTCTCTTGAGAGAGTATAGCTACCAGAATTGGTATGATGATGATGTGATGTGGAAGCAAAAGGAATTGTTGTTGTGGCTTCTCTTGAGAGAGTATGGATACCATACTTGGTATGATGATGAGGTGGTGTGGCAGCAAGATCCATTGCTATGGTGGCTGCTATTGGGAGAGTATGGTTCGACATTTCACATGTAAATTCATATGTCTTTATTTTCTACTTTTCATAGTGTTGAGATTATGCTTGGAGGAAGCAAGGCCACTAGGGCCAACAATTGGAGCATGGAGAGACACAACCTACTCCATGTAGCATGGGTTGGATAGATAGTTTATAATTTGGGACTTTCCATTTGGGGAAGGAACCACTACACTTCACATATCTTATCTATAGAAGAGGCCCCTGGACAACATATGGTTTCCACTTGGGGACTCATTGATGAGGAGAGGCATCTAGCTACACAGTTGGAGGCCATTCTAGACATTTTAGAGAGCCAACTATGGAGCTGCGCATTCATAACACATTGGATCAGATGGGAAACCTTCCATATGAGGATGTCACTTGGGGACTCATTGATGAGGAGAGGCATCTAGCTGCACATCTGGAGGCCATTCTAGACATTTTAGAGAGGCAAATATGGAGCTGGGCATTCATAACACATTGGGTCAGATGGGGAAACCTTCCATATGAGGATGCCACTTGGGAGGGAGATGGATTTCTGCAGCATCCACTTTTGCAGTTTCTTGAGGACAAGCAACATTTTGGCGGGGAGGACTGTAATATTCCAAATTTTCCATCAGCTAATTGGAATATTAGAGTTCTTACTTGTCTTATTTACTTAAGTAAATAAATGGGTTGAGGGACCCATAAACCTAGTAGATGAAAAAAATCCACTTCTATAGTGTGAATGTGGGTTAATTGAGAAGTGGAGTAGTACCATGGAGTAGTGAAGCGACATAATAATGAAGGAAGAGTGGAGATCATAGAGAAATAATGAGGAATATGATTGAGATAGTGGAGGAATAAATGTAAGATCATGGAGAAATAATGATGAAGTGATGGAGAAAGTAGTGCATTAAATGCACAAATGATGGAGGAAGTGGAGAGTAATTGTATCAGTGATGGAGATCATGGAAGAAAGCGCAGTCTTTATGGAGGCTAGTGGCCACATTTTTAGTGCAGATATGAGGTGGGCCAAGGTTAGGGAAGGCTCACAACCATAAAATGAAGATGAGGGCAGAAAAGGAATAGGGAGTCTGGATTTTTATTATTGAGTGTCGTAAGACATTTCTTTGCATGCTTCAGTTGTTTAGCTAAGTTTGTTGTGTTGTTTAGCACTGGGAGTTCTCGAGCGGGAATCTAACCCTTACCCACAGGGGACTTCGAGTGCCTACTCTGGGAATTTTTTCATGGGAAACATTCAACATCTGGAAATCAGTTCCACATTCAGCCACTCTCATCTACACTTCCAGCTACAGGAATTACGCATTCCTGAATTTGGATTTGAGAGTTGGAAGGTTGTTCTCAGTACTTCAGCTGAGAAACCTGTGGAGGGATTAGTCGTTCACACTATCAATCCATTGCAAACTTCTGGGAGTTTCATTGACATATCCGGCATTAGGCCATCCATCTATTCTCCTATGCAGCAACATTTCCTGGAGGAATTACATAATTCTGCAATGATGTTTTGAGGAGAAGAGGAAGTTCCAAGCAACTCAGCTTGGAATCCTGTGAGGGATTAATCCTTCACTCTAGGGATCATTTAAGCAGCCTAGGATCAAAATTTTATTATCTATAAGAAAGCTACATCATCATCCCTCCTAGACAGTGCAGTATTTCGCAACATTTGTGCATGCAACATCTGCATATTCAATGGAGGAGCTAGATCTCAAGTTTTGAGCTTGGGAATTCAGAGAAGGGACCAACCCTTCAGTAATTGTGCTGAGTGGGTATTATTGCAGCAGATAGATCATTATTTCAGTCCCAGATCAGAAGTTGTCTCCAAGGAGTGGGTAACTCAGCCAACATAGGTGAAGCGTGTAACCAAAAAAGGGTTGAAATTCAAAACTCAAAATATGGCCAAACCATTTCTGGGTTTTTCTGGGTTTGTTGAGTAGAATCCATGGTTAAAGTATGGGATCTTTCTGAGAACTCTAACAACCTCTCACACATATATATTCTTCCCAACAAAAACAATAGTTTATACTTCCAGTGCTATGTTTCAATAGTTTATTACAGCCATCTTGTGGCTTGAGTGCATTATTTTTGGAGCACTATGTACATTCATTTGTTGTGATTATAATGATATGGCTCAGTTTTTTCTGTTCATATTTTTGATGTCTTGATGTATTCCATCATTTTCCAGTTCTACATGTTTAATTCTTATTTTACTGTAGTTGGAATTGTCCATGTGTTCTATATTCCTGCCTTTCCCATTTTGGGATATTACATTGGTATCAGAGCATGATCTTTGGCTCAGCTTGTGGGAATTTCATGACATCATAAGAATAAGAAGAAGAAACCGAAAAAGAAGAAGTCTTCAATGACGTAAGGATTTAGTTTTGCCACACTTCTCTTTAGATCTATGTAGTATCTCACTATGGAGATCAAATAAATGAGAAGGGAAAGGAAAAAGGAACCTCAATAGGGTTTCAGAATGGAGAATCTCTGAGAACTTCCTATCAGCAGTATAAGCAATTGGCGATGCAGAAAGTTCCACAACACCCTACTATGCCCACTTTCCTTGCAGAAGGAAATGAATGGCATGGAGATGGAGGATATTTTAAGCATGAAACTCTGAGTGATTATCTTGCATAGTACAAATCTCAATCTAGATCATTTAAAGAGAATCTAAATTTCAAGCAGTTTTTCCAGATTAAAGAGAACGGGAGACCCCATAGCAGCAATAGAAGAAGAGGGCATATGCAGAATAGATTGTTTCTTCCTACATTCAATGGGTCATCCAAAAGCATGGAAAAGGATTGAATGGAAAATTTAGACAATTTCTTCCAGCTACACCCGGTAGCAGAAGAAAATGCTATTCAGATTGTAGCGCTACACCTTGAGGGTGAAGCAAAGGACTGCTGGTTCAACTGATTGAAGCATGCAAGAGTGACTTCATATGCATTGTTCACTGAAATATTGGTAGCGAGGATTGATAGAAGAAACCCGAAGGCACATTCCATTGATACATTCTCCAAAAATAAAGAGAAAGTGTATGAGTATAAGGGAGATGTCAGAGTTGATACACCGGGAGGAGATCAGCTACCACCACCTCTAGTAGTAGAAAGAGTACCTGCACAGATTGGAGGAGCCCTTGCATTTTGGAAAGATGTTCCCAAGACTTCGAAATTGAGAGTCTAAGGCATGATTTAGGAGGTGCATGAGGAAGAGGAAGTAGATAACAGTTATGGTACAACAATAAAGGAGAAACCCTCACCATCACCAGTAGTTGGAGAAGCAAATGCACCGGTTAGAGGAACTCTTGTAGATTTGCAAGATGTTCCAAAGAATCAGCCGATCCAAGGTATGCAAAAATTTCCACTCTAGATTGTTTCAACAAATAATCTTGAGATTTGTGGGGTCATTCCATCAGGGAAATTGCATGACGAAGGGCTAGAGCACATTGCTGATTTGGAGCAGTAGACTATCACTGTGCAGAGGACCCTTGACTGGTTCAAGGAGAAGATGTATAGCTATCCCAGTTTGACATTGTTGAGCTACACACACCACTTTTTTTTGGAGTGCAGAGTTTCTGAGGATGGCATTAGCATAGTCCTAATGTAGGGAAGCTATACAATAGCTTTCGAGAACCGGAAGTTACTGTCACATGAGTTGTCGTATTCTATTTATGACAAAGAGATATTGGCCATTATGCATGCTTTGGTCAAATTTCAGCATTTTTTTATTGGCAGTAGATTTCGGGTGAAGACCAACCACCATAGTCTCTAACATCTTTTTGAGGAGAAGCAGCAGTTGTAGAAGAGGCAAAAACACTGGATCAGTACAATGCAGGACTATGAGTTCAACATTGTGTATGGAGAGGTCCCTATGGTAGCAGATGCACTATCATGGAGATCAGCAGCGTTGTCACTAAGGAGCAGTGATGATTTGATGGCCTAGTTATTATTTGAGCATTATGATGACCGCTTCAGTTATGAAGCATTAGATGGGTAGATGGCAGATGGTAGACATCACTTAATGGATAACATCTTCCATTATCAAGACAGAGCCTTCTTGATGATCACCTCAAATCTCAAACAGAATTTTCTGCATGCAGCATATTCAGAACCGCATAGTTTCTACCAGGCTGTTGGAGAGAGGTTCTCATCGAGATACCTCAAGGGGGATGCACTTCAACATATCATGAAGTACAAATATTATCATCAGATTGTGGAGGATGGTATTATCGACATTGATCCCCTGTCAAGGTATGCCCATTGCTTTGAAATTTTCACACAGTACATCTCTTCACACATGACCGGATTATCTTTCCAAGATGTCTTCATGCTTCATGGTCTTCCCAAGGCCATAGATAGTTATGGGGGAAGTTATTTTATGAGAATTTTTTGGTGGGAGTTTCTCCATTATGTGGATACCGAGCTGGTGCATGATATGAGTCATCACCCATAGTTGGATGGATGGATGAACATGATGAGAAAGTGGCTGAAAAGCTACTTGTAGATCTATGACACCAGGAAGCAGGAAGCATGGTTACGCTGGATGCTCTTGGGTGAGTATGGTTACCACCCAATGTTAGTGTGATTCTTTCATCGTAAAAGATCACTTTAGCTATGCATATCAAGTAGCCCTAACATCAAATATGGCTGCAAAATATCCTTAAGTTTGCTGCATAAAATTAGATCTAAGCATAAAAGATATTAAGCAGATAAGATACAAAATGGCTCCATGCATCCAATGAACAAGACAAGAACAATGTGTAAAAAGAATATTATATTATATTAAAGAATGGGGCACCTGAGAGGAAAACAAGAAAGGTGTTTTCCAGTTTTCCTCAGTGGGATGGGTTCTTGGAAGTCCTCAGTGTTTCAAATCTAAAATTCCTCTCTTTGGTTAATATGGAAAACCCTAACAAACATGGAACTCAATGGGAGTTCAAAATGCAAACAAATGGAAATGGTGACCAAGAGTAGATCTAGTGTGATCTAATGAAATGGAGGTGACAAATGAATGGGGAAAATCCTTCTATTTATAACAAAATATTGGGGTGTTCTAGAACTCGGTGCATAAATAAAATATTATTAATCACATTCTAGAATCACCCTTTAGGAATATTTTATTATATTTGTTGGAGGGAAAAGGGTTTTTGACTTGGGTCAATTCCTTTATTTATAAATAATAAATAAATAAATGATCTATTTATTATTTAAGGGGAATGAGGGGAATATAATTAAATAAATAATGGCTTATTTAATTATTTAAAAATGATTTAGTCAAATTTAACTAGGAATAGTATTTAAATAGTGATTTAAATAACTTATTCTTAGGAAATAATTAAATAAATAATGATTTATTTAATTGATTACCTTGTTTTGAGTTAAATATGACCAAGAAATGTAAACAAATGTGGTGAAAGCGATTTTACTTGGGGTAAAATTAGTCTTACATGGTGTACTTGGGTTCATCTAACGATAAATGGGTTAGAGGACCAAAAAATGGTGTAACAGATTGCCCCCCAACGTACGAGTGTCAGGAGAAAATCGTATGACCGAAGTACGTTGTAAGAACTGAATCACTAAACAGCAAGATAGAAATGAAAGAGAGGAATGTAAGGTAATCTAAAGTGGTGGAGGACTAGACCCTGAGGAGACGAGACTTACAGGTGCAACAAGTCTCAAGTGTATGATGTGGTACCAATGTGAAAGGTGACGAGGGAGGCATACCTATGCCCGCCAAGACAATAGTACAAAGAATAAGGTGCCCGGAAAACCATGGAACGCAATAGTAAAACCAGTGTTGGCCTAATCATGAGCCAGAAATCTAGAATGATGAATCCCACATACATGTGATGCCTGGAATAATCGTTAGGACTTATACAATAATATGGTAGTACATGAGATATTAATACACCCAAATGCCCCCTACACATGGGGAAGGGCTCGCGAAATCGGACTGACATGTGCAGATCGAAGAGGTGCTACAAGCGACTGAGGCCGATATCATCAACTGAGGGGAGCTGCATCAAGTGTTGGAATGAAGAAGTCATCCGGGTATGTGGGGGGCTACCTGCAGGGCCACCCCCTCTTGAGGGTTGAGACATCTCACACACACCCGGGTATCACGAATAGCTGTTGCTCCATCACTGAACCATCAAGTGTATAGATCACGATCAAGCTGAAAAGAGCTCGAACCAAGGTACACTGCCCCCTAGACCTGAATTCTGGATTAAAGGCGCTGGTGTCGATAGAAGTCGGGCCATCATGGGTAGGGCAATGAGGGAACCCCAACTAAGGCATGAGAGAAAATAGTGGAGCGACGAACAGACAAACACTAATGATGATGAAATGAGGGATACTAAGTGGCGAATGGACGACTTCCCTTGTTAGAGCATAAAAAGCATGTATGGCTTGGCAGCGACGGACACAACATCATGAGGGATAGGGGACAATGGGACTGAGGGTCATACTGTGCAACACGAGAGGTGGACCAAATAATGAAGGGTGGAGAACTATAGCGGGATACAAAGGGACGCGAGATAGACTCCGGGACTGATGATGACTCAACTCGGATGCTCTAAACAAGGGCGACTCGATGGTGCTGCCATATAGTAAAGGTCCGATGGGGAACCATAGAAACATGAGTACAATAGGGTATCTCATGACGAAAATCAACATGAACAAAGACAAGTAAGGAGGCAAAATGGTGCCTTAGGTACAAGTGTTGTAAGTGAAGAAACTTGATTTGGAGGAGAGATGAAAAGGGCCTTCATGGAAAAAAGGTGTCCTGGTGAAGTATCAGAACATAAAAAACTGATAGATACCCATTTGAGTGCTCGGTGAGAGCTTTCCAATGGTGTGGATGGTGTGTCAAACGGGACTACGGTTTGGTCGCAGAGGGCGAAAGAAAAAACAAGGGTTTTCTTCTAATAAGGCGTTTTCCCTCCAAAATCATTCATTTGCTTGTGTAGCTGTGGTGAATGTGGAGAGGGGAGAAGGCCCTAAATCTTGTGGCGATCGTAGCGGAAAAATCGACCGTTGGAATTGCAATCCGTCAGTTGCAGGTAAGAGGCCTAATCCTAAGCTTTGTTTTTTATTGATTGAAGTTGCAGATTAGGGTTTTAAATTCCAGAAACTACCCCTACTTCCTTATTATGGTCGGGTCGCGCTTTTTGGGGAAAAATCTGCTACCTGGGACGCAAGTTTTGGCCTGAAAAGTGCGACCTGGCCCAGGTTTGGCCCAAAAAGTGTGACCTGCTAGGTGTGGGAGGTTTCAGTGTTGTTAGGGGCTGAAATTCTGTTTTGGTGTAAGATAATACAGTTTTGTTGATCTAGAGGTTGACAAAAATGATATTTTTGTGCAGATATGGCAGATATACGAATAAACTAGAGAGAGAGAGACTTAGGTACACTACGGACGGAGATCCAGGCGGATCAGGGTGTCCGTCATGCACTGGCTAGACATGGGGTTCTGAAATTTTTGGAGAACCCTTTGATGAGGGCTGGAGAGCCCTTGTTGGCCTGGATTATTAGTTATTGGGATCTGGATCATGAAGCGTTTGTAGTGCAGGGGCACAGGATCGAGTTGACGGTCCAGGATTTGTATTTCTTGACTGGTCTCCCACTGTTGGGGATGGTGGGAAATACGCAGCCAGTGTTACCACGAGGGCATAACATTATGGAGTTTGTTGAGCGTCATTGTCGACCGAGTGTTCGAGTCAAGGGGACTCGGATATCCATTGGGGATCTACAGAGGTTGAAGACCCGGGGAGTGGTCGCAGCGGTGTTGTGGATCTTGGGCAGTGAGGCGCTCCATCACATCACTGGAGGGAAAATGATGATTGTAGAGAGTGTGTTGGGTGGGACCTACTATGTGTGGGCCCAGATGATGTTGGTGTCGCTGAAATGACAGTTTTCGCTATGTAAGCGGTAAGTGAATCATGATTGTGCGTATGGGATAGTATTGTTCTCTTTATTCTTTGAGAAGATCCTGACCTTACGACCTCGTATACAGTTGCCTGACGGGGGCCCGAGAGAGCCCCGGATGCGTCGGTGGTTACGACTACTGAGTAGAGGAGGAGGAGGGGCGGTCAAGGGTGTTTCGACCAGATTTCTTTGCCCATTGGGACCAGATGTCGTTATACATAGACGACTATCCCTATAGTGGGATGAGTTATTGGGGAGATCCGGACTTGCCGCTGCCACCTGGTCGAGTATGGGGACCGGATGGTAAGTGACAAGCAACTAATCTGTTATGTTCATTTTTATATTTTGTGACTAGTATTCATGGTACTAATCCTTATATTGTTTGGGATGCAGATATAGCTCTGGTAAAACCGGCCAGATATATGGGACGACCAGCAGCAGCAGGTGTTACAGGCGCAAGTGGATCGAGGACAGGACAAAATGAAGAGATGGCCACACTGGTGGAGGACCTCCGTCATAGATGTGAGGGACTGCTGACCGGTGTGTCAGAGCATGGATGGCAGGATTTAGACGACCGATACATAGAGCTATGTATTAGGCTCCCCTCGGAATGGCGAGGGATCATGCAATGCATGGCGATGGCCGGGAAGACGGTGCGTGATCTACGAGCTGCGGGAGCAGAGCCATTGGCTCAGGATCCTCCTGAGAGTGACTAGATGTGGGGAAGGTGGTGCCCTCTAGTAGTGATGTAGGGGCAAGTGGTGCCCCCCATTTTTGTAGTAGTGGTTTTTTGTAACATGCTATGGGCATGTCATATGTTTCAAAGTATATGGACTTTAAAACACATGTTATATATATATATATATATGAGTTGTATGTGTATTTTGTGGATGCTATTGTGTCATGTGTGATAAATGCCAGTCTAGAACATGGTTTGCGATCTGATCTACGTAGTGATTGTGACTTCTAGGGATGTGGGTGAATGAAATAAATCTAAATTCCCGTATCAAAAGTCTCACCCGTAAATATTGTCTAAACAGGATAGGATTATGCACACGGTAGATGCCATTAAGTTGTAAGACAATAAGCAGGGAATCTAAATAAACTTGCATATGGAGGATGCGATGGGAGAGAGCGTCAGCTAAGAGACCACGAACGACATCATACTCAGCTTGGTTATCTGTGGCAGTGCCAATGCAGACCCCATTTGCAAGAAAAAGGGTATGCACAGGGGTAAAGATGGCCCAAGAAGCTGAGGCGAGGTTTCGGGAATACCGACTCGTGCCATCGGCGTAACCAATGTAATGAGTGGACGAGAGGGTCGAGGGAACAGCATCGCAAGATAAGAGAAGTGAGGAAGATCGGGGACTTGTGTTGTGACGTACATCATAGAGACGGATGGGAGTATCGGGGGTAGGTGAAGAGAGGGGAAGGTGGTGGAAACCGCAAGAGGCTGCAAAGCTACCGAGATCATCATTCATGGTGGAAAGGCGCAGAAATGGGTCATCAGGGGAGATGACAGAAGAGCAAGTAAAAATATGGTCAAGACATGAAGAGCCCAAGAATGGCGCTAAAGGGGGATCAAATGAAAAAGGTGGAGTGGATATGGAGGGGATGTACTCCGAGGGTTGGTCGGATGATGATAGGTACAAGAGAGGAGCAGCAGAGTCGGACATCTCAACATCAGGGGGAGGGATGTTAATGGTGGCTGGAGGATCCTCGAGTAAACTCAACGCATACTGAGCAAGGATGGGCGAGGCGGATTGATTGTGTTCCACTTCATACTCGTGAATGACCTCTAAAGAGGCGTGGTAATGCGTGAGGTGAGGAAAATGGTGAGAATAATGGCCATGGACACCACATAAAGCGCAGGGTTTGTTGGTGCAAAGGGCTTTTGGGGTCTTGGTTATGGGGGTGGAGGAAACAAAGGTTTCTGGGGCTGACGATTGAGGGAATGCGACTTTGACCATGGGTTGGATACGGGGCAACTCAGGACAAGTATGGGTGGCGTGACCGACAGCATCACACAAAGCGCAAGGCTTGGTAGGTGGAGGGGGAGTAGGATCGAGAGCGGTGGCTTTATCTTTGGATGCCCACCTGCGAATTTTTCTTTTCTTACCCGTAGCAGTCTCAGCATGAGGAGGGTCGTACGATGGGGCTAGAGGTACCGTAGCGGAGGGAGGAGCAACGAGAATTGGTTGAACTGGTGTCACAGCAATGTATGGTTTAGGGTGGCCGGGAGGGGTTGCGGTTGGAGGAGTAAGGTACCATACCGATATGCCCAAAGTTAAATTAGGTAGGGAAAGGGTGGCCATGACAGGAACCGAATAGACGCCAGGGGGAGGGCCAAGGAAAGGGATTTGACCGGCGAAGTAATGGCCAGGAGGGATGGTTTCTAAATGGGGGAGGCCGGAGGGAACCGAGGCGGGAAGATAAGGAGGTTCTGGGGTGTGAGGGGGAGGTGAAGGACCCGGTGGGAGAGTTTGACATAGCTGAGGAGAAGGGCTAGGAGTAGGGTGAGTCAGATGAGGTGGAGGTTGTTGACTAGCCGGAGCAGGTTGCGAGAGGGCAACCTGAGACGATTGCATCATGCAAACATTCGCCGAGCTAGGATCAGAGATAGGAGGAGGGGGGGGACCAGGGAAGGTGCCAAGCAAAGAGGAGTCTTTGTAGACGCCAGGGTAGACACTGGTCAAGGAATCAATAGTTTTTTTATTGGTGACAGTAAAAATGGTGGACTCAGGTGAGGTATGAGATTTAGGTTCATGATACGACAACTAGTCAATGGTGACGATCTTGTCATTATGAGGGAAAAACATCTTGCGGTAGACTGCGGATGGGACGGCAGACATGGCATAGGTGTAACTACGCCCCAAAAGGATGTTGTAGTCGAGAGGGGCGTCGATAACTTCAACGTTGATAACATTTCAGATTGGTATGTTCCATGCCTTGCATAGTACTGAGGTGATGCAGCAACAAGAGGCATGGTTGCGCTAGTTACTCTCGGGATAGTATGGCCAAGGCATTGCATTTTATATGCCCATTGGTATATCATTGTTTCCTACCTTACACAATAGTGATGAGATGCAGGAGCTGGAGGCATGGTTCTACTGGTTACTCTTGGGAGAGTATGGCCACCATTTGACATTCCACATGTCAATTGGGATGTCACTTTTTTATACTTGGCATGATGATGATGTGTTGTGGAAATAGGAGACCTTCCTGTGTTGGCTTCTCTTGAGAGAGTATGTCTACCATACTTTGATGATGATGTGATGTGGTAGTAAGAGGCATTGTTTTGGTGGCTTCTCTTGAGAGAGTATGGCTACGATACTTGGTATGATGATGAGGTGGTGTGGAAGCAAGAGGTATTGTTGCAGTGGCTTCTATTGGGAGAGTATGGTTCGACATTTCACATGTCAATCCATATGTCTCTATTTCCTACTTTTCACAATGTTGTGATGATGCTTAGAGCAAGCAAGGCCACCAAGGCCAAGGATTGGAGCATGGAGAGACACAACCTACTCCATGTAGAATGGGTTGGAGAGATAGTTTATAATTTGGGACTTTCCACTTGGTGAAGGAACCACTACATTTCACATATCTTATATAGAGAAGAGGCTCTTAGACAACAGATGGTTTCCACTTGGGGACTAATTGGTGAAAAGAGCCATCTAGCTACACAACTGGAGGTCATTCTAGACATTTTAGAGAGATAGCTATGGAGTTGGGCATGCATAACACATTGGAGGAGATGGGGAAACCTTGCATATGAGAATGCCATGTGGGAGGGAGATGGATTTTTGCAGTATCCACTTTTTCAGTTTCTTGAGGACAAGCAACATTTTGGCGAGGAGGATTTTAATATTCCAATTTTTCCATAAGCTAATTGGAGTATTAGAGTTTTACTTTTCTTATTTAGTTAAGTAAAATAAAAGGGTGGAGTGACCCATAAACCCAGTAGATGAATAAAATCCACTTCTATAGTGTGAATTTGGGTTAATTAAGTAGTGGAGTTGGAGATCATAGAGCAATAATGAGGAATATGATGGAGATAGTGGAGGAATAAATGTAATATCATGGAGAAATAATGATGAATTGATGGAGGAAGTGGTGCATTAAATGCACACATGATGGAGGAAGTGGAGAGTAATTGCAGCAATGATGGAGGTCATGGAGGACACTCCAGTCTTTATGGAGGCTAGTGGCCATATGTGTAGCGTAGTTATGAGGGGGGCCACGTCTAGGGAAGGCTCACAACCATAAAAGGAAGATCAGGGAAGCAAAGGAAGGGGGAGTCTAGATTTTTATTGTTGAGTGTAATAAGACATTTCTTTGCACGCTTCAGCTGTTTAGCTAAGTATGTTGTGTTGTTTAGCACCGTGTGTTCTCGAGTGGGAATCCAACCCTTACCCACGGGGGACTTCGAGTGCCTCCTCTGGGAAGTTTTTCTTGGGAAGCATTCATCATTCAGCAATTAGTGCCACATTTAGCCACTCTCATATGCACTTCCAGCTACAGGAATTACGCATTCCTGAACTTGGGTGTGAGAGTTGGAAGGTTGTTATCTGTACTTCAACTGAGAAACCTGTGGAGGGATCAACCCTTCAAACTATGGATCCATTGTAGTCTTCTGAGAGTTTCATTGAGATATCTCGCATCAGGCCATCCATCTATTTCCTATGCAGTAGAATTTCCAAAATGAATTGCATAATTCTGCAGTGAGGGTTTGAGGAGAAGAGGAAGTTCCAAGAAACTCAGTGTGAAATCCTGTGACGGATTAATCCTTCACTCCGAGGATCATTTAAGAAGCCTAGGATCAAAATTTTATTATCTATCAGTAGGCTACATCATCATCCCTCCTAGACAGTGTAGTATTTCCCAGCAGTTGTGCATGCAGGAGTTGCATATTCAGTGGAGGAGCTAGATCTCAAGTTTTGAGCTCGGGAATCTCGAGAAGGGGCCAGTAATTTATTTATTGAGCTAAGTGGACACTATTTTAGTAGATATATCATTATTTCAGCCGTAGACCAGCAGTTTTCTCTAGGTAATGCGTAACTCAACCAACACGGGTGCAGTGTGCAACCCAAAAAGGGCCGAAATTCCAAACTCAAAATCTGGCCAAACCATTTCTGGGTTTTTTTGAGTTGTGCGAGTAGAATCCATTGTTAAAATCCTCGATCTTTCTAAGCACACTAGAATCCTCTCACACATATATCTTCTTCCTAGCAGCAACAGTTTATACTTTCCAGTGCTATGTTTCAATAGTGTATTACAGCCATCTTGTGGTTTGTGTACATTCATTTTCTGTGATTATAATGATATGGCTCAGTTTTTTTTGTTCATATGTTTGATGTCTTGATGTATTCCATAATTTTCAAGTTCTACATGTTTAATTCTTATTTTACCATAGTTGGAATTTTGTATGGGTTCTATATTCCCATCTTTCCCATTTTGGGATATTACAAGAAATGTCAGGGAAACAATGGATTTAGAGGATGGAAAACTCTGTAAGGAGATTATGGTTGAGGAAATAGCATCTTTGGACAAAAACGAGGTTTGGGATCTGGTGGAGTTCCCGGATGGAAGGAAACCCATTGGAAGCAAATGGGTGTTTAAGAATAATATGAATGTATAAGGAAAGGTGGAGAAATAAAAATATCAGTTGGTAGCAAAAGGCTATTCCTAGGTGCCAGGCATTGATTTTGGAGATATTTTTTCTCTTTTTGCCAAGATAGCTTCTACTATATTTCTTTTATCTGTTATTGTTGCTTTTTATTTTGAGATATAACATATGGATGTGAATAAAACATTTATTCATAGGGATTTGCAAGAATATATCTACATGAAGAAACAATAAAAACTTATGGTGAAGCATAAGAAAGAATTGGTATGCAGTTTAAAAAGGTCTCTATATGGGTTTAAAAAATCACAAAGGATGTGGTATGAGAAATTTGATACATATATACGGGGACTTGGATTCACAAGGAGAAAATCATATAAAATATGCATAATTTAAATTAATTGGGGACTGTGTTATTTATTTGGTCTTGTATGTGGATGATATTTTGGTGATTAGAAATGACAAAGAAATTATCTAGGATTTGAAGACCCAATTGTCCTCTAAATTTAACATGAAGGATCCTGGTGCTGCAAACTATATTTTGGGCATGGTAATTAAACAAAATCAAGAAAAGGGGAAGCTCTGATTAAATAATAGGAAGTATGTCAAGAAAATATTGTATAGGTTTAATATGTAGGATAGTAAACCGACAAAATTTCCTATTCTTGTATGTGTAAAGTTATTTGTTGAATAGTGTCCCAAGACACATGAATAGGAAAAGGACATGTATTGTGTTCCATATGCG
This sequence comes from Pinus albicaulis, assembly GCA_034641835.2. Classification (NCBI taxonomy): domain Eukaryota; kingdom Viridiplantae; phylum Streptophyta; class Pinopsida; order Pinales; family Pinaceae; genus Pinus; species Pinus albicaulis. Next base: position 191,053,838 of record CM076578.1, on the reverse strand, counting down.
AGTGCAGTTGGTAGCCTGATGTATGCAATTGTTTGCACCAGAATGGGCATTGCACATGCAGTGGGAGTTTTTATTTGGCTTATGTCAAAATCATGGAAGAAGAATTAGACAACAATGAAGCGGGTTTTAAGGTATTTTAGTGGAATTAATGAGTATGGTTTATTCTCCCAAGGAAGACCAAGATTGGACAAAGTTTTGGAAATACATGGATTTGTTGATGTAGACTGGGTTGGATATCTAAATCAAAGAAAATATGCAAGTGGTTATGTGTTTAACCTATTTGGAGGAGAAATCAGTTGGATGAGAAAGAGACAGTCTGTGGTGGAAATTTCAACTTCAGAGGCTAGGTATATGGTATCCATTCATGCAAGAAAGGAAGCACTTTTGTTGTAGAGATTGTTTTCAAGTATGGGGTTAGTAAAGTGAGATATAAGGATAGACTGTGATAGGCAAAGTGAAATTTTCTTGGCAAGGAACCCTACTTATCATTCAAATACAAATCATATTAATGTTTAATATCACTTTGTGAAGGATATGGTTGAAGAGAAAATGGCGTTGATGGTAAAGGTGGACGTGTTGAAGAATGTTGCAGATGCATTGAAAAATTCTATGAGCAATGAGAATTTCTCTTGGTCTAGAGAAACAATGGGAATCGTAGCTCGAGACCAATGAATGTGCACTCCTACGCCCCCCTATGTGGAAATAAAACAAGTGGGAGAATTATGCTTGTGTTTTATCTTCTTTCCACGTGTCATGAGATCTGGGGAAACACACCAAATTTTCTTTTAATGTGGACCTAATAATAGTTGGACAGACACAAGGATGGGGGACAAACCCAAAGATGGTGGGAAGACCTACCCACGGTTTTGCACATGGTTTCTGGGCATGGAGGTTTTTGCACATGGTATTTTTTAGATCCAGTCAAGGGAACTCTTGTGACTCATTTTAACATTTTATATGTTGTATGTATTTCAATAACTCTTTTCAAAAATATAAAAAAGAAATAAAATAAAACATAATGAATGTACAAAGTATATAAAAAAAAATGAGCTTGAATAAATGGCGCGCTAAACATTTTTCAGAGTAGTTGGATGCAAACAAAGTGGGACCATCCTCTAAAGCACATAGTTAAAGAGTTAGAAGGTTACACCGTTGGGCCCGTTGTCGAAAATTGTTGTCACTCCTAGAGACAGCCTAGAGTTGCCATAGACCAGTGCCTTGGACATCTTATCATAGCAAGGCGCTCATAATATAACTTGGGTGTCAATCCAAAAGGCTCTCCTGCTATCTCTTGTAAAACAAGGAAATTTGATTTAAATGGGACCAGGACTTACAGAAACTGCCACAGGAAAATTAATGTTGCAGAGACAAGATGCAAAACTCCAACACAAAAGCATCAGACAGTTAAGAGACAATTTACTGTAAAGAGGGCCGATTCAAATAGTATGCCACAGAAATCAAGTATCAGAGGGTGTATGCAGTGAATGAAATATAAGAAGATATTAGTTAACTTTGATCTGATGCCCAGATACACAACAGAATCATGCATGGGCTTATCAATCTAAGAATCCATACATGACAATGGCGTTTTAAAAGCACCCTCCCAAAGCAACTAATATAACAGAAAGATGGAAGAAATGAACATGAAACAGTATATCATGCTTGAGCCATATTTAAAGCAATTGACTGATCCAAGTATGGGCATCAACTAGGATGAATCCTTACCTAAAATCAGTGAGCCACTCGCATTCCAGTACATGATACAAGAAGATATATGAAATGAAATGTTGTATTAATCACATAAGAGAAGATTACATACTGTGAAATACCAAAGACCAGAATCCTCATTAAGGATAGAACTCCTCCTCACTGAGACCCTACGGGCTCTGAGCCTTCACACAGAAGCTTTACAAGATGTATACAAAAAATGCCTTTCACTACACAATTTTTTGATAAAAGTCTGGAACCCTTACAATGTCTTTCTTCTCTGTTTTTATAGAGGAATAAGAAAAGAACCTATGAAAGAAGTAGGCGAGGACATTTAATTATCTCATTAAAACATAAATGGTGGAAACATTCGCGCCCATACTGCTTGACGGCTATAGAATGCTGCAGGCGCAAATTTCTCCAGGGGTGAGGTATGAGGAATAAAATATGTGACGTTCTGTACCTTCCTGAGAGAAAAATCTATTGAATTAAAACCTGGAGGATATGATTTTTATGCACTTGTACTCTTTTCCTTCTGAATGTTGGATTGCTATTAAAAATCTTCAGTGCCGGACACCGAATTCCTTGATTTCCAACTATTACCATTTGCTGCGACATTAATGTCTCTATCTGTAGAAATTTGCCTTTTGAATTATTTTGAGGAGTTTGACAGATTTCCATTCTGCTTTATTTAATGAAGGTCATGTCTCAGCAGCTACCCAGGACTTTTCTTCACAAATTCCGCCTCTGCAGGCTGACCCTTTGATGTGTCTTCGATTTTTGTAACGGAGGTGGAGATTAATGGCAGCTTACCCCCTTTTCACCCTGCACAATACACAAACTTGTTAGGAAAACAAAGGCATGGGAGGGGAGTGATGCAATGGAGGCGACTGTGAAATGGCATGACATCCTGGACCGGTGAAAGAACGCAGGGTAGTGGCGAAAGATGTGATGGAATAGTGGTGGATGAGCTGGGCGGAGACTTATAACGTAAAATGTTTAAAATTAAATGAAATGCATAATGGTGGATGAAATATGACAAATATGTGGGGATGATGACGTGGAGGAGTACGGGGTTAACAGCGTGGCAGGGGAATGATCCGGGCCATTCAATCTTAAAACAAGATCGACGGCTGAAACTGTATTGGGGAACAACGAGATGGTGGGCGAGGGCGTCGTTCAACTTGGACTATCTTCCGTGCAACTCTGACAAGCGACCACCGTTGGATTGAGCTCTTCAGATTGGACGGCCAATGTTAATATCACTGCACGACTTTGATCAAAATATAATGTGTGATGGAAGGTGGTATTACAGTCGTACACTGGGACGCGTGGCGAGCGCCCAATGGAATCTCTCCAATTTGGAGAAAACCGCTCGCTGCCGAAAAGCTGTGCGAAATAGACCGGCCGGTTTTCAGCAGTGGTTTTTAGGGCGCGGGGACCACCATGGAAAAATGTTTGCGGACCGTTGGTTTATATTTAATTGGACAGCACAGAATGTGCCCGACGATATTACACAGAGAGCGCCCTTTGGTCTAGCACGAGGTCTAGCGCCCTGGTCACGCGGGGCATAAAGTAAAGGGGGGCTGAGACCGAAAGGAGCTGGGCCCAAAATATTTTCAAATATGGGCTTTGGGCATTGAGAATGCGATTTTAGAGCTAAGGGAGGGAAACGATAGGCAGCTAATGAACTTTGCAAGACAAGGCGAGAGAATTTGATGATTTAAACCAGATGGCTCATGGAAATTTTAATAAGGAGAAGATCGTGGTCAACATTGGCTCCATCTGGGGACGGCACGTTCATCCCTGGACGTGTCGAGAACTTGCAGACCTTCGGATACTCTTTTAGGCGGCTCTGCCATTCATTCACTCTGCATTCTACTTCATAACATGTCAGCACACACCTTATTTAATCAAAAACAAAAAGGAAACTAATGTACAATATAATACATCAGACGTTCCCAGCCTGAATCAAAACTGGAAGTATGGCTTAAGAAATTGGCCATTTACAGGGGCGTCAAGCAGATCACCCTGTAATTTTTCCAACGTAAAAGTATTATTGCCTCCTTGTTCCACAATTTTAAATGGGCCGAACCAGAGTGGGTCAAATTTGCCATGTTTTCCTTTTTCAGCTCTTTGGACATCCCATCTGAGCACCAGATCTCCAATCTGAAATTTTCTATATTTTGCATGCTGATCAAACACATGTTTCATTTTCTCCTGATATTCAGCTAATCTCTGATTTACTTGGTCCCGTGTTTCCTCTATTTCTACCAATTGATTGATCCTCCTGATCATATCATCTGGTTCTTCCTGACTTTCCTGCATGAAACGTGCCACTGGCAAAGCCAGCTGCACAGGAAACATTGCTGCTCGTCCATATACCAATTCATATGGAGATTTCCCAGTTGCTAGCTTACTAGTAATTCTATTTTCCCATAGAGCAAACTTCAATTGGGAATCCCAATTCCTCTGATTTTCATTGATAGTATTTTTCAAGGCCCTCACTACAGTTTTATTGGAAGATTTTTCCAAGCCATTTCCCTGTGGATAGTAGGTTGTGGAGTGATTCAATGCAATATTGTACTGCTGGTAGAAATTTACAAATTTTGCAGACTTGAAGGCCTATGCATTATTAGTCACTATTCTAGCAGGGCAGCCAAACCTGGATATGATGTTTTCTTCCATGAACTTTATGATGACAGTGTCAGTAGCATTCCTTGCAGGTATCGCTTCCACCCATTTCGTAAAATAATCTATGGCAGTTAATATCCATTTGTGTTGTCCACTCGATGGGGGATGTATTTCTCCAATAAAATCTATTCCCCATTGTTTAAATGGCTCATTCACATGAACTGGAATCAAGGGCAGAGCTACTAATTTTTTCCTTTCAGCAAACTTTTGACACTTATCACATGCTCTAACCCAAGCGAAAACATCTCCAAATAATTTTGGCCAGCAGAAACTAGCCTTCAGGATTTTATGAGCTGTAGCCCTCCAGCTGTAATGGCCTCCACAATTTCCTTCATGAAATTCTACCATTATACTCTCTACTTCTTCCTCTGTAAGGCATAATAGTAGTATGCCTGAAGGATCTCTCCAATATAACTGACCATTGGCAACTATATACTTTTGTGATTTCAATCTTAGAGCCCTGTAGTTTGCTTTATCACAACTTGGGGGACAGCCGAGTGTCAAAAGACTATTTCTTTGTACCAAGGACTAGTGAGATATTTTATATGTGCTTTTTGAGTAGCCATCTCTAGTCCTTGCTGCTCTTTCTCTTTTTCAGACTCTTCATTTGCTACCATGGACAAATTTATGCCCAGAGCCTAGTAGTTTGATTCTGACAAGATCCTTGCCAGCCCCTGTCCTTTTATCAACTTAGTGGGGCGAATATCTAAATCATACTTCTATATTTTTGCAATCCATCTCCCCCTTTTACCTTCACTGTCTCCCTGAATAAGAATGTCTTTAACAGCTGCAGTAGGGACAAACGCAGTAATGTGGGACTGCAAAATATACATGTGAAATGCTTTGAGAGATTTCACTAGGGCATATGCCTGCTTCTCCAATATGTTATATTTCAATTCTACATCATGGAGAACCTAACTGAAGAAGGAAATAGGTTGCTCATATCCTTCTTCATTTTTCTGTAACAAAACTCCAGCTACTGTATGAGTTGAAGTAAATGAAAAGATCATAAATGGCTTTGCATAATCCAGTCCAGCTAGTACATAGGATTCAGCAAATGTGGATTTAATTCTAGCAAATTCCTCCCGCAATTCTTGTGACCATTTCACCTCATTATTATTCTTTAGCATATCTGTTATATGCCTAACTATCTCAGCATAGTTAGGGATGAATCTTCTCAGAAAATTTATTCGTCCCAAGAACACTTGCACTTCCTTCTTATTTCTGGGGAGGGGGATGCTATTTATAACCTCTACTCTTTTGGGATCTATCCTTACCCCGTCTTTAGTTACAATATGCTCCAAAAGTTTGCCTTCCTCTAATGCAAATAAAGAATTTTGTGGATTTAGAGAAAGACCATACCTTCTACATTTTTCAAAAGTTCTTCGTAAATGCTCAATGTGTTCAGCATCACCTTTTGAAAACACTGTTATATCATCAAGGTACACCACCAAAAATTTATCTTCCTCCCCAACAAAGGCTATGTCCATAGCTCTCTGAAAAGTGGCCCCTGCATTAATGAATCCAAAAGGCATCCTGGCATACATGAATGTACCCCATGGTGTGGTGAAAGCAGTCTTCTTCTGATCTTCTGGAAGTAAAGCCACCTGGTTGTAACCAGAGAAACCATCCATCATTGACATTCTAGAGGCTCCAACCACTTTCTGCAGGATGTGGTCCATCTTGGGAAGGGGATAATTATCCTTTAAAGATGCCCTTTTCAAATTCCTGAAATCCACACATAGCCTTATTTCTCCATTCTTCTTTTGGACAGGGACCAAATTAGCAATCCATTCTGAGTACCTTAATGGCACAATTATTTTGGCCTTTAGCAACTTCTTGATTTCTTTTTCAATGGACGGAAGCAGCAGAGGATTTATCTGTCTGAGCTTCTGCTTATAAGGTTTTGCATTTTCCATCAGAGGAATTTTATGCTGCATTATATTAATATCAAAAGTCTTAAGGTCCTGGTAGGACCATGCAAATATATTTTTATAATAATGAAACAATTTCAGGTATTTCTTCTTATATTCCTCTGGTATCTTCTTGGACAATTTTACAATTTTGGGCTCAGCATGAGTGCCCAAATTCAGATCTTCTACTTGATCTTCTTTTATTACTTTACTAGGCTGGAAAGGGACATCATTTTTATCAAATAATATTTCTAGGGGTACCAACCCTCTAGGGATGACATTTCCTTTCAGCTGCAACACTTTACTTCCTGCCACTTTCTCTTCCCATTTGTTTTCTGAAACATTCTCAGTCTCGTCTTCCTCACAATCATCAATCTCCATATTAGAGAATTCTCCCACTGTTTCCAAGAATTTCTTCATTTGTTCCTCATCCTCAAATACTTTCCAATGCTTAATATTATCTGGGATTGATGGTCTATAACGTACCTCAATTTCATACCTCAGGAGAGGATTCTGAGGAGGACGAAATGTACTGGCAGCTATAGCAAGAGAATCTGCCATTCTATTCTGTTCCCGGGGCATGAACTGGATATTGAATGCTGAGAAGAAGTTCTCCACCATGTCCCATACTTCATTCATGTAAGCTCTCAGCCGTGGATGTTTAGTTTGACATTGATTTCTGACCTGTCTGACCACCAGCTCAGAGTCTCCCAGAACCTTTAAACATTGTATGCCCATGCTCTTGGTTGTCTGCAATCCCAATAATAGTGCTTCATATTCAGCTACATTATTAGTAGCCTCATATTCAAATTTGAAAGATAGTGGGATCCATTTTCCTGTAGGAGAAATTAATAATACTCCAGCTCTGTTTCCTTCTCTTGAATTTTCTCCATCAAAATGTAGAGTCCATATTCCTGCTTCATGGTTTTCTAAAGGCTGCTCAGTCTTTATCTGGTAGAAGGAAGGTTCCTGAGCATAATTTTGATCTTCTTCTAACATTAAACATGAGAAATCTCCTTCTTTGTTGTAGATTGGTGAATTTTCTGAGTTGTCAGCCTTAGTCACCGTCTTGACAAATCTGGTTTCTCTGTATAACCTCCTCTCCTGGCCACCAAAGATTGGAATAGTGGCATATGTTAAATCCAATTTGAGTGACCCACCAATTTTTGTTCCCTAGGACCTTGACAACATCATGCCAAAGCGAGCTGGGATGTCAGCCACCACAATGTCCATTACTACACTTTTTGCTGGAATTTGGGCCAAGTTGACCACTAAATCTTTAATCATCCCCAAGAATTTAACTCTTTTGGAATCAAATGAATATAGGTCTTTGTATGGACGTGTGATTTGTAGTCCTAGTTGTTCCATGACAGACAAAGGCATAAGATTGTGGGAAGCTCCAGAATCTAACATACAATTGTGTAACAGCAGGTCATGAATCACTAGAGACACATAGAAAGGAGGAGTAGAGGGGTCTATCTCCTCGAAATGTGGGCCAAAGACTACCATGGGTATTTCTTCTTGAAGATTAAGACTATCTGGAATTATTGGTGCTTCAGGAGGGAACATGAAAGAAGTAACTTGAGATTGATACACATATTGTTTCAACAGCTCAGTCAAGGGGACTGGGATTTTAACTTTCTCAAGTTCCTTTTGCAGATTAAAAGCAGGGAGGGACTTTTCTATTACAACTTCTTTTGACTCTTTATTTTCTGTTGGGTGTTTGACTTCTTTTGATACAGAATCAGCATTAGAAGGAATGAATACTTTTGAAGAAGAAGGAATTTGATCATTAGACTGCAAAGGTTTATTTAGAGGACTCTTACCTTTGTCTGTGCCTTTTTGCATTGTTGACTCCTTTTGAGCGGATGATTCCTTCTGGGGAGGCTCTTCTTCCTGATCCTGAGTTCGAGCTCTCTTCCTGGAAGATCTGAGATCATATCTTCTGTTAAAATGTGCTTGCATGAAATTATTAAACTATTTGCAATAACGATCAATTTCTGCATCTTCTGTGTCTCTGATCTCTTCTTCTTCTTCGTGCAATGGGCATTCTACTTCATCATTGTTTGAAAAAGTGAGATTTTCATCTTGCAGCTCATAGGCAACCTCTTCAGTGGAGTCATCTACTGGGCCTTCCAGGTACAATGGGTGTGGTACCTGATCATGTTGTTCTCTTGCTTCTCTTGGCAGTATTTGCTGGGGTGGCTTTCTATACTGAGGATTATAACCTCTGTTTTGAGCATTCTGGAAATTCTTGGAGGCTACATTCTTGGTCTCAAATTCAAGCTTGACCAATTTATTAGAAATATTCTTAATCATTTTGCTCATTTCTTCAATTTTATCTGAATCCTTATCCTGATTAGAAGTAGATACTTCCTCCTTACCCCTTCTTCTGGTATCTTGTTCAGCTTTCACTTTTAATTTTCCAGTGGAAGAAAAATTTGCTTCCAACTCAAGAGCATCTGACTGAGCATCATCTAGGGTGGAATTATTTCTTTCCCTGAGAGAGAAACCAAAATCAGAGTCGAAGGCAGCTATGAAAACAACTTTGGCAGCGTTCTGATGAGGCTTCATATCAGCAGGAAGGTTTAGATATAACTTATTAAATCTCTTGATAAATTCTGACACCCCTTCATTATGTTTCTTCTTAAGTGTATTGAACTCAGTAAGACACTGTCCATGATCTTTATTTTCTCCCCATTTCCTGAGAAAGGTATTTTCCATATCGTCCCAGGTGGTTACAGAACGGTTTCCTAATGTTTTGTACCATTTTCTGGCTTCACCGTCTAGGGATTGCACAAATAGTCTTAAGACTACATCCAAATGTTCAACATTAAAGTTATCTGCAAAAGAGAAGAAGGTCTCAAGGTGTTTTTGAGCATCTATTTCATTTTCCCCAGTGAATCTGGGCAGGATCTTCAAATAATCTTGTGGCATATCATTCAGCACTTGAGGCAATGCTAGGGGAGCGTATTTGTTTAACAAAAAAGCTGGGACATTAGCCATTGGAGGAGGTGGGGGTTGTGCAACAATATGATGTACAAATGGAGGAAGAGGAGGAGGTGGAAGTGGAGTATGAATATCAATAGGAGTATACTGTACAGAAGCCTGAGGTGTAAATGGAAACAATTCACGATTAACAGAAGCTACTTCTGTAACTTATTTAACTTCCTCAACCTCAGGGGTAGGATGAAAGTTCTCTTTAGTTCTAGCACTTCCCCGGGGTGGGCTATTTGAGTAATATTCAGGATTTTCCTCAGTGGAGTCGGGATTTTCTACTTGGATTTCTTGAGAAGAAGAGGATGGATAATCTTCTACAGAATATTCAGGGATCTCAGTACGAACTGATTTCTTTTCTTTCCAACTTCTTCTTTGTATAATCTTCTCAGGGTCAGACACTGAAGGTGTCTTTAACTATGATGTATCTGACCTCAAATGTGGCTTACGAGGATCCAAGACTACCAATAGATTTATCAAACAAGAAACAGTGGAGTCGCCAAGGTGAGAGATATGCAACTCTTCAACTCTCTGTGCTCACCTGATTAGAGATTGAATATGATTTATCGAGACCCAGGGATAATAATTTTCTTAAATTTGATCCCCGGCAACGGTGCCAGAAAGATGTTGTCGACAATTGTTGTCATTCCTAGAGACAGCCTAGAGTTGCCATAGACCAGTGCCTTGGACATCTTATCATAGTAAGGAGCTCATAATATAACTAGGGTGTCAATCCAAAAGGCTCTCCTGCTATCTCTTGTAAAACAAGGAAATTTGATTTAAATGGGACTAGGACTTACAGAAAATGCCACAGGAAAAGTAATGTTGCAGAGACAAGATGCAAACCTCCAACACAAAAGCATCAGATAGTTAAGAGACAATTTACTGTAAAGAGGGCCGATTAAAATAGTATGCCACAGAAATCAAGTATCATAGGGTGTATGTAGTGAATGAAATATAAGAAGATATTAGTTAACTTTGATCTGATTCCCATATACACAACAGAATCATGCATGGGCTTATCAATCTAAGAATCCATACATGACAATGGCGTTTTAAAATCACCCTCCCAAAGCAACTAATATAGCATAAAGATGGAATAAATGAACATGAAACAGTATATCATGCCTGAGCCATATTTAAAGCGATTGACTGATCCAAGTATGGGCATCAACTAGGATGAATCCTTACCTAAAATCAGTGAGCCACTCGCATTCCAGCACATGATACAAGAAGATATATGAAATGAAATGTTGTATTAATCACATAAGAGAAGATTACATACTGTGAAATACCAAAGACCAGAATCCTCATTACGGATAGAACTCCTCCTCACTGAGACCCTACGGGCTCTGAGCCTTCACACAGAAGCTTTACAAGATGTATACAAAAAATGCCTTTCACTGCACAATTTTCTGATAAAAGTCTGGAACCCTTACAATGTCTTTCTTCTCTGTTTTTATAGAGGAATAAGAAAAGACCCTATGAAAGAAGTAGGCGAGGACATTTAATTATCTCATTAAAACATAAATGGCGGAAACATTCGCGCCCATACTGCTTGACGGCTATAGAATGCTACAGGCGCAGATTTCTCCAGGGGTCAGGTATGAGGAATAAAATATGTGACGTTCTGTACCTTCCTGAGAGAAAAATCTATTGAAGTAAAACCCGGAGGATATGATTTTTATGCACTTGTACTCTTTGCCTTCTGAATGTTGGATTGCTATTAAAAATCTTCAGTGTCGGACACCGAATTCCTTGATTTCCAACTGATACCCTTTGCTGCGACATTAATGTCTCTATCTATAGAAATCTGCCTTTCGAATTATTTTGAGGAGTTTGACAGATTTCCATTCTACTTTATTTAATGAAGGTCATGTCTCAGTAGCTACCCAGGAATTTTCTTCACAAATTCCACCTCTGCAAGTTGACCCTTTGATGTGTCTTCGATTTCTGTAACGGAGGTGGAGATTAATGGTGGCTTACCCCCTTTTCACCCTGCACAATACACAAACTTGTTAGGAAAAAAAAGGCATGGGAGGGGAGTGATGCAATGGAGGCGACTGTGAAGTGGCGTGACATCGTGGACTAGTGAAAGCACGTAGGGCAGTGGCGAAAGATGCAGTGGAATAGTGGTGGATGAGTCGGGCGGAGACTTATAACGTAAAACGTTTAAAATTAAATGAAATGCATAATGGTGGATGAAATATGACAAATATGTGGGGATGATGATGTGGAGGAGTACGGGGTTAACAACGTGGCAGGGGAATGATCCGGGCCATTCAATCTTAAAACAAGATCGATGGCTGAAACTGTATTAGGGAACAACGAGATGGTGGGCCAGGGCGTTGTTCAACTTGGACTATCTTCCGTGCAACTCTGACAAGTGACCACTGTTGGATTGAGCTCTTCAGATCGGACGGCCAGCGTTAATATTGTTGCATGACTTTGATCGAAAGATAATGTGCGATGGAGGGTGGTATTACAGTCATACACTGGGACGCGTGGCGAGCGCCCAATGGAATCACTCCGATTTGGAGAAAACCGCTCGCTGCTGAAAAGCTGTGCGAAATAGACCGGTCGATTTTCAACGGTGGTTTTTAGGGCGTAGGGACCACCATGGCAAACTGTTTGCAGACCGTTGGTTTATATTTAATCGGACGGCACAGAACGCGCCCGACGATCTTACACGAAGAGCACCCTTTGGTCTAGCACGAGGTCTAGCGCCCTGGTCACACGGGGCATAAAGTAAAGGGGGGCTAAGACCAAAAGGAGCTAGGCCCAAAATATTTTCAAATATGGGCTTTGGGCATTGAGAATGCGATTTTAGAGATAAGGGAGGGCAACGATAGGCAGCTAATGAACTTTGAAAGACAAGGCGAGAGAATTTGATGATTTAAACCAGATGGCTCATGGAAATTTTAATAAGGAGAAGATCGTGGTCAACAGGGCCCATCGATACGTCATTGTTCCCATTATGCCACAAACCCAACACAACAAGTAGCATGGAAGTTACGCTGAGGGGCACCTCTACAAGTTCATTGACCTCTACCCATTGACTCAAGATGAATGGTTTAGATTAACTATGGGGAACATCTCCAAAAGCTTTCCATACAGCGGAGTCCCCCCGCAGTGACAAAAGCAACCGAGCCCATGACATCAACAAGCAAGCCAGCCTCATCATTATTCCACATCATCATCCCACTTGTCATTCTTCTTATCTTTTCATCCATCTTTTCCTTAATTTAATCTCCACGCAACGTCCTTTCCCACTATGTTTTTTCTTCGTCTATACAAGGGTTTGTCATCATTCTCTTTCCACGTCCTCTCTTGAGAAGTCTAATTTTTCAAGGTCTATACCATCGTCTGAATCATCATTCGCCTATTCAGAGCTAGGTATTTCACATAATTTCATTCAAATTTTTAAAAAAATGGCCAAGAAAAGTGTTTTGGCCAGGTATTCCACCCACATTCCCTTTATGGATACCAAAAGTGACATTGCATACATAGTTTGTCCAGTTGACCATCCTCTGTTTTATCAATACATCATATTGAATCAGTCCAAGTTCCCAGTCTATTCTACTATAGTTAATTCAAGACTCTTATCAGCATTTGTTCCACAAACCTGTATCTTTATAGAATTCATTCATTGGATGGTTTCGGCTATGTATCCTCAAAAGTGTTTTGTAATGAATTAGTTGGGAGAAAATGTTTTCGAGGTATCTTTTCTCTTAATTTGACAAAATTTGTTATCCCTCTGCAGATTCATATATGAGTTTCTCTGATAAATTTCTATCCACATAATTTCAATATTTTCTCGAAGCCGAGTTTGCTCAAAATCGTGTTTTATCTAATGTACGAAAAAACACAATTTTCCCTTCACTCAGATAAATTTCATTTGAATATTTTTATTGAAGATATGAGACCAGTTCTGCACATTTTGGCTACAATTCTCAGCAAAGAGGATGTCGTAATGGTAGGTAAGACAATTTTGGGAATGTTTTCCCTAATGATGAAGCCTGGAGTGGTTTTGGATATTCCTGCTTATTTGGGGAAATATGTTAATACTCAATTCATGAATCTGTCACTTACTAGGTGTTTTAGGTTTCCATCCCTTATTAATTTTTTTTTCTATAAAATCATGTGGAAATTTTTACTCAATTGGGGTTAAATTTTTATGGATATAAATAGAAACAAGCAGTCAGTAGTATTATGGATAGATATAGTAAGGAAGGAGGTGGGAAATGAAGGCTTGTTTGATTTCACTTCTTCCTTTCTTCCAATTGTGTATTCAATTTTGAATGGATTACCTGCACCACATTTTTTTCCCAAGGCCCAATCATTTTTACAACTAAGCAAAGATGTGAAATTTTGGGATTAGTTTTCTTTTGAGGATCCTACAAAGATCAGCTTATATGGAGTTGATATTGAACCTTTTAGACTGCCTACTTATGTTCCTATGAGAATGTTTGCTTTAGATTTCATAAGGAAGAGTCTTAATGTGGATCAAATTCACTTTGTGCCTATGAAAAAGGGTAATCCATTCAAGTTATCTAGGACTCTGGGCCCATTTATTGTAAACACTAGACAAGAAATTGAAGAATCTCATAAAATGTTGGATGGCATGCATTTTTTGTTAGAGGAAAAATGTGCTTATGACCCACATCATGTAATCTCAAATCTCAGATTAGAAAATGGATATGCTTATTTTGTATATGAATCCACACCAGAGGTGGAAAATTTGGCAAATGGTGGACATAATTCTACATCTGTGCAAATGGAGGTAGAAACCTCATATCCCACCGAAAAAGGCCTCAAAAAGGGAAGAGAAGGAGTAATTGACTTGGAGGGTGATGCAGAGAAAGAAGCCAAGAAAACAAGGATAGTGGATGAAATTAGTTCATTAATAATGCCTGGATATTCCTTGCAGTTGGGGGAAGCATCATGTACTCCCTCATCTCATGTTCTTGAGGACAGATGCCATGATTATGTTTCAAATATCAAGAAGTTATTTTCACATATTGAGGAAAGAAATAAGAATATAAGGGAGAATATAGAATCTGAGTCAGAAGCCCAAATCTCTCATGAGCATACTAGATTTCTATCAGCAATGGACTTAGAAAAGGATTAGCTAAGGATATATTTTTCTCATCCTTCAGCCATGAGTGTGACATCTTTTGTTTCTTTCAAAACTGTTAATTTAACAGTTGATGCAAAAAATGATTCCCCTCTCGGTAAGATTAACCTTCATATGCAGACTGGCCATTTGATCTTTAATAATATAAAAAAGAATACTTTAGCTGCTACCAAAGCTGAAAATATGTTGGATAAGGTGATAAAGAGATTAAAATTGGAGAAATAAAATTCAAGAGTTTGATCCACACAAAATGAAGAATTAAAAATATCATTATCAAGATTGGAGTTGACCCCGAAGACAAATCAGGAGTTCAGAATTTGTTGCAGAGTGTTGAATCTAAGATTTAAGTCTTGAAGAAGAAGCCTAGGCTTCCCACTTGGGAACACCCAATGGCTATGGAGGCAGGTCAAGTAGAAACAGAGAAATAATAGTTGTTGCAGACTTTTTTGACAAATGATGAGGAATTATCCAAATTGAAAGAGATGAATGATATGATGTAAAAGAAGATAGACTCTCATGTATGTATTTTTGTTGTTTCATCATATTCTAAAGACCATGATGACAAACTAACTCAAGTCATGACTGAGTTAAGAATGGTAGAAATTGATTTTAAAAGGACTCAAAGAGACCTGGAAACTGCTTGCAAGGTGATCAAAGTCATAGAGAATGAGGTACAGATGACCAAGGAAAATGCAGAAAAGAAAATACAAGGTCAGAAAATTTCTTGTCAATAAATCAAGGAACTGAAAGAGAAATTGAAAGGGAATATGTTCCTCATTCATGCCAAGGAAGTCATATGGACTGACATTATTGAAGTTGTCAAGAATGTGTGGGATTTTCTTTTTATTATTGGAGAAGAAAAGAGTATTGGGAGAAAATTGGAAGGATATATTGTGACAAATAAAAAAAGGTCACAAAACAAAGCTTTGTATGCCAAGAGACTTATTGATTTATAAACTCTAAGTCTACACAGGAATTTAAAGATTTTGGGATTAAGGACAACACCCATTTTGTGCTAGAGTTGAACAAGATGATTGTGAACAATTCATACAGAAAATCTGCAGAGAAAAATTTGAATTAAGTCAAAGAAACAGTAACAAAGTTTAATATTTTATTTGATAAGAGAACCAAGGCTGGTCTACCATCCTGTTGGAATCAGCAGGGAAACATACTCCCTTGGGAAACATATGAGACATTACTTGTGGAGCAAAAAAGTAAGATTGGGAATTCCCATGAGAATATTGTTGTTTTAAAGGGGGCCACTATTGTTAATTACTTACATAAAGACTTTCAGCTGTTATGGATGATGAATAATTTATTTTTATAAATACCAACATATTCCAAGATTACCAATTTCCGAATGGCACATGTAAAACTTGCTAATTGTTCTAGCTCAAATGTAGACATGTGGAGGAAATTTAAAGAGTATCCACAAGAAAAATATATAGAAATAGGAGCTTCCTCTGTTCCAGGATGTCAAGCTTCTTAGTGAACAAATGTTTTATTTAATCTTTTACTTAGTTTTCTAAAGAGACTTTTAATTTATTATTTCCATGTAATGACCGAAAGAAAGAGGTTTAGGAAGTTGACAGTTTTATAACTTTCCATTTTGTAATATTGTATATAATACTTTTTCTGAAGAGGAAAAAGGCTCCAAGATTTTTGGACCTTAGAGTATCCCAAATTTGTGTACTTGACCTTTATGAGAATGAATAAATCTTTCAGAAGAATTTCTAGAAATTCATGAGTATGATTAGTTGATCCTGATTCATCAGTGTTTTATTTCTTCACAGAATGAAGTAATGTATTTTTTGGTCTCTAATATTAAATTTTAATTTAGAGTTAAATACATTAATGAAGTTCTCCTTTATTCTAAATGGAAGTTCTACTTAATTACATATTCTTCTAAAACCAAAGGTAGCATATTATGTGTTAGCAACATGTTATCAGCAAATTTTCCACCAACATTTAGTTCTGATTCATGTTCATTTGTATTCATCATTTAAAGGCATTGTGAGGGGTTTATTTTTGTTATAAATATTCAAGGGTTTTATGTATTACATTTTGGAATCTTCAAATGAAAGGGCAGTAAATCTTTTATTTCAAAGTTATGATAAATTTATTGAGCAGAGATCTCAACACAGCCTGGGATTGTTTCTCAAGGGACAACATTTTTTGGTGTCATTGTCGGGGAATAGAGACACGAAGCTATTTTTCCCTGGGTTTTGTTAAAGAAATCATTTCTTTGATTGGTGACAAAAGAAAGTGATTAGGCTGTATTTTTCATCATAATCGTAGTCTTGGCTTTCAAAAAACCACATACGAGATTGGATACCTCGCAGCAAAAACTTCTAGTCTTTTCTGATCCAGAAACGCTAGTATCTAGAATGGTTTGTAAATCCAAATACCTAATCTAATCAAAATTTGGATTGGGGAAAAAAATTGCTAAAAATTAAAAGTGCTCAGAATCTCTCCAAACTAGATAGACCAGATAGGTCTCATCGCCAAGAATTTGGCGCACTTCATTTCATCGAAAACATATTCTGTATGGAGAAGATAGAGCCTAATGTCTGCTTAACCAAACAGGTGAATTTTCAAAATAAAAAATTCAAACAGGGTCAAAGGGGTGAAAATTTGGTCAAAATGGGATTTTCTCCAGCCCAAGGGGAAGCTGACATTTATTGAGTTGTTGTTGGTCGAATATCTAGGATCATTGGAAATTTTTAATTGGTTTTTTATTGAACCAATGGGATGTTGACACATGGCTAGCCCAGAGGCTGCCACGTGCCCTTCCCAAAGGTTGAATGTTGGCTAATTCCAAGGTCAATTTCATATTATTAATGGGGACAAAATTTTTACGTGGTGGAAAGCCGGAGGTCAGGCTCTACCCCACAACCTCCCACACACCATGCACCAAAGTTACCAAAAGACCATAACATGTTTCTTAACATTTATGAAAATTCACATGTATTTGAAGTTTCAAATAGAAGGACGTGGAGGTTAAGAGGGCCAGCCCTCGGTCCACAAGACCATGCAACGCAACCACAATGGAGGCCTAATGTAATGGCGGAGGTTTAAAAGTTTAATGCAAGTTATTAACCCTTAAACCCTAGTTTAATTCATGTTAATCCTTATGTTAAAATGGATTTGGATAAGCGCTCAATTAATTCTAACCTACAGTTAAACAACATTTATGATAAACTAATATGGCCTTTAATTATAAATTAATTTTGGGGATTCCACTATTTTCAGCGCCACCTTCATTTTTATCAGACTTAACTAAAGTTTCTCCAGATTTGGAGGATTTTTCCTAGGGAAAACTAAATAAACCATAACTTTTTCATATTTAAACCAAATTAGGCTCAGAAAGAGTGCATCCTAGATGATGCTCTCAGCATTATGGTGAAGGTTTCAGAGGCAATGGAGTACTTATGTAAGTTATTTTTCCACTTTCAAGATTAAATAAGCTAGGGCCACTAGGAGAGGAGGCCATGTCTAGATCACCTAAAGACCATTTGTAGAGCTTGAAGAGTCTATTTTGAATTTTTTGGGTCTTATTAATCCAATGGAGTGGGTTTCAAAGCCATTGGAGTAGTGTAAATTCATGTAATCAAAGAATTGACCATTAATCCAAAGACGGCAGGGCCATTGAAGCAGGTCCATGGAGATGTATTCCAAGAAGGGTGAACTTCGTTATCATCTATTGTGTAATGTGTTTGTTGTGTGTTATTTCTATGCACTTTAATTTCTATAAATGTGTTTTTAACAACTAATTTACTAAATGAATTGCTGAAAAAAGACGCTTAAACTTGACATATAAACCCTCACATCACTAGCTAATTTGAGACGATCCTAAACACATTTATTTTATACTAATGAGGGAGCTAGCACGACAAAACTAGTTTTCCCATATTCAGATCAAGTTGGTATCAGAGGGAGGTTTGGCTCATTTTATCCCTAAGATGGTTTTCCAATGTTAGCTACAAAATTAACTATTGGTTTTGTATTTGTGCAAGGATAATTTAATTGTGTGCAAGTTTATGTGTGTGAAGAGAAGTTCAAGATTGAGGACTTAGCTCTCAAATCACAGCAAAGAATATTTTTATGCATTACAAGTGTGATGGAAGCTTTATCAAGTGATTTTTATAATCCATCTTCCTTAGCAAGACTCTTTAATAAAGAGATGTTGCAGAAGCTCTACATCATGAGAGATATGGTGCAAGAGTTGGTTGAATATAGGAAGGAGAACACTATACTTCAAGATCATTTGATTGTGATGATGGATGATAAGCAATAACTTCTTGAAAATATGCATGAGCTTGAGACTCAGCTCCATATTGAAAATGAAAACCTAGCAAGGTCAATGGTTATTGATGAAGATGGGCTATGAAGGTCAATGGCTAGGAAAACATGCATAAGGTATAGTTGAGCCAACTGTTCTTGAGGAAAGGCCTAGGTATTTTGGTCTTGGTTATGGAAAAAATGATGGAGAATGCTCCAAATCCAAGGAGGCACATGAAGGTTTTATAAGAAGCACTTTCATTACATTTTTATTACCTCAAGCTTGTGAAGTTCGTGTTCATGAGGAATGCAAAATTCTTACACCCACTTTGCAAGAAGATGTTCATAAGCATGCAACTAATGAGAATGGAAAACAAGAGGATGTTGAAAGCTCTGAAACCATTGAAGCCATTTTTGGTATTCCAAAGAGAACCACTACCTCATCAAATTCATCTCCTCAAGAAGGCGATAAAGGTGAATGTGAAAGTTATAAATCTTCCTTTAATCAAGTTGCTTTTGATTATGATAAACATGGTCAATATTCACATAAGATTTGGAGAAATTTTACATGTTCCTTTTGTGGTTTGAATAAACATACTGTTTCGAGATGTTGGAAAAAGATAGCCATGCACAGGAAACTTTTAAAAAAAGGATACAGAAAGCCAAAGGCCCATTGGATAATGGAAACCATGTTCAAAAGAAGATGAAATTGTTTTTCACTCTTTGCCATAAGCCAGGTTGCCTTGTAGACAAGTGTTGGACTTTGTATCCAACAAGTCATCCACGACATTTGAAGAAGGTGGAAAGATATCTTGACAAGAATGGAAAAGAGGATTCCATAATTGATGTGGGTCAGGATGATACACATGATGATGTACAGGTGAAATAAATGCAATTGAAGTGGTTTGGAAAGAGATGGTTAGATTTCTTAACCAATTAAGGCATTGCATTTATTTTTCTCTACAATGCATAATTGCATGTTTATGCCAGGAAGGTGTTTTAAAGGGCGATGTTGATGAATTGTTTCATGAGATGTGAATTTTGTTTTGTTTTGGGAGAAGAATCTTTAAGTTACTGAAAAAAAATCATGTACAATAACTTTTGTTTGACTTGAGAGTTAGTTGTTTGAAGAGGCATGCTTTTTCGACTTGTGTTTGGTTGATGGTTTGTACACCAAGATGTAAGAGTACATGGCAATGTGCACAGGATGTGACATTTGTTTCTTTGAAGGAGCAAAAGAAAGAGGTCATCAAGTTATTTTTCTTGCATGATGTGTTTTCAAGATTAATGGTTATGCTTGTTGTTATCACTCTAATAATTCTCAAAGTTATGAGATTTTTTATTATAGTTTAAAGAATATCATAGGTAACCGCAAAATTTTTTAAGTTTTAGGATCTAGCCTTCCTAATGCTTAGAGAGGGCTCTCTCTATAAGATTTAACTTTGTTTTTTATATCTGATTTTAGGCTAGTTATATAGGGAAAATTGGTTTTGGGGTTTTGATTTGGTTTGGTGGGAAAATCACTTACTGAGATGGATAGCTATAGATATATTTTCCATTTGGAAGATGGAGTCAATGTGTCAAGCAGATAGATCAGGATAAATGTCTAAAGGCAAATTTTCACAGGGCAAGATAGCAGAGTCACTTCAGATATTCAAACGTTGACGGTGAAATGGTTTCAATCGGGATAAAGAGCGATTAAGGGTTCTTTAATCCAGATAAGGAGTGAAAGGTAGAGGTCAATTGAAATCGGGGAGTAATTAAGGGTTTCCTGGTCTGGATATCAATAGAAAACATTTAAATTAAAATCAGTCAATAACAGAGTGCTTTTAACAAATTCTGAGATAACAATTCCTGATTTCACATTAAAATTTAGAAAACATTCATGAATGGATGGAAAACATAAGAAAACTGACAAATAACATGATAAATACTTCACTTTAGTGGCCCAACACATGAATCCTGTAACATGATGCTTTATTTCCTTTGATCCAGTCTGATGACTTGAACTTGATACCAAAAACCCTTCAGGTTCATAAAATATGACTACAGAAATATTCAGCAATTAATCCACACCTAATACTTCAAATGATGAAGCATTTATACAAAAATTAGTACAAAATATCCTAGAACAATCTTAGGAATTTTTCTTGGAAAATAAAATATCTTCTTGCAAGAAGATAGTGACAACTACATAACTAATTGCTAGCTATCCTATTTATTGAATTTAAATAGCTTGTTGTTTGGATTTCGGCTGCAGCTAGGCAAATGAGGTGTCCCTCACACTGGTAGTTTGATCTTCAATCTGGTTTTGATATTTACCTTTCATCTTATACACTTTTTCAACTGATACTCTTTGACTGCTGATAAAATTGTCTCACTGTTAAAATCTGTTTACTATTGCAGTAAAAACAACAACTCTATTTTTATCTTTTCTTTGATTTTCCTCACTGCTATTGGATTTTACAGCAAATCTGTTAATTTCTCCCATAACTCAGCTTCTGGCACTCTGATATTCTTTAGGTTTCTAAAGTTTTCATTAGCTTCATTGTATCTTACAAATGTTGGTTTGACCACAAAAAGGTGTTTTACTTCATGTTGTAAGTAAAATAGATTTTCAACCCTCTTAGGCAAAAAGTTTCCTGTTGTTATCCCTTTCCAATCTGAGTTTTTTACCAGTTCTTTGGAAAATTCCCTTATATTTTTGTTATAATCTTCCTGCTTCATCAATTTATAATTGATTACTAGAAGATTTGGACGTCCCTTTTTCCTCAAAATGTCAAATTTTACCATGAATCTTGTGATGGCTATATCCATGTTTTGACATTTTTCCTCCAACTGTTTCATCAAGTTTTTCTTGGAAATTACTTTTCTTAACTCAAGTATAGTTTCTATTATGTCTTTTATTCCAATTTCATCTAATTATTGCTTGTTTGGAATTGAGGAACTTAATAATTTCCAATTCTTCTTCAGTTTTGGTACCCAACTCTTCTTTGGTCCTTTGTATTTCTTCCCTTGTTGCTTTCAATAAGTCCTATTCATAAATCACCTGTATTGATGGCCAAGTATCGTTGACTGATTCAATGATATTGGACCATAATTGATTTTTAATATATGCCATGGGTTCTTTCAAAGACAACTCTATTTCCAACTTCTTTAATTGTTCACTCAACCTTTTACCTTTTTTCTCTTCATTTTTGGCATTGATCTGTGCAAGCGTTTTGGCATCTTCCATATTTTTAATTTTCTCCTTTAATATATTGATTTCATTAGTTTGTATGGACATGTCCTCCATTGCCTTTACAATTTTCTAGCATCATCTGATTGCTGGACTGCTGAAGTGGAAGACTCATTGGCAGAAGTTGTTGATGAAGTTACTGGAACTTTTGTTGCTAATGTAACTTTTGGAGCTAGTTCTCCTGCTAAAGTGGATGGCACTTATGTTGTTACAATAGGAATTACAGTAGGAGGGACATTTTCTGCTTTGGCAGCTTCTTTTTCTTGGACTAATTTTTCTATTTCAATTTCCATCTCCTTAATTTGTGTTGTCATCTGTAACATGAGATTCATCATCTCATCCTTTTGATTTTCTTCCTGTACAATCCCCTTGGCATGTGGATGCTCTGTAGCAGGTAATTTCAACTATTTTCTAAGTGCTACAATATCATCATTTTTCTTTTTAATTAGCTCCTATGCAGCTTTTACATTCACGGGATTATAACCCATCTCAATTACTAACTCCTCCAAGGATTTGATTGTTGTATCTTTGGCATATGAAGAAGATTTTTCAACTTTAAGCTAATCCCTGACATTTATCAAAGTATTCTAGAGCTTTTGAGCACTCATTTATTTTGTAGTCATTGTGGAATATATCATTTATGAACTCTGTTTATGGAACTAAATTTGGTCCAAGGGATGAATGCCTTAGACTGGTACTTCAAAACCAACCTTTTTGTGGTCAGTTGTTGTTTTGGGAGTTGGCACTGTAGGTTGAAGTAATGTCATCAAAAAATTATTATTCTTATAATAAAAGGTTGAAAGCAGCCTATTTTGTATGCCTGGAGTCTGTTTCAAGTATTGAGAATAAATTTCATTCTTAATTTCCTCCTTTTTGGCTTTAATCTCTTTATACTTTTCTTTAATATCCATATCTTTGTCCTCTGTTTGTTTTGATGATGATACTTCCACACACTGCTATTTCTGGATCATTTGTGTATTGGAAGTAGCGGATTTTTGTTCATTTACAATCACTGTGGAAGGCACAGTGTCTTTCTCTAGAATCTCTATATCTATAATCTCCACTGTTTCTTTTTCTTTATCTGCAGGATTGATCTTTGGTTTCTTGTTGTAGCTAACTTTAAACTTTGTTTTTGTGGTAGTTTCAACAGTGTAAGATCCTTCTTTCCTATTTCATTTTATACCTCTATCTTCTTGAGCTTGAGTCTGCAAAATGTGACTAGTATCACTCTGTTGATCAACTTCTACCAGTGTATTTTCTAACCATTCAGATTGGTTAGAAAATTTCTCAATTTTAGTCTTCTTTTCATGAATATAGGGAGTTAATTTACACTTTACTCTCATTTTTCTTATTATACCATAAGGATCATAGTTCCAAAGAAAATTTTTGCTGAATTTTTACATTGACAATTGCTTTTCTGCCTCTATACCTACTTCTTTGTTATTGCATATAAATGGACCCACTTGGTTCTTCAATTTAAACTGGGTTTTATTCTTGGAAGCCAAAAAATTTTAAGAATCTGAATTCAAAATCTCTCTCATATATTCCAAAGCAAACAGCCTCATAGGTAAATACTTTGGCAACTTGTAAGGAATGAGGGTTGTTCCATAAACTTTGATCTCAGTGTGATTTTGGTATAAATACCAATCACCTATCCTGCTCCGTTCTGACAACTGTAAAACCCTCTTGATTTCATCATTGATTCTAGGTTGCATGCTATTTTTTAACATATTTACCAATGGATGGATGAAACAATATGTAAAGTCTGCATATGTAAACCCTGTTGACTCCTTTCTGATCAAGGATGTCCAAAAAACAATAGATTGTGCATTTCCTTCTACATCCATATTTTGAAGAGCTATAGGAAACTTTTTTTCCTGAAAGTAGATGAACATATGGAAAAGAAATGGCATATACCTAAAGACATCTTAAGTTGGTAATTTAACAAGTTTTTCATGGATGTTATCAGCAATATATTCAACAAAATTTTAGATGACTGCAGGGGGCTGACCAGGCGCAAAAATGGATAGGAAACCAAGTATAGAAGCATCAATATGTTCATCTGTGAAGTAACCAAAGATAAAAGACAACATAGAGATAATGTGTCTAGTTCCTTCTAGGAATTTGGAAGAGGAATATGCAGGGTTGAGCTTGGGGATTTCTACATAGGAGGGCATGAATGTTTGGAAAATTTGGAATCTTTTGGGAAAATCTAACTCCAACTAGGACCTTGTGAGAGCTTTAATGGAAAAAGGGACTGCATTGGGCTCAGGCTGCAACTGAAGCATTTGGTTTATGGATTCAGCTGTTATGGTGAACAATACTTCTTTTTCAGCATTTGAAAATGGCTCTTTGATCTGGAGAATAATGATTTTGACACAATCTGATGGCTTCTGGGCATTGATGGTTGGGAGGAACAACATACTTGGGCAAATTAGATTCCTAAATAAGTACATCATCTACTTGGCCCAAGGATTTATCTTGGCTTCAGCAGTGGAGCTCAAGGAGGTTAAATTCAGTTATAGGATCTGTGATTTTATAGTCTGCATCAGCCAATGGTGTATGTTCTACATCTACAAGAGAAGGTTGTAGTGGATTGATTACAATTGTGCTTTTGGATGCCATTGATAGGTTTGTTTTAATAATTTTTAATGCTCTTTATCTTTAAAAACTCTGCTTTAGGTCTGAGACACACTTCTGTAAGATTAAACTGTTTAGAGAAGGAATTTAAGTATAACAGATGATCTATCTTGGACTGCAATAGGTATAATTTAGGTTACTCTGACTCAAACTATCAATTATGCTTTAAAAACCAATTTCTTAACTTTTACAGACTCGGGAAAAGATATTAAGTATTTTTCTGCAAATTTCTTTGATGAAAACAATCCTAAATCATCCAACCTTATGAAAAAAGGGCTTCTGAGTATTGTAGAAATGCTTTGGGTAACTCAGAAGTCTTCTTAAGGTCTGCAGATGACTAAATCAATCAAATTTTTCTTTAAAAACAAATTACAGCTTCAGAAACTATGGGAATGCTTAGGTTTACAACAGAGATGAATTTTTGAGGCAATATGGGTATTCCTTAGGCATGCAGGCTTAAAAAGGTTCCAATTCAATAGTATACTTCTTTCAATGGATGGTTTAGGTATTTTTCTGAAGAATACCTAAGAGTTTTAGGAAATTTGCTGCGGAAAAAGGGTTTGTTGGGTGTTGAAATATTTCAAAAGCTTGTTGTGACCTTTAAATGCAGTCTGGAGGCTTTTGAGTGATCGCAGCAATGAATTTGGTTAAATTATGTTGGTTTATGAGTAAAAATAGGGGCGACAACGTATTTCTCTCAGTCTGGAATAGTTTACGAGAAAAAACAGAAATAGAAGGCTTGAAAATAATGCATCCAGTTGTTTTTATAATGAATATTATTTAAACAATAATCGCATTAACTACCAATCATTTCAAATCAGGAGCGGTTTAGGCACGGGGGGGAAGATTTACTGCTGAGCAATTTTCGCATGGTTTGAAGGTGGTAAATGGTATTTGTGAAATGGATGTGATCCAATACAAAGCCGACGCGTGGAGGAGAGAGAGTATGCTGAAACAAATTTTATCGCAAATTTCATTTTGCTTAAATATTGCGCTATCAAAATTGCGATGTGAGGTTACACCGTTGGATCTGGCGGGTGAAAGTGAACGGTTGAGATTTAATGGTGAAGATGTGGGGTAATGGGCATGGGGCCCAGGAGTTCTTTATGCGGTGGGATTGAGCTTATATATTAAAACATAGTTTTCATATAAAGTTTATATGTGAAATGTGATAGGCAGGTGTAGTTTATTTAACAAATGAAATGCATGTAGGTGTAATGTAAACCTTGGGTGGGTTTAATATATAATAATAAAAATACTTTTAACCTATGGGAGTGGGAAGAATGCATCACGTGGGAAAAATACACCATAAGTTAAAAAGTAAAATATGGGTTGGAAATATTATATATGTGGGAATTAATATAATATGGGAGAGGAAAGGTTAATTGGGAGCTAATACATAAGTTAAAGTGTTAATAAAAATAAGCTAATTTTAATTTAAAACATAATAAAGGGATAATTTTAAAAAGTCCCAATATAATATCTTTGTATTTAAACTTAGATAAAATGTTTTTAATGGGTTTTTGGGTATTTTGAATGAAATGAGAATTAGTTAAGGGGTTTTTACTTTTCCTAGGTAAAATGTGTTTTAAACTTCAGGAAAACGGGATTTTATAAAGGAAAATGAATGATGTAAGGAGGAAAAGGGATTTTTATGAAGGATAAGGGTTTCAATGAGGGTAATTTCAATACCTTGGTGCCAATCAGTCATTAAGCCGTGGGTCCCATCCCACCAAAAGTCAGAGAAATGCTCTGATTCTTTATAACTGAAGGCTATAGTATTGGAACACATAGTAGGAAGGGAAATTAGCAATTTTCCAAATGATGTTTATCCATTCCTTGTGAAACTTCTTTCTTCATACCCATCATTTATTCTACCATTTTTTCCTTTATTTTCATGGGTGCATTTCAGCTTGCCAACCCTTATTCATTTTTGTTTTAAAACAGGAAACTATCTAATTCTAACCTTATTTCATCCAAGGGCTTAGATTAAACTGTTGAGCTCCTTATTTATTCTCTACCTAACTACTGATCTACCAAGATTAAACTATTTGGCAAGGTCTTTATTCTCTATCTATCAACATGAAATTTAAAGCATGAAAAAATCAAGATTAAGCTATTTAACTCATCATGGATTATGGCATTTTGAACAACTTTCACATAATCATTTATTTGGCAGTAAAAAGTAACTAGTAGTGGCATTTTGACTTGCATCACTTTCATATATTATTCTTATCTATTTTTTGTGTTTGGGGTCCATTTTTTCTATTCTTTTTGATATTTTTCTTTTCAATTCCTTTGATTTTTCTTTTAGGACTTTTACCCTCTTTTCATTTTTTATTTTCTAATATGGGAAAACAATTTGCAGAAATCAAAGTATGTACATATTACAAGACTAATTAAAGTCAATTCAAAAATTATGAATCCTATTATTATAGGACCCTAACACTTGTGACAAGATGTTGTACGATTTTGGAAGGTCCACTCTTGAGCGAGAGGCTCGTGATTAGCCTTCATTATAAAATCATGGCATGAGCAGCATGTCAATACTAGAGGATGATGGAATCAAAAAGAGGAAAGTGGAAAAGATGCCAAAAAAATTTGCAGCAAAAACAACAGCCATTTTAGACCATTTGATGTGTTGACTCCAAGAAGTGAAAGAGATGGTGAATGCATTCTACCAGATGTGGAATTTGGAACCATGGAGGTAAAAAGAATGTTCATTTATTTTATTGTTATTACTAATATTGGAACTCATTGTTGTAGTTCACTCATATGGGCTTAACATGGAAAATTGGTTTCCAATGAGAATCTTTCATCTAATGCATGTGTGTGCAAAGGAGGAACAATATTCTCAGTGGGAAGGCCATCAGTCAGTTTTCCAAGCACCAAGAGATCACTTTGGTACAGAAAAGTGTTTAATCAGTCAGCAAGAAGCCAACAAGTGTTGGATTGGGTAAGCAGCGAAAGGAGGAAATTGGTTTAAGTGCCAAGCCATTTGCAAGGCAAGGCATGTCAATGAACCCAAGTGATTGTCATGGAGATTTTTCCAAGTAAATTCAAGTTGATTAAACTTGGGAAATAGAATATTATTCAACTCTCATCAGATAATTGGGGGGAAAAATTTACTAAAAGTTCAAAGTGCTCATAATCGCAACAAACCAGAACGATCGGATAGGTCTCATCACCAAGAATCCTATGCACTTTGTTTCATCGAAAAAAAAATCATTATCAAGAATACAGAGAATGTTGCTCGCTTGACCAAATAGGTGAATTTTCAAAAAAAAAAAAAATCAAACATGGTCAAAGGGGTCAAACTTTGGTAAAAATGGGCTTTTCTCCGGCCCAATGGGAAGCTGAAATGTGTCGAGTTGTGGTTGGTCGAATATCCAAGCTCATTGGAAATTTGTAATTGGTTTTTTAATGAACTAATGGGATGCTGACACGTGGCTAGCTTGGAGGCTGCCACGTGCTCCTCCCAAAGGCCGATTTTTGGCTAAGTCCAAGGTCACTTTCATATTATGAATGGGGGAAAAAATTTTGTGTGGTGGACAAGCGAAGGTCAAGCTCAACCCCACAACCTCCCCCACACCACACACCAACGTTAACAATAAACCATAAAATGTTCCTTAACATGTATGGAAATGTGCATGTATTTGAAGTTTCAAATAGAAAGCGGCGGGGGTTAAGAGGGCTAGCCCTTGGTCCATGGGACCACACAATGCGACCATAGCGGAGGCCTAACTTAATGGAAGAGGTTTAAAAATTTAATGTGGGTTATTAACCCTTAAACCCCAGTTTAATGCATGATAATCCATATGTTAAACCAGATTTGGATAAGCTCTCAATTAACACTAATCTACAGTTAAACCACACTTAACTTAAACTAATCTGACATTTGATAATGCATTAATTTTGGCAGAGTCTGATATTTTTGGTGCCACCTCCATTTTTTTCGGACTTAACTGGAGTTTCTCCATATTCAGAGGATTTTTCCTAGGGAAAACTGAAGAAGTCATAACTTTGGCATATTTCGACAAAATTAGGATCAGAAAGAGCCAATCCTAGATGATTTGGATGCTTTGAGCATGATGGTGTAGGTTGCAGGCAGAGGAGTAATTTTTTAAGTTATTTTCCACTTTTAAGATTAAAGAAGCCTAGGGCCACTAGGAAAGGAGGCCATGTCTAGATCACCTGAAGACCATTTGCAGAGCTTAAAGAGTCTATTTTGAGGTTTTTGGGTCTTTTGAATCTAATGGAGCAGGTTTCAAAGCCATTGGTGCACTTTAGGTGCATATAATCACATAATTTACCATTAATCCAAAGAGCGCCAAGCTATTCAAGCCGGTCCATGGAGATGTAGCCCACAAGGCGTGAACTATGTTTTCACCTATTGTGTAATGTGTTTGTTGTGTGTTATTTCTCTTCAATTTACTTTTTGAAAATGTGTTTTTAACAGATAATTTACTTAATTAATTTCTCATGAAAGACACTTAAACTTGAAACATAAACTCTCACATAATTGGCGAATTTGATAATATCCTAAACACATTTATTTTATACTGATGAGGAAGCTAGCATAGCAAAACTAGTTTTCCCATATTCAGATCAAGTTGGTATCAGAGGGAGGTTTAGTTCATTTTATCCCTAATATGGTTTGCTAAGGTTAGCTAGATAATTAGTTATTGGTTATGTATTTGTGCAAGGAGAATTTACTATGTGCACTTTTATATGTGTGAAGAGAAGTTCAAGATTGAGGACTTAGCTCTCAAAATCACAGCAAATAAGATTTTTATGCATTACAAGTGTGATGGCAACTTCATCAAGTGATGTTTATAATCCATCATCCTTAGCAAGATTCTTTGATAAGGAGATGTTGCAGAAGCTCTACATCATGAGAGATATGGTTCAAGAGTTGGTTGAAGATAGCAAGGAGAACACAATACTTCAAGAGCAGTTGATTACGATGAAGGAGGAGAAGCAAGAACTTCTTGAAAATATGCATGAGATGGAGACTCAGCTCCATATTGAAAATCAAAACCTAGAAAGGTTGCATGATAAGGAGACTCAACTCCATGATGCCAAGGAAACCTTAGCCAAGTATGTGCAAGAAAAAGAGGTATGCAATTCAATTTTATCTTCTATTTCCTCTCAAAATGAATGTGTAGGTTCTTTTGAAAGAAACGCTAGAGGAATAGGGTCCAAATTATTGATGAATATGGGCTATGAAGGTAAAGGGTTAGGAAAACATGCACAAGGCATAGTTGAGCCAATTGTTGTTGAGGAAAGGCCTAGGTATTTGGGTCTTGGTTAGGGAAAACATTATGGAGAATGCTCCAAATCCAAGGAGGCACACGAAGGTGTTCCAAGAAGGACTTTCATTACATGTTCATTACCTCAAGCTTGTGAAGTTTGTGTTCATGAGGAATGAAAAAGTTTTACACCCACTTTGCAAGAAGATGTGATAAGCATGCAACTAATGAGAATGACAAACAAGAGGATGTTGAAACATTGTAAAACCATTGAACCCACTGTTGGTATTCTGGATAGAGCCACTCCCTCATCAAATTCATCTCATCAAGAAGGTGACAAAGGTGAATGTGAAAGGTATAAATTTTCCTTTAATCAAGTTTCTTTTGGTTATGATAAACATGGTAAATCTTCACATAAGGTTTGGAGAAATTTTACATGTTCCTTTTGTGGTTTGAATAACCATACTGTTTCATGATGTTGGAAGAAGATAGTCATGCATAGAAAAAATTTAAAAAAAAGGAGACAGAAAGCCAAAGGTCCATTGGATAATGGAAACCATGTTGAAAATAAGATGCAATTGTTTTTCACTCATTGCCATAAGTAAGGTCATCTTATAGACAAGCGTTGGACTTTGTATCCAAAATTTCATTAATGAAATTTGAAGAAGGTGGAAAGAGATATTTACAAGAATGGAAAAGAGGATTCCATAATTGGTGTGGGTCAGGATGATACACATGATGATGTGCAACTGAAAGAAGCTCCATTGAAGTGGTTTGGAAAGATATGGTTAGATTTCTTAACCAAATAAGGCCCTGTATTTCTTTTGATAATTGAATTCATTTATTTTTCTGTAGAATGCATGACTGCATGTTTACACAGGAAGGTGTTTGAAAGGGAAATGTTGACGAATTTTTTTCATGACATGTGAAATTCTTTTTGTTTTGGGAGAAGAATCATCAAGTTATTGAAAAAAAAGCATGTACAATAACTTTTGTTTGACTTGAGAGTCAGTTGTTTGAAGAGGCATGCTGTGTCAACTTGTGCTTGGTCGATGGTTTGTACACCGAGATGTAAGATTACATGGCGATGTACACAGGATGTGACATTTTTTTCTCTAAAGGAGCAAAAGAAAAAGGTTGTTAAGTTATGTTTCTTGCATGATGTGTTTTCAAGATTAATGGGTGTTCTTATGAAAATATGTCCTGAGATTTTTGAAGGTCCACTCTTGAGCGAGAGGCTCATGACTAGCCTTCATTCTCAAATCATGGCATGAGCAGCATGTTGATACTGGAGGATGATGGAATCAAAAATAGGAAATTGGACAAGATGCTAAAAACAATTGTAGAAAAAACAATAGCCATTGTAGACCATTTGATGTGTTGATGCCAAGAAGTAGGTGAGATGGAAAATGCATTCTTCTAGATGTGGAATTTGGAATCGTGGAGGTAAAAAGAATGGTCATTTCTTTTCTTGTGACTACTGATATTTGAAATCATTGGTTTAGTTCACTCAAATGGGCTTAACCTTGAAAAGTGGTTTCCAAGGAGAAGCTTTCATCGAATGCATGTGTGTGCAAAGGAGGAACAAGATTCTCAATGGGAAGGCCATCGGTCAGTTTTCCAAGCACTAAGGGATCGATTTGGTATAGCAAAGTGTTTAATCAGTCAGCAAGCAACCAAAAAGTGTTGGATTTGGTCAGCAACAAAAGGAGTACATTGGTTGAAGTTTCAAGCCATTTGCAAGGCAAGGCATTTCAGTGAACCTAAGTGTTTGCCATGGATATTTTTTCAAGTACAATCACATTGATAGAACTTGGGAAAGAGAAGAGTATTCAACTCTCATCATAAAACCAAATTTTGTGGGTCCAAAAGCCTGTCAGTGGGAAGGATTGATTAGAATCATATTGGTGGCAAAAATTTGCTAAAATTTCAAAGCTATAAAAATTTCTCCAAACTAGAACAACTGGATAGGTATCATCGGAATCCGACGCACTTTGTTTCATCGAAAACAGAGTCTGTATGATGAAGATAGAGCAATTTTTCTACTTGATCAAACAAGTGAATTTAAAAAAAAAATCAAACAGAGTCAAAGGGATCAAACTTTAGTCAAAATGGGCTTTTCTCTGGCCCAATGAGAAGCTAACATGTGCCAAGCTATGGTTGATCGAATATCTAGGCCCATTGAAAATTTTTAATTATTTTTTTAATGAACGAATGGGATATTGACACGTGGCTAGCCCAGAGGCCTCCACGTGCCCTTCTCAAAGGTCGAATATTGGCTAAGTCCAAGGTCAATTTCATATTATGAATGGGGGGGAAAATTTTATGTGGTGGATGGGTGGAGGTTAGGCACATCCCCGCGACCTCCCCTACACTACGCACCAACGTTACCAATAGACAATAACATGTTTCTTAACATGTATGGCAACACACATGTATTTGAAGTTTCAAATAGAAAGTGGCAGGTTTTAAGAGGGCAAGCCCCGAAGGGCCAGCCCTCAGTCCACGGGACCATGCAAGGCAACCACATTGGATTCCTAACTTAATGGCAGAGGTTTAAAACTTTAATACGGGTTATTAACCCTTAAACCCCAGTTTAATTTGCATTAATACATATGTTAAATAAGATTTGGATAAGCACCCAATTAGCGCTAATATAAATTAAACCGCACTTAAGATAAACTAATCCAACCTTTAATCGTGGATTAATTTTGGCGGAGTCTGCTATTTTTAGCACCGCCTCCATTTTTGTCGGACTTAACTGGAGTTTCTCCATATTTGGAGGACTTTTCCTAGGAAAAACTGAAGAAGCCATAACTTTGGCATATTTCGACCAAATTAGGCTTAGAAAGAGTCAATCCTAGATGATTTTGATGCTCTGAGCATGATGGTGCAGTTTTTAGAGGCATAGGAGTACTTATGTAAGTGATTTTTCCACTTTTAAGATTAAAGAAGCCTAGGGCCACCAGGAGAGGAGGCCATGTCTAGATCACTTGAAGACCATTTGCAAAGCTTGAAGAGTCTATTTTGAGGTTTTTGGGTCTTCTGAATCTAATGGAGTAGGTTTCAAATCCATTGAATCACTTTAGGTGCATGTAGTCATACAATTTACCATTAATTCAAAGAGGGCCAAGCCATTAAAGCAGGTCCATGGAGATGTAGCCCAGGAGGTGTAATGTGTTTGTTGTTTTTTATTTCTCTATAATTTAATTGTTGTACATGTGTTTTTAACAACTAATTTACTTAATGAATTGCTAATAAAATACACTTAAACTTGACACATAAACCCTCACATACTCGGCTAATTTGTGACGATCCTAAACGTATTTATTTTATACAGATGAGGGATATAGCACAACAAAACTAGTTTTCCCATATTCAAATCAAATTGGTAGCAGATGGAGGTTTAGATCATTTTATCCCTGAGATGGTTTGCCAAGGTTAGCTATAGAATTAGTTATTGGTTTTGTATTTGTGCAAGGATAATTTATTGTGTGTAATTTTATGTGTGTGAAGAGAATTTCGAGATTGAGGACTTAGCTCTTAAATCACTGCAAAGAAGATTTTTATGCATTACAAGTGTGATGGGAGCTTCATCAAGTGATGTTTATAATCCATCTTCCTCAGCAAGACTCTTTGATAAACAAATGTTGCAGAAGCTCTACATCGTGAGAGATATTGTGCAAGAGTTGGTTAAAGCTAAGAAGGAGAACACTATGCTTCAAGAGAAGTTGATTGTGATGAAGGAGTATAAGCAATAACTTCTTGAAAAGATGCATGAGATCGAGACTCAACTCCATATTGCAAATGAAAACCTAGCAAGGTTGCATGAGATGGAGACTCAACTCCATGATGCCAAGGAAACCTTTGCCAAGTATGTGCAAGAAAAAAAGGTATGACATTCAATTTTACCTTCTTTTTCCTCTAAAAATTATTGTGTAGGTGCTTTTTAAATAAACACTAGAGGAATAGGATCCAAGTCATTGATGAAGATGGGCTATGAAAGTAAAGGGTTAGGAAAACATTCACAAGGCATAGTTGAGCCAATTTTTTTTAAGGAAAGGCCTAGGTATTTGGGTCTTGGTTATGGAACACATTATGGAGAATGCTCCAAAGCCAAGGAGGGACATGAAGGTGTTCCAAGAAAGACTTTAATTACATGTTCATTACTCAAGATTGTGAAGTTTGTGTTCATGAGGAATGAAAAATTTTTACACCCACTTTGCAAGAAGATGTTGAAGAGCATGCAACTAATGAGAATGACAAACAAGAGGATTTTGAAAGCTATAAAACCATTGAAGCCATTGTTGGTATTCCGAAGAGAGCCACTACCTCATCAAATTCATCTCCTCATGAAGGCGACAAAGGTGAAGGTGCAAGGTATAAATATGTGTTTATTCAAGTTTCTTTTGATTATGATAAACATGGTAAATCTTCACATAAGATTTGGATAAATTTTACATGTTCCTTTTGTGGTTTTAATAACCATACTATTTCAAGATGTTGGAAGAAGATAGCCATGCACAGGAAACTTTAAAAAAAAAAGAGACAAAAATCCAAAGGTCCATTGGTTAATGGAAACCATGTTGAAAAGAAGATGCAATTGTTTTGACTCATTTCCATAAACAAGGTCATATTGTAGACAATTGTTGGACTTTGTATCTAATAAGTCATCCACAACATTTGAAGAAGGCGGAAAGAGATCTTGACAAGAATGGAATAGAGGATTCCATAATTGATGTGGGTTAGGATGATACACATGATGATGTGCAGCTGAAAGAATCACCATTGAAGTGGTTTGGAAAGAGATAGGTAGATTTCTTAACCATTTAAGGCCTTACATTTATTTTGATAATTGAATGCATTTATTTTTATCTAGAATGCATGATTGCATGTTTACGCCAAGAATTTGATTGAAAGGGAGATGTTAACAAATTGTTTCATGAGATCTGAAATTACTATTTTTTTTGGAGAATAATCACCAATTATTGAAAAAAAAACATGTACAATAACTTTTGTTTGACTTGAGAGTCAGTTATTTGAAGAGGCATGTTTTGTTGACTTGTTTTTGGTCAATGGTTTGTACACCAAGATGTAAGAGTACATGGCGATGTTCACAGGATATGACATTTGTTTCTTTGAAGGATAAAAAGAAAGCTTCGTCAAGTTATGTTTCTTGCATGATGTGTTTTCAAGATTAATGGTTGTTCTTTTGACAAGATGTCGCAGGATTTTGGAAGGTCCACTATTGAGCGAGAGGCTCATGATTAGCCTTCATTCTCAAATCATGGCATGAGCAGCCTGTCAATACTGGAGGATGATGGAATCAAAAAGAGGAAAGTGGGCAAGATGCCAAAAAACTTTGCATCAAAAAAAGAAGCCATTATAGACCATTTGATGTGTTGACACCAAGAAGTGGAAGAGATGGTGAATGCATTCTTCCAGATGTGGAATTTGGAATCATTGAGGTAAAAATAATGGTCATTTATTTTCTTGTGATTACTGATATTGGAACTCATTGTTGTAGTTCACTCAGATGGGCTTAAAATTGAAAAGTGGTTTCCAAGGAGAAGCTTTCATCGAATGCATTTGTGTGTGAAGGAGGAACAATATTCTGAGTGGGAAGGTCATCAATCAGTTTTCCAAAAACTGGGGGATCGCTTTGGTACAATATAGTGTTTAATCAGTCAGCAAGCATTCAACAAGTGTTGGATTGGGTCAACAGCAAAAGGAGCACATTGGTTGAAGTGCCAAGACATTTGTTAGGCAAGGCATGTCAGTGAACCCAAGTGATTGTCATGGAGATTTTTCTAGGTAGAATCAATTTGATAGAAATTGGGAAAGAGAAGAGTATTCAGATCTCATCAGATAACCAATTTTTGTGGGTGAAAAATCCTATCAGTGGGAAAGAGTGATCGGAATCTAGATTGGGGGAAAAATTGTCTAAAAATTTAAATTTCTTGTAATCGCTCCAAACTAGAATGACCATATAGGTCTCATCACCTGGAATCTGCCACACTTCGTTTCATCGAAAATGGATTTCATATGAAGATGATAGAGCCTGATGTTAGCTTGACCAAATAGGTGAATTTTCAAAAAATAAAATTCAATATTGTTGGTTAAATCTCCAGGCTCATTGGAAATTTGTAATTGGTTTTTTAATGAACCAATGGGATATTAACACGTGTCTAGCCCAGACGCCACCACGTGCCCCTCCCAAAGGTCGAATTTTGGCTAAGTCCAAGGTCAATTTCATATTATTGATGAGGAGAAATTTCATTATGTGGTGGATGGGTGGAGTTCAAGCTCACCCCCACGACCTCCCCCACACCACACACCAACGTTACCAATAGACCTTAACATGTTTCTTAACATGTATGGCAACTCACACGTATTTGAAGTTTCAAATAGAATGCGACGGGGGTTAAGAGGGCCAGCCCTAAAGGGCCATCCCCTAGTCCACGAGACCACACAACACGACCACAACGGAGGCCTAACTTGATGTATGAGGTTTAAAACTTTAATGTGGGTTATAACCCTTAAACCCAAGTTTAATGCGCCCTAATATATATGTTAAAATGGATTTGGATAAGCGCTCAATTAGAGCTAATATACAATTAAACCGCACTTAAAATAAATTAATATGACTGTTAATCGTGGATAAATTTTGGCAGAGTCCACTATTTTTGGCACCACCTCCATTTTTGTCGGACTTAACTGGAGTTTCTCCAGATTTGGAGGAGTTTTCCTAAGGAAAATTGAAGAAGCCATAACTTTGGCATATTTCAACCAAATTAGGATCAAAAAGAGTCAATCCTAGATGATTTGGATGCTCTGAGCATGATGGTGCATGTTATAGAGGCACAGGAGCACTTCTGTAAGTTATTTTTCCACTTATAAAATTAAAGTAGCCTAGGGCCACCAGGAGAGGAGGCCTTGTCTAGATCACCTAAAGACCATTTACAGAGCTTAAAGAGTCTATTTTTAGGAGTTTAGGTCTTCTAAATCCAATCTAGCAAGTTGCAAAGCCATTAGAGCATTGTAGTTTCACCTAATCAGAGAATTGACCATTAATCCAAAGAGGGCCAAGCCATTGAAGCAGGTCCATGGATATGTAGCCCACGAGGGGTGAAATTTGTTATCAGCTATTGTGTAATGTGTTTGTTGTTTGTTATTTCTCTGCAATTTACTTCTTTTACATGTGTTTTTAACATCTAATTTACTTAATTAATTTATCATTAAAGACACTTAAACTTGACACATAAACCCTCACATAACTGGCTAATTTGAGACGATCCTAAACACATTTATTTTATACTAATGACGGAGCTAGCACATCAAAACTAGTTTTCCCATATTCAGATCATAGTCACTCCAAGCCCTACACTATTTTCTCTAGGTAACAATTACAATTAGAAAACTTCTCCTTTTCACTTTGTAATATTCCCTTTTGTTGATCCGGTCAAAGTGGATAGAATCAATCCATGGTACTTACCGTGGTATTTTCCCATGGTATTGACCCATGGTATTTCTTGTTGGTATTGACCGATCAAGCCTATAAAAGGGGAGAGAAGCTAGGAATTTAGGGCATTCTGGATTATCTATTTTATTATGTTTGGGTTGAGAACCTAGCCTGGCTAGTTTTTTTAGTGATCCCGGGACGAAAACCCTGCGGTGATGTTTATGTGGTGGATCCATCCAAGATTCACAAGTGGGCTTCAATTTCTTATATCTGTTTTGTTCTATGTTTTTATATGGAATATCTAGATGTGTTGTTTTATTTAAAATTTTGATCCTAGGGATATTACAGTGGTATCAAAGCTGTGCATCCTGCCAGCTTGAGGGTTTATCACAAAATAATTTTGGGACTAGTTTTCGGTGATCTGCCTTAAATCACCCTAGCTAGAAATCCATCAATTTCGGTGGTTTATTCACATCCATCCTAATTGATATTTGCAAAAATATTTCCATATCCATCAATTAGCTTATGTGGCTTAACGTTAGAAGATTTTGCAGGTTTACAAAGCAGATCTATTAGTTGAAGGTCCAGATCTATTGTTCCCCATCAAGAAATCAAGCCTATTTTCAGTCCATGAGATCCTGTCGATTGAAGTCTTGGAGAGGACGATTTACGCCAGATCTGAAGTTAGTTAAATCGTTCAAAACTTCAGAGCTCCAATATTAATGTAGAAACGGCTTGATTCACCGTGCAGAACTAAGCCGAGGGACCATAAAATTAAACTACGAGCATAAAAAAGTCCACTCCTTATATGATTGGTTGCAGATCACATTCTAGCGGTCTTGAGCATTCATGGTTGCAGACCACACATTCTAGCAATTGAAGCGCCTCTATAAATAGCAGTAGACCATTAGGCACAGGCGAGTTTCTCTCTCAAGGGTT
This sequence comes from Pinus albicaulis, assembly GCA_034641835.2. NCBI lineage: Eukaryota > Viridiplantae > Streptophyta > Pinopsida > Pinales > Pinaceae > Pinus > Pinus albicaulis. Next base: position 191,015,578 of record CM076578.1, on the reverse strand, counting down.
TCAAGGTTGGATCTGAGTCTACAGATCTATCCATTCTCAGATCTGTCCATTCAAATTATGGAGACTAAAGTCTAAATCTTCCATCAGAGATCAAGCCATTTTTTTTTAATATTTGGAGAACCGATCCATTGCTATTATCTTCTCACCATTTAAAAGCCAACCCCACAGAAACCATTCTTCCCGGCGTTGATTGGTTTGATACAGAGCATTATCTGGCCTTTCTGCTGTGGGTACGGGAGGCATAGTCGAATTGAAGAAAAGAATATATTATGCAGTTGCGCGTCCAGCAGAATCTGCCAATGTAGAATTAATTGCATATGAGAGACACGTTTTGCAGTTGGAAATAGATATATCTCTCCAGCACTGCGCCAGACCATAAATATTTCGAGACAAGGATTCATTAGTTGTACCGGAAGCATATCTATTCCAGCTTGCAGATCCATGCAGTGCTTCAACTGTCAAATTGTCAATTAGGCTACGAAGAGCCATGTTAAAGACTTCAGTGAAGGGCACCTTCGGTTGATTCGGTTCCCTGGAAATTATAATTTTCAAAGGGCTGAGGTGTCCGATGAAACTAAAGTTTTCATAACGTATAAAACAGGACTCAAACCAAATACTACCCCCGGCTGCATTCCCACAAATTTTTCTAGCAGCAGTTGTTGCGCGTGCTACACAGACGTGGCATTGGGGCACTGTTGTGTCTCCCCTACATTGAAGGAAGCCATATATCTGGTCAGGTCTTTCGCCATACTCACAAGTGTCAAATCCTGTCTCCGATGTGTTTGAGAAAGACTAAGAAAGACTATACTCAGATTGATGTCAAACGAACTGCCATCTGAAAAATTATATTTGTTGTTGCAATCTTTAAATAGATAGATCTCTGTATTATTCGGCTGTGCGTCCGGTGGCGCTTCTCAAGGAGGTGTACTTGGAAGCCTAGTTGAATTAAAGAATGCATATGTTTCAAAATGAACCATGCAGATTCCAATCAGACCCCTAGCCCCTTTCTTTCTCGTATAAACTGTGAGGATATAATTGATTGTCTTTGAAAGACATATTGTGCAGTCGTCACTAGATATATCTCTAGCACTGCACCACACCGTAAATATTTTGAAACAAGGAGTCTACGGTTATTTTGTAAGCATATAAATTAGCGTTAGATGCTGCCTCAGCTGATAAAATGGTGAATAGGTTGCCCAGAGCCATCATAAAGACATCAGGGCTGAAGATTTATCACTTGTTTTCTTTCAAGCCTAGTATAGATTGATTTCTCAAAAGGGTGTAAATCAGTTTTACTGAAGAAAGCCGAAGAGAGAAGAAAAAGTATTGAGATCCATTAATGCCAAACCACAATGTCATCATTTTATTTTTGGAAACGCCACAAGAATCAACATAATGATATATCAGTCAATTCTCTGGGCTACAATACTTCTGTGGATCAAAGATGGCAACAACATACAAATCAGAAGCAAGAGCAGAGAAACAGGCCTTTCTCTCGAAAGTTCCATGTTATCCTTCAGCAGTCAAAAGATATCTGGAAGGAAGATGTAACAAGCAAGTGTCTCCTCGAAATTGGATCCAAATTGCAAGGTACAAAGTCTAAAGATGTTCTCCTACAGCTAGACACATTACATGCGACTTTGAGCTTGATAGATAAATCAGAATGGGAAGGGTCAAGTTGGGCCTTGAAGCCATCCATGCTTGCTTTGATACAACCTAGATTCTTGGAAAATTCTTGTCAAAATGTTAGACTCACTGTCGCTTCCTGTCTTAGTAAAATAATAGCCTTAACAGCACCGCTTTTGCCCTACAATGATGACATCATGAGGAGGACTTTTCAGGTAATGGTAGAAGCACTCCAAGGGTTGGACAACACCACTGTTCTTATTTTTTTCCAGAAGCGAAAAATTTTGGAACGCATGGAGAAATTCAGATTTGGTATGCTTATGCTGGATCTAGAGTGTGATGATTTAATCCTTCAGATGCTCCAATACTTCTGCAATGGAATTACAATGTCTCATCCAAACTACATCAAAACAGACATGCAAAAGATCATGTCTCCAATCTTAGGAGAAGATAGGGCCATCTGCAAACAATTGAGATTCAAATTTTTGGCCATTTGGAGGAAGGAGCTAATTGCATCACCTGCTGCTTATGAACTAGTTGAGGGGTTGATCAAATAGAGCATCAAAATACTTAGAAAGAAGTTAACCAAGGAGGAACTAACAAATATTTGTGGAGACAACAAGAATGAACTAAGGAGGAAAGGCTTATGCTTTGTATGCAAGGGAGTTTGGGCACTTGACCATTCATGTCCAGACAATAAGGAGGCAACAAGGATAGAAAAATTAGAGACTTCTCCAGATCATGGGGATTCATCCATTGATGGGTTCGATGGTTTTCAGGAGAGGACCTATGAAGGATCTGAGCAGTCAAGTACAAATGGTGAACAACAACACCATGCTTTTTATAGAAACTTGCAGGACAAGCTGATCAGTCAACTTGAAAAAGTACATGACGAAAGGAAAGATGAAATTCCTCCTGATGATGTGGTAGTTGAATCTATAAATACAATGGAGGACATCCATAAAGAGTATGGGCAATCAGGTATAGACAACATTCCACCAGTACATCCATGTTTGACAACCAGAAAGGATGGACAACTCATCCTCACATGTGAAGAGGTCCAGGATGAATACACTCAAGGAGAATCAAATGAGGAGAGGATCATGCATTTTGAGGAGAGGATCATGCATTTAAAGATAGATCTTATGTTGTTGAAGCAAATATTCTGGACAGTCCGAGACACTGTCTTACAGGAGAACAGAAAAATTGAGAAACTCATAGGGAAATGTGCCAAATCATCGACCAAGTTGTCGAGTATTGAGGAACAACTCAAGTCCCTCACAAGGCCACATAAGGAGTACAATTGGGAGGCCCATAGCAGCACTCTACATGAATACATAGATAAGGCTTGCAACACCAACAACCCACCTTTATACATTGGGAAGAGAAGGGAAGAGTTCTCGAACTGCATCATGTTTGGTAACCAAGTAGAGAAGCATGAATTGAGAATTGAAAAACATCAACATATTAGATTTGCAGATATTCATCCCTCCCCAAGTATGGATTGGAAAGAGATTATGAGTTGGTATTCTATCGACAGGTTGATTCTATCAACCGAGAGCATATTGCAACTTGGGCCCTTTGGTGCGGGCAGCGATGGAGGGCTGAAATGGTACCATAACCCACAGGTCCCAGGATTTAGGTGGCATTGGAATCCAGGAGAATCCATTGGGGAAAGGATTTTTTGGGATCGAGGTATTGGAGGATCCATTCATAACCATTCAACACGGAGGGCGCATCGGATTGTATGGGATCCTGGTATTAATGTACAAATGCTTCTGTTGTGGATAGAAGTGGATTGCTTGAGGACAAGAAATATTTGGGCCAGAGGATTTGTAATATTCCCTTTTGTTGATCCGGTCAAAGTGGATAGAATCAATCCATGGTACTTACCGTGGTATTTTCCCATGGTATTGACCCATGGTATTTCTTGACCCATGGTATTGACCCATGGTATTTCTTGATGGTATTGACCGATCAAGCCTATAAAAGGGGAGAGAAGCTAGGCATTTAGGGCATTCTGGATTATCTATTTTATTATGTTTGGGTTGAGAACCTGGCCTGGCCAGTTCTTTTAGTGATCCGGGGACGAAAACCCCGTGGTGATTTTTATGTGGTGGATCCATCCAGGATTCACAAGTGGGCTTCAATTTCTTATATCGGTTGTGTTCTGTGTTTTTATATGAAATATCTAGATGTGTTGTTTTATTTAAAATTTTGATCCTCGGGATATTACACACTTAGAAGAGGTAATCAAAACACTTAATTTCTTTGAGGAAGGACCTGCGTCCTTTCGGACATTTTTTCCCGAACTGAATTTCGATGAAAATTTGTTTGAATCAGTTTCTTTTTCTTTCCTATATTTTTAAGAAGTTTCAACTGTTAATTTTGAATCTTTGCAATAGTATATTTCTCCTATGAAAAAACTAGTCCTTTTATCTGTGTTAGCCCCTCCGCCTTTCTTTTCTCAAGCGGGTGCTAATCAAAATCTCAATATGGCAGTTCCTGCTTTTCTCCTGAATAGGTATGCTCCATTAAATCTCGCTCAACCAATGAATACAATGCCACAATACTACCTTAAATTGTTGCCTTGTTTTATAGGGGAGGATGAAGTCTTAGCAGAGAGACATATTGCTACATTTTGTGCCTTCTCTGAAAACCGTAATATCGAATATCTTGATGTGGTTTTGAGGATTTTTGTTCATTCTTTAGATGGAGAAGCTATGAAGTGGTTTAATACCCTTCCAACTAATTCAACTAACACTTGGGAAGATTTGGAAAATAGTTTTACTTAAAGATGGGGGGGAAATAAGGACCATGGGTGCTTTTTGACATAATTTAATGTTATCAAAAGGAAATAAGAAGAAAATGTTGCAAACTTTTTAAAAATATTTAACAAGTTGTATAATGGTCTTCCAGCATAAATAAAACTTCCACCTGTTGGAGCAAAAAAAATTTTTTCTGGAGATTTATAATCATATTTTTGTTTCACTTTGAGGGGAATAAGTTCCCCTACCTTGGATCATACGCAAACGTATGCTTCAGAAATTGAAGAAAACTTTACTGCATTAGGAAAAACTAAAGGAAAGCAGCAAGTGCAAGATAAGGGAAAGGGGCAAGAAGAGGTCTCCCATGATCAGAGATTGGAAGAGATGACTAAAGTCATAAAACATTTATTAAATAAAATGGTGAAGTTAGAACTTGAAAACAAAACCCCTCTTAGGCAGATTCAACAGGGTTAGAATCAAAATTTTAACCCACAATTTAGAAAACAACCTCTTCATATTATTCAAAGAGAAAGAAAGGACCAAGATCATATCCAACCTCCTTTGCATATAGAAGATGATTCTAAATATGCAGCAAAAGAGACCGCAAAGGAGAAAGATAACCAAATATCCACATTGTATGTTGATGAAATAGAGGGTGATGAAAATGATGAGTTTAATGTTGAAACAAAAGAGTCTCTGAATGAGCAAGATATTGATCAATATTGCAAAAAAATTAATGATCTTATGCAGGATAAATTACATAATAAATATGATTTAAGATCAAGGTTGTAGAATAATGAAGAGGTGCCAGAAGATCCAACACCTCGACCAATGGAAAATCCACAAAAACATTTAAAGCAGCTTTATATAGGACAGAAACAAATTGATTCAGTAGCAAAAACTACATTTCAACAAGGAGAAAGTTCATAAGAAAGATCAAAAGGTGAGAAGTTGAATAAATCTACTCATTCATCTGACAAAATTTCAAATTTAGAAAAGGAAAGATGAATATCTAGAGAAGTTAATAAAGCCAAGTAATTCTTTTAACTTAACAAAATATTTGTAGAAAATAAAGATACAAATTACTTTGGTAGAGTTGAATAAAACCCCAACATATAAAAAGAAGATTTAAGATTTTATCAACCTTTCTCAAGATGATAATGTAGTAGATATAGTAAATTTGTAGGAAGATATACCAGTGATGATGTTTGGTCCTCATGTTGAAGAGGTGGATTGATCTACTCCTCCTTTCTACATCTATTTTTTGGTGCATACTTTTATGCTCCATAATTGTATGTTGTATTCGAGGGCTTCTCACAATTTACATTTACAGTCATGAATCAATTGAACTTACAACATTAAACCTTATAAGAATATTTATTCTTTTTATTCTAAAAAGGTTAAGTGTGTGGGATTGATCAAATATCTAGTTGTTTCTTTAGGTCAAATTCCATCCAGGAGTTTTGTGATGGATGTGGTGGTGGTAGATATTCCAACTCGTTTTGGGATGCTTATTTCTAGATCCTAGGGGGATAAGTTGGGAGATGTTTTGAAGTTAGATTTTACTTATGATATAATCCGAGTTTTTGGAGGTGAAGAGAGAAGATTGTACAGGAAAACCATTTTTGTTAAAACCATTACTGAGGAGAGTTCAAGTAATTCTCCTATGTACAATCAAGACAAAGATGATTTTTCTTATTTTATGCTACAAGAAGTTGCAGAGGTTGCTGAAGATACTTAGGTTCTGCTCCCTTCAGCAATTGAGATTAAGGAGCTGACAGAAAATGGAATATGGAAGTTATACTTTGATAGTGCTAACTCAAAAGATGGTACTGGTGCAGGTATTCTTCTATTTATCCAAAATTTCATCTTATGCCTTTTTCTTACAAATTAGAATTTGATTCTACCAATAATATTTCAGAATATGAAGCTTTAATTCTTGGATTGCAAACTGCGAAAAAATTGGGAGTACAATGTATATATGTTTTTGGAGATTCTAAGTTGGTAACTAAGCAGGTTAAGAATCACTACCAGGAAAGACATCCACAGTTGAGAACTTATAGGAATGAATTTTGGGACTTAGTGGACAATTTATTTCTTATTTTTAATATATGGTTTGTCCCCAGAGAAGAAAATATCCTTGCTGACTCTATCAGTTATGAACAACACTTTTAAACCACCCCTTAACCCTAAACTGAGATATGAGGTATAAATCAGACACGGACCCTCAATACCAGATAATGTGAAACATTGGTAGCTGTTTGAGGATGAAGAAAAGATTAAATATTTTTGGGGAATGATTGGAGAATTTTCTAATTTAGAAATTGATCGAGATGAAAATGTTAGAGAGAAGAAGAAGGATGTAGTCTCTTTCAAGGATTCAATAGGCAATAAAAAAAATTGCAACTTAAGGATAATGTAATACCAAAGGGATTGGTACCTATGGAAAGGTTATTTAGTTCAATGATGTTGCTAGAAACCCAAAGAAAACAAACCTTGAGGATGACATAGAATAATGTAACTTGGGAACAAATCAACAACCTAAAATGATAATAATATTAAAAGATGTTCTTGAACATTTTAAATAGAAATATATAAGTCTTTTTAAGGAGTTTGTTGAAATTTTTGCATGGTCATATGAATATTTAAAGACTTATCCTACTAGTATCATCCAACATAAAATTCGTTTGAAACCAGGGGTTAAATCTTTTAGAAAAATGTTGAGACAGATAAATCCCTTGTTATTACTTTCAATGGAAAAATAATTAAAAAAAGTATTACATGAAAAATTATTTTTTTCCCTTGAGGTTTTCAGATTGGGTATGAAATTTAGTTCCTGTAAGAAATAAAAATGGAGAGATAACGTTATGTGTTTATTTTAGGAATTAGAACAAAATGTCTTTGAAAGATAATTATCCTTCACTCAAAATGGACCATATTTTACAGAAGGTAATAGGATCATATATATTATCAAAGATTAATGGATTCTATAGTTGTAACCAGATTGCAGTATAAAAAGAGGATCATAAAATAACAACAGTGACAACTCCTCAGGTACCTTCATGTACGCCAAAATGCCTTTTGGACTAATCAAAGCTAGCGCCACATTTCAAAGAGATATGGATATAACATTTGTAGGAGAAAAAGATAAATTTGTGGTGATTTATTTAGATGATATAACTATCTTCTCTAAACCGGATGAAGAACACGTGGAGCATTTACAACAAACCTTTGAAAAATGCAGAAGGTATTGTCTATCTTTGAATCCTAAAAGGTCTCATTTTTCTTTAAAGGAAGGGGATTCATTAGGTCATATTTTTTCAGAGGGAGTAAAGATATATCCTGTAAGAGTAGAAGAACTTGGGAAAATACCTTTGCCAAGAATAAAGAAAGAAATTCAGAGTTTTTTAAGGAGAATTAACTTGCTCGGGAGGTTTGTTCCAAATTATGTTGAAATTGTCAAAGAAATCAGTAACATGCTAAAGCAAGGGGTTGTATTTAAATGGAATACAATTGCAACATATTTTTTTTCAAGAATTAAAGAAGCTTTACAAGAAGCTCTCGTATTGATATGTCCTAATTATGAAAATCATTTTAATATATTTTCATTTGCTTCTGATTTTACCATTGTTGTTGTGCTTCTACCAAAGAATGAGGAGAAAAGAGAGTAGCCTATAGCATTTTTTAGCAAAGTCTTAAGAGATATAGAGCTTAAGTACAATATTTTGGAGAAGCGGGCTTATGATTTGTTTAAAGCGATTAATGCTTTCAATATTTATATTCTCCAATACCAAGTAACTTCATATGTGTCAAATGATGATGTTAAAGATCTTTTATTTCAGAGTGATATTGAAGGGAGAAGCGGTAAATAAATAGTAAGAATACATGAATATGATTTGGACATAAATCCAACCAAGTTAATAAAATTACAAGGCTTGGCTAAGATCATGACATAAAATAATTTCCAAGCCTTGGGAATAAATTTATTAACTGAAGTTAATTTATTGGCTAAGATGCAAAGGAACAAAATAATTCAAAACCCGATGTTAAAACTCAATAGAAGTTCTTGTGCTCTAAATGGTACAAGGATATTGTACATTATTTATGTTTTTTTTGTTTTCCTCCCACCTCGAACAAATAAAAATACAAAGCTCTAAAAGTAAACTCTCAAAAAAATATAATTTTGAATGGAAAGTTATATTGGAGAGATCTAGTTGGTATTCTTCTACTTTGTTTGACAGAGGGAGAAACCATGGAGATAATCAAAGAGTATCATGTAGCCTATGTGGAGGTCACTATCTTGAAAGTGGGTTCCTACTGGCCTTCATTTTTTTCATATGTTTTCAGATAAGTAAGAATTTTTTTGAAATGCCAGACTTTTGCTGAGAAAAATAAGTTAACGCCACTACCTTTAATTCTTGTGTTTATAGAAGAGCCTTTTAGGCAATGGGGGTTAGGTTTTGTTGGAGAAATTAATCCACCCTCTAGTGGATAGCTTAGGTGGATATTGACAGGGACATATTACTTTACAAATTGGGTTGAGGAAATACCAACAAGAAAGAAAAATGACTTGATGGTAATGAAATTTTTAGAAGAAAATATTTTCAGTAGATTTGGTTGCCCAAATAAACTAGTAACAGACAATGCCCAAGTTTTTAAATCTTCAAAATTGATTGATTTTTATCAAAGGTACAATTTTATCCTATATCACTCTACTTCTTATCACTCCCAAGTGAATGGGTTAGAAAATTCCTCAAACAAGACATTGGTAAGAATTTTGTTATGAAACCAGCTCCAAAAATAGAAGAAAAGAGACATCAATGCCTTAGAAATAAGCCACTTCGAGGGGGAAACCTCCTTTACATTACATAAATGAACAATTCTTGGATGATACAAATTAAAAAACCTCCTTCTATATATAGGAGTCCATGGCATTAAAATATAATCCTAGTTGGCCTAACGATAATATTGTAAGGGCACAATAATAACAATAATGGGGTTACAGGGGTACAACAATAATAATAAGGGGGTTACACTAACAACAATAAGGGAATACACTAGTAATATAGGGACCTAACATGCCCCTGTCCTTCAAAAAAGAGTTATCCTTGATGCTTGAGTATTTCTGGATTCTTCTGTATAAAATTCTCATCCTCCCATGTAGAATCTTTAGTGGGCAAGTTCTTCCACTTGATGAGATAATCTGAAATTGATTGATCTCGTAGCTGTCGATTTCTTGTTTCTATGACTTCTTCAGGTTCCAATATGATTTTTCATTCCTCATCAAGTTCTGGAAATATTGTTTGAACTAGAATTTTGTCACTTATAACCTTCTTTAAGAATTGAACATGGAAAATTGGATGCACTCGCTGTTGGGCCACTAAATTGTCATTCTTAGTACCATTTCTTAACATATATTTCATCCATTCCTACCATTATTTTATCACATTATTTATCATAATTTATCATTTAATCCCATTTCATAATTATTTATTCTCTTATGGATAAGTAATATTTATTCTCCTTTATTTTTAATAAATTGAATATTATTATGAATTATTTTGTAAATGATGGCTTATTAATGAATTTTTTATAACTCATGATTTTAGCCCCAATATCTCTTTCAGATTTCAAATCTGATCTTCAGTTCATAATTAAATATTCCAACTCAGAAATTTGTTGGGATAACAAGAGACATTTTTGTGTTGAACGTTTTGGGCAAACGAAGAAGAATCCTGAAAATCAAAACCATGGGTTTTGTGTAGAACAAACAAAATTAGTTTTCATGTGATTGAGAGAAACACAAGGTTCTTCAAAGGACAGATTCACAGATTTTCTATTGTGGCCGTTTTCCAAATTTCCCCAATTGTAATAGCCAAATTCGACTTGTGCCAACTGAATCATGATGGAAAGATATTTGAGATCTCATCTTTCTTATTGAGATTATGTAATTAGTTTATTTCCCTTTTTTGTATATTTAAAAGGACACAAATCAAAGAAAAGGGAGATAACGCAAATAGGGTTGGTAATGTAAGGAATTGAGTTGTGTAACAGACCATTATTTTATCAAGTTATTGCAAGTTTAATTTATTGTTGCTTCTGTGAGTTGTGATCATATCGCAACCTTGATCAGAGATTTGGGCCCACTCTCCAATCAGGTGTTGCGTATTTCCTATATATTGTTATTTCTATTTCTAATTTTGTATATTTTCAATTTTTGTGACAGTAGACATAATTTTTGATATTCTTATTGATGTGAATGCATTAGAAGCTTTACAATTATTACTTTTATTTCTTTTATTTTTGTTACAATGATTTTAGTTTTGCTTAATATCGAATCCACGATTAATATAGAATTGTGCTATTGTCATCCGCATATACTGTGCGTGTTAGCCTTTCAATAACCAACGCACCCGGATTGATAATTAATGTGGGAAAGGGTTTGAATATTCATTCACACTTGGACACCAACATTTTGGCGTCGTTGTCGGGGAGGCTAAAAAAGGTGCAAGAAGATGATTCATATTGATCTAAGGATCAGTCTCTCGTCTTAGGGAGGGAAATTCTACCCTGCTCTTGGTCTTAAGTGTTATTCGTTTTTCTTTGATTTTATTTTTGTTGATTTCTTGGGAACCAATCTCTCTTCCTAGGGAGGGAAATTCTACCCTTCTCTAGGTCTTGAGCGTTATTCGTTTTTCTTTTTTTTTCTTTCTACTAATTTCTTAGGGCCCAATCTCTCATCTTGGGGAGGGAAATGTTACCCTAATCCAGGTCTCGAGCTTAATATTTTATTGATTTAATTTCTTTCTTTGTGTTTAAACACCCAATATCTTGTCTTGGGGATGGAATTTTCACCCTACTCTAGATCTTGAGCTTTAAGAATTGTTTGAATTTTTTTTTCCTTCCTCCGACTCTATGAACAGAGATCTAAACAAAAAGGCAGAGGAAGACCCTCAAAACTCACAGGATGAGGTCATGGAAGAAAGCATCAACACAATCCGGAACCCAGTCAAGGAACTTCTTAATGTGAAAAATATGGGAAATCAAGACTATATTGAAGGTTGGTTTCACTCTATTATTTGCTTGCAGCATCACTCCATGTTTCAGCAACTCTTGGCACCATCTTTGACAGGGAAGTTGATCTCTCATACCGTAGTACTTATTAACATACATATTTCAATTATGGGTATGTGCATCCTCGAAGCCTTATTTCAAAACTTGGCTTCATTTTAGATACGCTTATATGTAAGTATATTTTTTTTTTCAAGATAGAGTAGTGTAGTGTAGAAAATAGAATAAATGAAGAAATAATTAAATACATTTCTTTATATGTAAAAATAGTTGTTTTTGTTGCAACATATTATGAAAATTAACATCGGTGCTCAATATTAAAATGTATTTATGTATGTAGATTTATTAAATTGGAAAATAAAATTTCTACAAATACTCATATTCATTTTTATCACCTTCTTGGAAAAATTCCTTGATTATCATATCTTATGGTCTGCGGGCTTGATGAAAATTCTAGAAAAACAGTCGGGACAGTCATGTTTTGAGGGACCAAATGGGCATATTTTCAAGACCTGTTTCCATCATACATAACCCTTTATTTCTACCTTTTAACCAAATTTGAATCACTCGATTTGGATTTGAAACGAAAAATTTATGACCAAAACAATGACAGGATGTCTAGTAGGAAGCTCAGGAACAGAGTAGGGACAGTCTGTTTTTGGAGTCCTAAATCACTATATTTTGGAAACTTGTTTCTATGTTATATTCTCCTATGAATATAGCTTACAACACAATTTGAATCACTTTATTTCAATATCGTATGAGGAATTTATGACCAAAATACTTATTGTTTATCGTAAATCATCACTCTTGAAACTCTGTTTTCTCGACTGTTCACTCGAGGATTTAACCCATAAATTCTTCTTTCCTTCAAAAAATGTTACTATTGGGAATAGCTACATGAATATAATTAAGTATCCAATTTGAATAAGTGCAATACTTCATCAAATGAAAAAGTTATGCTTAAAATATCAAATGTTAGTTTGAGCTGGAAAATCGAAAATGACTCTGTTATGCAGGTTAAGAAAGTTTAACATACCATTACATCGAATTTTTAAAACTTATTTCTATTGGAGATATCTATTTGAATTCACTTTCATTTAGCTTTGTAATAACTCAAATCAGACAAAAAGAAAATAATTTATGATTGAAACACTGCTGGTTAGTATGGTTGGCCACCACTCTCCCGCAGGTAATAAATTAATTTTACTTCTTTTTTTTTTCCGATGGATTTGTTTTGTAGATTAACTACTTGTATTTTTTGCATATTTCTTGGATTAGGAGAGCCAAATCACCTCTCTTCTTCCATGATTTCACTTTTTATTGCAGGTAGACACTCATTTTTTGCAGATCCCAAGAGAATAAATGAGGCCAATTTATGAACAAGTGATTCTTGAAGGCAATGATAATGAAATAAAAAAATATTTCAAAGAATTTTCCTCACACGGAGAAAACAACATGAATAATTTTCATCAATTAACGGATTTATAACATGAGAAATGGGGAATTTATTTATATTTGAAGATCCAAGTCATTTCTGAAAAAAGCATTTTTCCATTCATTCACCACTCACAAACAACATTGTTGCGACAAAAATCGTAACCATTGTAACTTAAGTTATTTATTTAATTATTGATTTTCAATAAAGATTCGTTTATTTTCTGATTTCTCTTATGTTTTTATGCTTTAGGTATTGTTTACTTCAAATTCACTTTTTTTTTTTTTTCTCAAAATAACAGAAGTGAGTTTTTAAGTTTCACAGTGTTGTTACTCTGGAAAATTTTCTAAGTTTCACGATGTTATTACTCCAGAATTTTTTATAAGTGTTGGATGTTGTTACTATGTTGGTGTTGTGACTCCGTCACTTCTATTACTTTGTCACTGTTGTTACACTGTCAATGTTGTTTCTCCATTACTGTTGTGACTCCATCACAGTTGTTACTCTGTCACTGTTGTAACAACGTCATTGTTGTTACTCCATTACTATTGTTACTCCATCAATGATGTTACTCTATAGGTGTTGTGACTCTATCACTACTATTACTTCGTCAGTGTTTTTACTCTGGAAAATTTTCTAAGTATCCAGTGTTGTTACTCCTCCGGTGTTGTTACTTCGAAAACTTTTCTAAGTGTCTGATGTTGTTACTCCTTCGGTGTGGTTACTCCTCTGATGTTATTACTCCAGAAAATTTTCTAAGTGTCTAGTGTTGTTACTCCTTTGGTTTTGTTACTCCTTTAGTGTTGTTACTCCATAAAATTTTCTAAGTACCCAGTGTTGTTACTCCTCCGATGATGTTACTCGGGAAAAATTTTCTAAGTGTCTGGTGTTGTTACTCCAGAAAATTTTCTAAGTATCCAGTGTTGTTACTCCTTCGGTGTTGTTACTCCAAAAACGTTTCTAAGTATCTGGTTTTTTCACTCCTCTGATGTTGTTACTATAGGATATTTTCTAAGCTTCTGGTGTTGTTACTCCTCTGATGTTGTTACTCCTCTAGTGATGTTACTCCATGGTGATATCTTTCTAAGTACTTGATGTTGTTACTCCTCGAGTGTTGTTATTCCTCCAAGGTAAGTCTCCAGGTATGTCCTGACCAACTCCATGGATTTAATTGGTATTTTACTTATGACATGACCAGCTATGACTGATGACAATCATACTTTAGGTGGGGGTGAGGTCTCCTATTTAAAGGATGATTATTATGGTAAGTCTTGTCAGGAATGATTCACTCTTAATTACTCATTATTTTTTAAAGTGACTAATCCTTCTTCATGTCACCTTCCTAACATTGTTTTTTCCCACTTTCCCTATTATTACCTAAGTCATGGTTGTTGTTACCTCAGTCACAACTACTTTTGTTGGAAAATTTTAACGTTGAATTCAACATATGTAGGTCTTTCTGATTTGTTTTTCTCTTTAGTGAACTGGAAATACTTTTAATGGTCTAGGCCCTCTTTAACATAATGATTGGGTAGTTAATTTATCTTTGTTTATCTATAAACATAATCTTATTTTTAAGGAATAATTATGAAAATATGATTTCACCATGCCAACTTTCAACTTTCCTAATTGGTCAAGTCCCTGATCTCGTAAAATTTATGATGATGACCAAAAAATTGTATTTAAATATTTCCGCCATTATATAATGAATTGTTCCTGAACCCCAATCTCAGCAATGAAAAATATATTTAGCAATAGTCATTTGAAGGTTGTTAGTTATGAGAAGCAAAACTATCAATGTTGAAAATAGTTACTACACAACTTTTTACGCCAACCCTCACTCTTAAGGAGTTAAACTGCCACCCCATCTATTAAGTAATATTTTATTTATTAACAATAACCATAGTTGAATTTTAAACATAAATATTCAACTAGAGGATATGAGGTCTCATCATGAGCCGACCTACCATGATCATAGGTCCTAATAAAGTGACACTACCACTGTTGGTCACCAAGCCACGGGAATGGCCTTCAGTCATAAAACTGAAGGACAAGAGGTCTTATCACGTGTCAAATTTTTCACTTTTGTTAGCTCCCGTGAATGGCATTGTTATTAACTGGTTACCATGCCGGAACAATGATCTTTAGTTGGCATATAAGTAAACTGAAAGGCTTTTGTAACTATGTACCATTTCTAATAGATGGGACACTGTTGTGAAACCAGCTCCAAAAAGAGAAAAAAAAGAGATATCAATGCCTTAGAAATAAGCCACTTCGAGGGGGCAACCTCCAATACATTACATGAATGAAAAAAATTTGGATGATTCAAATTACAAAACCTCCTTTCTATATATAGGATTCCATGGGGCCACAATGTAATCCTATCCGACCTAACAATAATAATTTAAGGGCACAATAATAATAATATTTGGGTTACAAGGGTACAATAATAACAATAAGGGGGTTACACTAACAACAATAAGGGACTATACTAGTAATATAGGGACCTAGCATGCCCCTCTCCTTCAAAAAAGTGTTGTCCTCAATGCTTGAGTAGCTCTAGGTGCTTCCGTATAAAATTCTCATCCTCCCATGTAGAATCTTCAGTGGGTAAGTTCTTCCACTTGATGAGATACTCTGAAATTGATCGATTCCGTAGCTGTCGAGTTATTGTTTCTGTGACTGCTTCAGGTTCCAATATGATTTTTACTTCCTCATCAAGTTCTGGCAATATTTTTTGAACTAGAATATTTTCACCTATAACCTTCTTTAAGCATGAAACATGGAAAATTGGATGCACTCGTGAAGAAGTAGGAAGCTCTAATTTGTATGCCATAGTACCAATCTTTTGCAACACCTTGTAAGGACCATAGTACTTTGGCGATAATTTATTATCCTTCTTAGCTTGCTTGAGGAACATTTGTTTGTATGGTTGTAGATGTAAAAATACCCAGTCTCCTACATCAAAACTTCTCAATCTGCGATGTTGATCTGCCTGTTGTTTCATTCGATTTTGTGCCAAATTTAGGTTGTCCTTTAAGAGTTGGAGAACTTCTTGTTGATGCTCGATGTGATCTTCCATTGCTTGAACCTTCAAATTTTCTCTTAAAGATGATGTGATGGATGGTGCATGATATCCATAAAGTGCCATAAACGGGGTCATTTTTGTTGTAGTATGGAAGGAAGTGTTATACCACCATTTAGCTAGAGGTAACCACTTGACCCATTGTGTTTGTTTATCAGATACAAAAAAAAGAATATATCCTTCCAAACATTTATTTACTATCTCGGTTTCACCATCGGATTGAGGATGATAAGATGAGCTATGAGCTAATTGAGTACGCAAACAAGAAAATAACTCCGTCCAAAAATTTCCAGTAAAAATGGGATCTCTGTTGCTCACAATAACCCTTGGGTTTCCATGAAGCTTTTGAATTGTGTCCATAAATTTAGTAGCAACTGTACTTGCTTTAAATGGATGTGATAATGCACAAAAGTGTGCATACTTGGTAAATCTATCAACTACCACCATGATGACACTCTTTCCTTCAGACTTAGGTAAACCAGTGATAAAATCCATTGAAATCTCCTCCCAACATTGACTTGGAATGGATAAAGGTAGCCACCTATAAAAATTTGTCATACCAAATGGTGGCTAAATATTTTTTAGCCTTCAAGAAATAATTTATTTCCAAATTGTGAGTTCTTGAAGTCTTATGATGATAATTACCCTTTGAGTTAATCTTCACTGTTGTTTCACTATTAGTCCTAAAGTACCTGTTGTTTACTAAGGGAAAAAATTGTTCAAAGAGGCTCCATTTTCCATCATTTCACTTCCCTTTTCACTCACAAAAGGATTCCATTTTTCACCCTCATTTCCTTCCATAAAATCCCTCAAACTACCTTCATTTTAACCTCTAAATCATACTAAACCCATTTTTAACCTTATATTTCCCTCTATTTGGTTTAAAAATCCCTCTTCTCACCTATCGGAACCCTTACTTGGCCTAAAAAACCTTTGTTTTTGGTCTAAAAATCACTCTTCTGCACTATATAGGTCTTAGGCCCCTGAGGGCTTATTTTCTTTAAGCATTTTTCCTCATATAACCGAAGCCTCACAATTGGGCGCTTAAATACATAAACCTCCATTCTCAAACCCCTATTCCTCTTTTATTTCTCCATTTCCGACGTTGCGGTCTTGAGCAAATCTCGACCGTTCATCTAAAAATAGATCAATGGTTGTCGCACCTTTTCTTGATCCCCCCTTCCGTCCAAATCCCATCATTTAATCACCCTTGTGAGTGAATCCTATCCATCTCTCCATTTGATCTAACGATCTACATCAAACCCAACAACCTAGTTCTGCCGAGGCCTAACTTCCATCGCATAAAGCACCTATCCAATCACATGCTTCCACTTGTATTCCACTATCACTCTGCTCGCGCACCTTTCATATCGCATTCTTTCCGCATCATTGGATATGGGTCCTCCGATCCAACGGTTGACAATGCGTATCGTAAAATCTTTGCGCCCAAAGTTTAACACTCAAAGATTTTGCGAAATAGGTGGTATTGAAAATCCACATGTCAACCGATGTATCGTATCGCATTCCCTCCGCAAAATACTGCCTACCCCCTAAATGTTGCGCGAAAACCATTAATGGTTTTCCCAAAACCATCTTTCCCCAAATTCACGCCATAATTAAAATATTCACCTGGTTAGCTGTTTCCGCCAGGATTTTTTCCTCCGCCGCTGCATTTCATCCATCCTCAAGCATTCCCACCACCTCCATTTAACCTCTAAGCACAGTTAAACCATATCTGCAGGGTTTCTTGACGTGTTTTTTTTTGTTTTGTATGGTTCTAATGGTGGTTAATCCGAGAATTTCCACAGTCACAGTCAGGTGACATTTTCAGCCCAGAGTGATGATTATGTGGCTTTTATCAGAAAGAAAAGGAACCAGCAGGGTTTTCCAAATTCATGTTATCAGTGGATCGCGACCCCTGATCTTAGATGAAACCCTCCAACTGACAGAAAACCACCTGTGCCAGTGAAACAAAGCAGCAAAGTATATCATAATGAAGAAATTAACGATAAAGAGATTAATTCCTAAACCTGAAGATCAGGGTTTTTAATCCACAGGTTAAAGAGATTAAGACATTGTCAAGGAATGAAGACCCGAAGACAAAGATTAAGGCTTAATTAAGCCTAAACTCAACTCAAGAACAAATTAAAGTGTTTTAAACTAAAACAGAGAAAAATGTCTCCACTGCCACATCAAAGGGGCTAATTAAATCCCCCAACTACCAAATTGACACCTACAGCCTTTTCTGCCTCAAAGGAATACACAGATTGAAGCTCAGTCAGTAACATTAAGGCTAAAGGCAACTGACAGTTATTAAAAACAAATGAACATATTTTAAACTGTCAATAAAGTTATTTTAAAAATATAAAAGGAGCCTTAAAGTCAATATTTTCATCCACTAAGCCTAAAAAGCAGAAACAGAGTTAATGAAACAGAGTTGTAAATCAAACACTTTCCTGCCTTATGCCTCACATGGTTTTCAAGGCTAGGAATTGCATTTAGTATGGAATTAATGATATCTAACCCTTTAACTCTTCCACCTCCTCTTTATTCTATAAATACTTCTGAATAAGATGAGTTGTTGGTTGGTTGTTAGACTATTGATGTAATACTTGCTGCTCGAAACTCTCTGTTTGTAAATATTTTTCAAAAGTTGATGAAGCTCTATTAGTAATCAAAGAAGTTAGGCTGAGAAGAGAATTTGTTGTTGTACTGAAACATTGGACTCGAAGTATGTAACTGGATTGACATCAATAGACATGCTGATTCATGGGATCCTCATCTATACCATTGGTGATGTACCTCTCATTGTACTTGTTTTCCTTCTTATGTTTTCCATAAAATTGTCCTTTTTTCTTTGATAAAGAACAACAAATATAGAGCTAGGAATTACTCTTAGAAGTACCCTACTCTCACTGATAAGATTTATCTTTATGTTTTCCTCCAATTGTGTATTTAAGAATGATTTAGGACAGTCTAAACCAGTCAAGAAATGTTGGTGAGCCCATGTCTTACTGTTTAAAACTTTAAAACATTGTTCTTGATGATTTTTTCATTACTTGCTAAGTAGAGTTGGACTAGGAAAGTTTATGGTTTGCCTTGTCTTCTAGTTCTTTCTCCAAATGTTGTTTGAAAGTTCCCTAAGAGTATGCTAAAAGTAGGCCATGATTTTAATGCATCTAACTTGATCTTAAGTTGCACTTTGTTTTCTTATCTGTTTTCATCCCTTCTAAAAGTAGTCTACTGAGATTACTGGATTGTTGTCTGATAAGTTAGCCTTAATACAAGCTTGTCCAAAGAAGTTTATGGTTAGCCCTGTCCTTTGGTTGGTTTTAAACAGTTGCTTAAAAAGGCTTTTCTTGTATGGTAAGTTGATAAATCCTTGTTGCAATTATTGGCTTTTTCCACTTTCTCAACACTTTTAATGTTCCACTCCATCATTTAATCTAAAGGATCTTTTGATATAGATGACTTGCCCCTTGGACCACTCTTAAAGACTGTACTTGCCCCTTGGACCACTCTTAAAGACTGTTGTGCAATTAAAACCTTTTTTGACTCCATAGCCCAATGGATTAAGTTTTTTTTCATACCTATCCTATCAGTTGAACCTTGTTTTTGATTATTCACACCTTCACCCCTATGAAACTCTTTCATTTTTAAGACTTTCCACTCAATTAAAGATCACACCCAACCAAACAAACAAAACCCTTGTTCTTAATAACTAGCATAATATCATACTACAACCTTAATAGATAAATCAATTTTTACACGTATAGAGAGATCCCTCTCTGGATTTAGGAGGGCTAGATCCTAGAATCCCAAAGTGGCTTTTAATGTAGGCTCTGCAGCGTTTAGTCTTGCTACTCTACTAAATTACAGAGGCCTAACATTTATGGCGACCATACTGGGGAATTTCTGAAGTAATAGATAACTTCACAACTTAGATAATCCCATTTTTAACAAATGAATCAAGTGTCTGCCTAGAGTGGTCTTGATTGTTGATGGTGAACAACTTTCAAACCCTGAAATCAAGTAAAAATCCTTCACCTGGTGACTCCACTGAAAATCAGTAGGCCTGTTGATTTTCCTTGGTTTTCCAAAGACTCCACTGGGAAACCCTTTATTATAACATCATTTAAACTCAATAAATAAACTTTGAGCATTAAAGTTTTCTTTATGAATAGACTTGTTTTCCTTTTAAAGATTGTCATATCAGGTTAAAATTTTCTTGATAGTGGGTCTAAAACACAACATTGTGGCTTAAAAAAGAATTCATACTAGTAGCCATCTTGACCCAAATCCTCCTGAGATAATTGATAATCCTGAAAGCATACTTAGGAAGTCTCCTAAAGCTCAAGCTTCAAATATTGTCAGACCAGTCCAAAGAGCTAATTCTGTTCCTGAAAACCTTACAGCTCTACAAGATTCACAATTTGACTTAAGAAACCCATTCAGAACTAGGTCACTTGATGATATAGATTAGATAGACTTTGAGCCTTCACCTTTATCCCAAGATAGTGGTGAAAACACTGTTAGCATAGAAACTACCCCACCTGATTTTCATTTCCTTCATAATTTTGGTTTCTCTCATCCTAGATCTGCTCAACAGTCTCTTGCTGGTCCATCCACTTCTGTTATCCATACACCCACTATTCAAACCACCCCATTCCATCAACCTCCTACTATCCTACATCCCCCACCTATAAACCCCCCATTTTTTCCACAACCTCCTATCATGGCAACATGGTATGCCCCTCTCGTCCTTCCTTTACCTTTAGTCAATCTGCCACAGGACTATCAGTCCAAGATACCATTATATGATGCCAGTAATGCTACTACTGCTTCAAAGCATGTGGACAAGATGAATGACTATTTTGACAGAAATGAGATTGATGATGAAACTGTCAAACTTAGATTGTTTGCTCAAAGTCTAGGGGGAGAAGCAAGAAAATGGTTCAAAAGCTTAACCCCTAATAGTATTAATGACCTCCAAGCCCTTCATCAGTCATTCCTAAACAAGTGGGAAGTTAGAAAAAACCCTCTCCAAATACTTTCAGATTACAACAACCTTAAAATAAACACTGGGGAAATTGTTCAAAATTATTGCACTAGGTTTAATAGTGTTTATAATGCCCTAACCCCGAATTTGAAACCTCTACAAGGCTCAGCTTTGTCCAAATTTCCTGAAGGATTTGATCCTGAAATGGAAAATAAACTAAGCAAAAGAGATCCCTTAACCCTGGAAGACATGCAAAAGGGAGCTCTTGCCGTGGAAGTAAATTTGATTGAGAAAAGAGCTAGGATGAGGAATGAAAAGAAAGTATCATTCAAGGAAGAGAGTGCACCCTCCACATCTAGCCCTAAAATGGAAAGAATTATGGAGGAAATGATGAAAAATATGAGCATACTTGGGAGAGCACAATCTAGAGAAAACCAATCAGCTCCCCAAAATAGAAATCAATCTCAAAATCAAAATCAGAACTTTAGGAGAAATAAACCTCAAAACAGACAAAGAGAGGATGATCAACAGATCAGACCTCCTTTCCAAGAAAACTATGTAAGTGAGGTTGAAGAAACAATTGAACAAATAGAGGAAAATGACATAAACATGTTGGGAGTAGGTAGTGACCACTTTGATGTTCCTATTAATAGAAAACAAGGTCTATAAAAACCCTATGATGATAAAAGAACAGAGGATGAACATTATTATCAAGAGCTGGAAAATGTCATCATAGAGACCCCAAAAGAATATGACCTTAGGAGTAAAAAGAATCAAGAAGCTCCAAAGGAAAAAACCTCTGACAAATCTACAAAAAACAGCCCTATGAGAAAACCCAAAAACATTAAACAAAAAGACAAAAAAGTGGCTGTAAATTTTGATCAAAACAAAGAGAAAGGCACTCAAATTAATGAAAAACAGAGTGCAGATCTTAGCAGCGTTAGTACTTTAGCTAGTGCTCCTATCAAAACAATTTTGACCAATGTAAATAGAGGAAATCAACAGACTGATTTTGCTGATAAAGTGGTGATCAACAAGGCTGAAACAAACATTGTAAAAAATTAGCTACCTTTTATTTTGGAATAGGAAATTTCCAAGATTAAAATCTCGGTTCCCCTCACTAAATTAGTCACCCAAGATGTCTATAGATCACAAATTTTGAAAGCTTTCAACATAGCAGAAAATAATGACACTGTAAACCTCAATGATGACCAACCAGAGCTCTTATTTGGTCCTAATATTGAGGGAAGATACCAAGGAGGCCCAGTTCCTCCATTTTATGTTAGTTTGAAAATTCATGACAAAATTTTACACAATGCTATGCATGATTTAGGGGCCTCTCACAACTTAATGCCCAAAGCAGTAATGGAAATTCTAGGCCTTGAAATCACCAGACCATACAAAGATCTATACTCCCTTGACTCCAGTAGAGTGAAATGTTTAGGTTTGATCAAAGACCTTTGTGTGAACTTAGCTCAAATTCTAGCCAAGTGTTTAGTGATGGATATTGTAGTGGCTTATGTACCCCCGAAATATGGTATGCTGTTATCAAGATCATGGGGAGCTAAGTTACAAGGAACAATGCAACTGGATATGAATTATGCTACCATCCCTATTTTCAATCAAACTAGAAGATTTTATAGGGAATCTCACATGCAATACATGGTAAGTAGCCAAGAGAGACCGGAGAATTCCCCTCTTTATTCTATGCATACAGGCCTTGACTCATTTATTCTCTTCAATCATGAAACATTTAATGAGAAAGAAACCTTAAATGATTTAGTGGCCACCCCTCACTGTAACATAGTGGCAGACACAGAAAAGGAGGAAGACAAGACAAAAGTATCAAAACAGTTTGTCAAATCAGAAAATTACAGCAAACAAATCATAGGTCTAGAGCTGCAAAACAGTCATCCATTGGTTGTCAACCTTGAGATTCAAGAGAAGAGTCCTCAACATAATGAATAACATGAGTAACTAAACCAAATTCAACATAGTGGTAATTTACAAGAGCAATCTAAAAGCACACAAGATAAAGAGGGTAGTAGTCAAACTAGTAAATCTGAAACTAGTCCTCTTTGGAGTATGAGTTTTGATGGTTCTCACAGTAAGAATAGTGCAGGTGTAGGAGTATGGCTTCACAATACAAAGAACAATCATGCTAAAGGACACTCATACAAATTGAACTTTCCATGCACAAATAACATAGCTGAATATGAGGCACTCCTTCTAGGCTTGCATTTATTGAAAAAATTAGGAGCCAGAAGGATAATTGTTCATGGAGATTCTGAACTAATAATTAGGAAAATTAATGGGGAATACACTGCAAAACATCCTAGACTGAGAGCCTATAGGAATGATACCCTGGATTTACTCAAAACATTTGATGAATATGAACTTACCTTTGTCCCCAGAAACCAGAATATGCTGGCCAATGCATTGGCCATTCCTGCTAGTACTTGCAAAAGGCCTTATTAAAGAAAAAAACACACAATTTCAGAGAAATACAGACCAGTCGTCCCAAACAATAAAAAATACTGGCAAGTTTTTGAGGGAGATAAACAAATAGAAGACTTCCTACAGTCCAGAAATGAATTTGAGCCACCAAGTTCAGATTTAGAGTATGACCAAGACTGTCTTATTGAAGAAAACCCACTTGATGAAGAAGCAAAGTCTCCAGAGATTGCTGATATAAATTTTTTATCTAATAAACTTGAACATACCACAAAAATTAGTGCAGATGTAGAAAAAGACGACTTAGAAATGTTGCAATCTAACACTCAAAGCCTGCCAAAGGGACTGATCCCATTAGAAGAATTGTTTGATTTCAATGATGTCGCCAAAAAACCAAAACTAGAACCTATTGAAACTGAAGTAGAAGAATGTAACATAGGCAGTGAACAAAAACCAAAAATGATCAAACTGTCTAAATGCTTACCAGCTCACATAAAACTTAAATACATTGAGCTCTTTAAGGAATTTTCTGATGTATTTGCATGGAGTTATGAAGATCTAAAATCATATGACACAAAGATAATTAAGCATAAGATACCCCTCAAGGAAAACCATAAACCTTTTTAAAAAAAATTGCGTAGAATAAACCCTGTTCAATTACCTCTGGTAGAGAAAGAAATTAGGAAAATGTCTGATGCTGGAATTATAGTCCCTGTTAGATATTCAGATTGGGTATCTAATCTTGTGTCAGTGAGGAAGAAAACATGAGAGATTAGGCTTTGTATTGATTTTAGGAACTTAAAGAGAGCCTCATTAAAGGACAACTACCCTTTACCCAAGATGGATCACATTTTACAAAAGGTAGTTGGTTCTAAAAGGATTTATTTGTTAGATGGCTTCTTAGGTTACAATCAGATATTAGTACATTGTGATGATCAACTCAAAACAACCTTTACTACACCTTGGGGTACTTTCATGTACATGAAAATGCCCTTTGGTTTAATGAATGCTGGTGCTACATTTCAGAGAGCCATGGATATTGCATTCTTGGAAGAATTAGGCTTCTTCATCATTATTTACCTTGATGACATCACTTTTTTTCCCAAAACAGATGAAGAACACCTAGAACACTTGAGAAAAGTCTTTGAGAAATGCATAAAATATGGGTTATCTTTAAATCCAAAGAAAACAATGTTTGGGCTCCAAGAAGGCAAACTACTTGGACACATCATATCAGAAGAAGGGATAAAGATATACCCAAAGAGGATTGATGGCATATTGCAAATCAACCATCCTAGAAACATCAAGGAACTTCAATCTTTCATTGGGAAGACTAATTTCTTGAGAAGGTTCATACCCAATTTAGTTGAACTCCTTAGAAATATGACCAATATGCTTAAAAGAGAGAAGGAGTCAAGTGGACCTTAGAAGCAAAGAAATCATTTAAACTGGTAAAACAAACATTAACCAAAACACTAGTTCTCATTAGTCCTGATTTTACAAATAATTTCTTCTTTTTTTCATTTGCATCAGAACACACAGTAGCTGCAGTCCTATTACAGAAAAACTTGAAGGGACAAGAGCAGCCAATTGCATTCTTTAGTAAGGCATTAAGAGATGCACCTCTGAAGTACAATATCATGGAAAAATAATCCTTTGCCTTAGTCAAAGCCTTGAAAGACTTCAGAGTTTACATTTTACATTCTCACATAATTGCATTTGTGCCTAATTCAGTTGTAAAAGACATTTTAACCCAAGATCCAGATGGAAAAAGAGGAAAGTAGATTTTTGTGATACTTGAATATGATTTGGAAATCAAGCCCACTAAGCTCATTAAAGGCCAATGACTAGCAAGATTAATGGCTGAGTCTAATTTTGAAGCTCTTGATATAAACATGTTAGATGCATTAGATGAACAGGAGGAGTTACCAACTCACATTATTGAAGATAATTTTCTGTTTTCATCTTGGTATGCTAATATTTTATATGTTTTTCTCATTTTAAATACACCTCCTGGTTTGTCTAAAATGAAGGCAAGATTTTTAAAGTTGAAAGATGTTAATTACTGCATTTTGGATAAATGTCTATATTGGAAAAATGCTAGTGGATTATTGCTTAAATTGTTTCCTGAGAATGATGCAGATAATATCAAGCATGAATTCCATGAAGGAGAATGTGGAGGCCACCTCTATTGGAAGAAAATTGTAAATAAAATCCTTAGAGCTGGTTACTATTGGCCCACCCTCTTTCAATATGTCCATAAGATGATTATTTCCTGTCACAAATGCCAACTCTTTGAAGGAAAAATAAAACTGCTTCCTTTACCTCTGCATCCAATCACTGTTGAAGCTCCTTTCTAGCAGTGGGGTTTAGAATTCATTGGGGAAATCCATCCTCCCTCATTTTCCCAACATAGATGGATCCTCATTGCAACAAACTATTTTACCAAATGGATAGAAGCCATCCCTTCTAGGCAAGCCATTGACTCTGTCATCATAAAATTCCTTGAAAATCATATCCTATCTAGATTTGGCTATCCTAGGAAGATTATCACTGACAATGCTGCTGCATTTGGATCCAATAATATGGTTGAGTTCTCTCATAAATATCAAATTACATTGGGCCATTCTACTGCTTATTACCCTCAAGGTAATGGGTTGGCAGAATCCTCAAACAAGATTTTGGTGAATATAATTAAAAAGTTGCTGGAAGACAATAAGAAATCATGGCACACAAAGCTAGTACATGCACTATGGGCTGACAGATTAACACTTAAGAACTCAATAGGAATGTCACCCTACCAGCTATTTTATGGAGCAGATGCAATTTTTCCAACCAGTTTAGGAGTGCCAGTCATGAAGCTGATCAAAGAAGTGCAGTCTGAGGATAATGATATGACAAGAAGAATAAATCAGACTATACATCTCCAACAAACCAGGGAGGAAGTCTACAACAGAGCACTACATAAGCAAGAAAACATCAAGAAGTTTTTTGATAAAAGGACAAAGGCCAGTGATTACAGCATTGGTGACAAAGTTTTGAAGTGGGATTCCAGGAGAGAAGGTAAGGGCAAACATGGAAAATTTGATAACTTATGGCTAGGCCCTTATCTCATTCATTCTACTACTGGTAACAATGCTTATTTCTTGCAGGAAGTGAATGGAACTGAACTTCTTGGAGGTCCTGTCAATGGAAGGATGCTCAAGCATTAATTCTGTCAAGAGTTATGAGGTCCAAAGCTTTTTACTTTCCATTGTAAATTTTCATTTCCAGAACATTGCATTCAAAGTTAGAAAAATTAAAATACAAAAACAATAGAAAAGAAAAGAGGGCAGAAATAACACAAGAAAGGTACAGCCCCATACCAAAAAAGAGAGGCAAAGTCTGAAAGTGTGCAAGATCAAATGCCACTCCTAAAAACACACTTCTAGTTAGTCATACAGCCTAATCATGACTAATTAGCTTTCAATTTACTGCTGATAGGTTAGTGAATTTGATTAGCCAAACAGCTCAATCTTGGCTTATCAGTAAGGTAGATTAGGATAGAAAAATAAAGGTTCAGATAAGCTCAAATCTTGAACCTATGAGATTGACGAAGAACCGGTTCTTAAAAACTCAAAACATGAACCAAAAAAGAAAGAGGAAACAGCTCAAACAAGACCAAAACCAGAGCTGTAGAATAATGAAGGATATTTTTTATTTTCAGATCTTAGGCCTTCATAATTTTGTTTTAAATTTTCTGCAAATTTTAGTCTATGTGCAGCTTGTTTTTATGCCATATATCAACAGCAAGTCAGACTACTTAATCCTGGCTTGGCTACTTTTGAATTTCCTATTTTAGAATTTAGAGAATAAAGGTCTGTCAGACAGTCTAATCCTGACAGATAGTATTTAGGTAGAGAATTGATGAACTCAACTATTTAAACTGAGTTCATGGTGAAATAAGAGTAGAAATATATTAGTTTTCTATTTTCAAAAAGAATAAAAATTTTATGAAAAGATTTTGCCAATCCAAATGCACTCTGAAGAGGAAAAAATGTTAGAATCATTAGGAATGGGTAGGTAGAGATGTTGTTTTGATAGAATTCCATTGTTTCAGATTGTTTCAAAGATTGTCAGATCAAAGAAAGGTTAGCTAAAAGAAAAGAAAGTTGATGCCCAATGGATGAAGGCACTGGTTTACTGAAAAGCCAGAGATCAATAGTTGAGGTTCTAGACACCTAAAGAACTAGCTATCCTCCCCAAGTGGAGTCACTGCTAGCCACCTATAAAAATTTGTCATACCAAATGGTGGCTAAATATTTTTTAGCCTTCAAGAAACAATTCATTTCCAAATTGTGAGTTCTTGAAGTCTTATGATGATAATTACCCTTTGAGTTAATCTTCACTGTTGTTTCACTGTTAGTCCTAAAGTACCTGCTGTTTACTAAGGGAAAAAACTGTTTAAAGAGGCTCCATTTTCCATAATTTCACTCACAAAAGGATTCCATTTTTCACCCTCATTTCCTTCCATAAAATCCCTCAAAATACCTTCATTTTAACCTCTAAATCATCCTAAACACCTTTTTAACCTTATATTTCCCTCTATTTGGTTTAAAACTCCTCTTCTCACCTATCGGAACCCTTACTTGGCCTAAAAAACCTTTTTTTTTTGTCTAAAAGTCACTCGTCTGCAGTATATAGGTATTAGGGCCCTGAGGGCTTATTTCCTTTAAGCCTTTTTCATCATATAACCGAAGCCCCGCAATTGGGTGCTTAAATACATAAACCTTCGTTCCAAAACCCCTATTCCTCTTTTATTTCTCCATTTCTGACGTTGTGGTCTTGAGCGAATCTCGACCATTCATCTAAAAACAGATCAACGGCTATCGCACCTTTTCCCGATCCCCCCTTCCGTCCAAATCCCATCATTTAATCACCCTTGCAAGTGAATCCTATCCATTGCTCCATTCGATCTAACGATCTGCATCAAACCTGGAAACCTAGTTCCGCTAGGGCCTACCTTCCATCGCATAAAGCACCTATCCAATCGCATGCTGCCACCTGTATTCCACTATCACTCCACTCGCGCACCTTTCATATTGCATTCTTTCTGCATCATTGGATCTGGGTCCTCCGATCCAACCATTGACGATGCGTATCGCAAAATCATTGCGCTCAAAGTTTAACGCTCAATTTTTTTTCGAAATAGGTGGTATTAAAAATCCACACGTCAACCGATGTATCGTATCGCATTCCCTCTGGAAAATACCACCTACCCCCTAAATGTTGCGCGAAAACCATTAATGGTTTTCCCAAAACCACCTTTCGCCAAATTCGCGCCATAATTCAAATCTTCACCTGGTTAGCTGTTTCTGCCAGGATTTTTTCCTCTGCCACTGCATTTCATCCATCCTCAAGCATTTCCACCACCTCCATTTAACCTATGAGCGCAGTTAAACCATATCCGCAGGGTTTCTTAATGAGTTTTTTTTGTGTTTTGTAGGGTTCTAATGGTGGTTAATCCGAGAATTTCCACAGTCACAGTCAGGTGACATTTTCGGCCCAGAGTGATGATTCTGTGGCTTTTATCAAAAATAAAAGGAACCAACAGGGTTTTTCGAATTCATGTTATCAGTGGATCGCAACCCCTGATCTTAGATGAAACCCTCCAACTGACAGAAAACCAACTTTTCCAGTGAAAAAAAGAAATAAAGTGTATCATAATGAATAAATTAATGATAAAGGGATTAATGCCTAAACCTGAAGATCAGGGTTTTTAATCCATAGGTTAAAGAGATTAAGACAATGTCAAGGAATGAAGCCCCGAAGACAAATATTAAGGTTTAATTAAGCCTAAACTCAACTCAAGAACAAATTAAAGTGTTTTAAACTAAAACAGAGAAAAATGTCTCCACTGCCACATCAAGGGGCTAATTGAATCCCCCAACTACCAGATTGACACCTACAGCCTTTTCTGCCTGAAAGGAATACACAGATTAAAGCTCAGTCAGTAACATTAAGGCTAAAGGCAGCTGACAGTTATTAAAAACAAAGGAACATATTTTAAACTATCAGTAAAGTTATTTTAAAAATATAAAAAGAGCCTTAAAGTAAATCTTTTCATCCACTAATCCTAAAAAGCAGAAACAGAGTTAATGAAACAGAGTTGTAAATCAAACGCTTTCCTGCCTTATGCCTTGCATGGTTTTCAAGGCTAGGAATTACATTTAGTATGGAATTAATGATATCTAACCCTTGAACTCTTCCACCTCCTCTTTCTTCTATAAATACTTTTGAAGAAGATGATTTTTTGGTTGGTTGTTGGACTGTTGATGTAATACTTGTTGCTCGAAACTCTCTGTTTGTAAATAGTTTTCAGAAGTTGATGAAGCTCTGTTAGTAATCAAAGAAGTTAGGCTGAGAAGAGAAGTTGTTGCTGTACTGAAAAATTGGACTCAAAGTATGTAACTGGATTGACATTAATATACAAGCTTATTCATGGGATCTTGGTCTATACCATGGGTGATGTACCTCTCATTGTAATTGTTTTCCTTCTTATGTTTTCCATAAAATTGTCCATTTTTCTCTGATAAAGAACAACAAATATAGAGCTAGGACTTACTCTTAGAAGTACCCTACTCTCACTAATAAGCTTTATCTTTATGTTTTCCTCCAATAGTGTATTTAAGAATGATTTAGTATATTCTAAACCAGTCAAGAAATGTTGGTGAGCCCATGTCTTACTGTTTAAAACTTTAAAACATTGTTCTTGAATGATTTTTTCATTACTTGCTAAGTAGAGTTGGACTAGGAAAGTTTATGGTTTGCCCTGTCTTCTAGTTCTTTCTCCAAAGGTTGTTTGAAAGTTTACCTAATATTATGCTAAAAGTAGGCCATGATTTTAATGCATCTAACCTGATCTTAAGTTGTGCTTTGTTTTCTTATCTGTTTTCATCCCTTCTAAAAGTATTCTACTGAGATTATTGGATTGTTTTCTGATAATTTAGCCTTAATACAAGCTTGTCCAAAGAATTTTATGGTTAGCCCTGTCCTTTGGTTGGTTTTAAACAGTTTCTTAAAAAGGCTTTTCTTGTATGGTAAGTTGATAAATCCTTGTTGAAATTATTGGCTTTTTCCACTTTCTCAACACTTTTAATCTTCCACTCCATCATTTAATCTAAAGGATCTTTTGATATAGATGACTTGCCCCTTGGACCACTCTTAAAGACTATTGTGAAATTAAAACCTTTTCTGACTTCATAGCCCAATGGATTAAGTTTTGTTTCATACCTATCCTAGCAGTTGAACCTTGTTTTTGATTATTCACACCTTCACCCCTCTAAAACTCTTTCATTTTTAATACTTTCCACTCAGTTAAAGATCACACCCAACCAAACAAACAAAACCCTTGTTCTTAATAACTAGCCTAATATCATACTACAACCTTAAAAGATAAATCAATCTTTGCACTTATAGAGAGATCCCTCTCTGGATTCAGGAGGGCTAGATCCTAGAATTCCAAAGTGGTTTTCGATGTAGGTAAG
Source organism: Pinus albicaulis (assembly GCA_034641835.2). NCBI lineage: Eukaryota > Viridiplantae > Streptophyta > Pinopsida > Pinales > Pinaceae > Pinus > Pinus albicaulis. The sequence continues at coordinate 190,984,611 of CM076578.1, read as the reverse complement.
TTTTTAAAAATCTTGAGTGTCCTCCTAAAGGAGAAGTGTGCAATTCCAAAATAATCTTTTGTTTTAGTTGGGAATTCTTACAAAGATATAAGCGATCTTTGTACCATAAATAATCATTTTTCCAACTAAATGTATCAGATGTACTAGGATCTTGCTGCAAATTTTAAATGAGTGTCCACACTACTTCATCCTTCTTCCATTCATCTCTTGCTTTAGCTATCCAATCTGGTTGGATAGTAGAAATGGTACAAAGCAATGCTTCCACCTCTTCATTCTTTCTTGAGAGTGCATCTGCAACAACATTTAGCTTCCCTTTGTTGTATATTATTTCAAAGTCATAACCCAACATCTTGGTGACCCATTTTTGTTGTTCTTTCGAAGATAGTCTTTGTTCCAAAAAGTGTTTAAGACTACTATGATCAGTTTTTACCTTGAAGTGTCTTCCCATTAGGTAAGTTCTCCATTTCTTTAGTGCATGCAGTATTGATAACATTTCCTTCTCATAAATAGGTTTCTGTAAATACTTTCCTTTGATTGGACGACTTTCAAAAGCAATGGGCCTTCCTTCTTGCATTAAAATAGCACCAATTCCATTTCCTGAGGCATCACATTCCACAATAAAGGTTTTTGTGAAGTATGGCGTAGCTAAGACTGGTGCTAGGCACATTGCCTCTTTAAGATGTTAAAAGGCCTTAGTTTCTTCAGGAGTCCATGAAAATGCATCTTTCTTCAATAATGCTGTTAGAGCTGCTGCTATTCTCCCATAATTCTTAACAAACTTTCGATAATACCCTGTTAACCCGAGAAATCCTCGCAACTACTTTATGGTTGTGGGGACTTTCCATTCCTTAATGGCTTTAATTTTGATAGGGTCTACCTTAACACCCTCGTGAGATACAATATGACCCAGATATTCCACCTCTTGTACTCCAAAGAAACATTTCGATGTTTTTTCATATAATTGTTTCTCCTGCAATAGTTTGAGCACCCTGTCAACATGTTGAACATGATCCTTCCAAGACCTACTATACATTAGTATATCATCAAAAAATACTAGCACAAATTTTCTAAGGAATGGTTTGAAAATGGAATTCATCAACCCTTGAAATGTAGAAGGTGCATTGGTAAGGCCAAAAGGCATGACCAAAAATTCATAATGACCCTCATGAGCTCAAAATATTGTTTTCAGAATATCTTCAATCTTCATTATAATTTGATGATACCCTCAACGAAGATCCAATTTGGTAAAATAAATTGCTCCATGTAATTCATCCAATAATTCATCAATCACAGGAATGGGAAATTTATCTTTAATGGTTAGCTTATTGAGCTCCCTATAATCCGAACACATGCGCCATGATCCATCCTTCTTGTGTACCAATACTACAGGAGCAGAGAAAGAACTTTGACTAGGTTGAATTACACCCGCCTCTAACATTTCTGCAATCATACATTCAATTTCGCTCTTTTGGACATAAGGATATCTATAAGGCCTGTTGTTTGGAGGAACACTTCCTAGAATCAAATGAATAGCATGATAATGATCATGAATAGGTGGGAGTCCTTTTGGAGTTTCAAAAACCTTGGAATGATTGTCCAAGACTTTTTGGAGATCTGCAGAAATAGATGATTTTTATGTTGGAACTTCTAGTGAGCATAATTGTGCAATTATGCCTCGTTGTTCTTTCTTTAGAAGCTTTGTCATGACATCAGAGCTTATTATCTTTCCCGGCTTCCCTGCAATACCCCGTAATTCGACTTCCTTTCCTTATGAAAAAAATTTCAAGAAAAGTTCTTGAAAATTAAAAGCTACCGTCCCCAAAGATTGTAACCATTGTACTCCTAGTACAACATCATCACCTCCCATAGGAATGGAAAGCATTGGACTAGTCAATACATATTCCCCCATGGTTAGCTTGATATTATGGCATTTTCCAGAGCAATTTATAGTTCCTCCATTTGCAACCATCACTTGAGATTCTGGTGCTGGGTATAGGAAACAATTTAATTCCTTGGCTACCTTACAATGAATAAAATTATGGGTGCTACCTGAATCAATCAACACTATTAGCTTTTTCTTCTTGATTTGTCCTTCTATCTTGAGAGTTTGAGGAGTGGTAATTCCTGCCAATGCATTACACGATATGGTCGGATTCATTTCTTCCTCTTCTAGGGTTGGTTCCTGGTGTATATCCTCTTCTTATTCATTTTCTTCTTCCTCTTCACAATCTATGTAAAATAATTTCTTCTCAGCACACTTATGACCTTTAGTGTATTTTCTATCACAACCGTAGCAAAGCCCTTTTGCTCTTTTTTCTTCCAATTGTTGTGGTGTCAACCTTGTAGGTTGTGGAAATCTAGGCGTAGCAACACTTCCTTTTTTATAGAATTGAGTGGTAGGCTTCCTTGTCGCCATAATTTTACATTCAACTTTTCTTGCCAACCTGAATGCCTTCTCCAATGAATCAGGTTCCAAAACGCGGACTTCATGTTGGATGTTATCCTTTAAAGTGCCTAGGAAGAGATCAATCCTGTGTTCCTCTGTAAGATCAGTTACCCTTATATTCAATTTTTGGAAGTCCTCAATGTGCTGCCCCACTAAACCCTTTTGTTTGAGATTTATCAATTGGCTAAAGAAGGTGTTGCTCTTTGTATCCTCGTAATGTGCTATCATTTCCTCCGTAAAAATTGACCAAGTGACAATTTTTTTACGGGAGCAAAGCCATCGATACCATACAAATGTATTTTGTTCTAAATGTAAAGTTGCAATGCGTACCTTTTGTGTGTTTTTCACATTATGGAGATCAAAATATTGCTCCATCTGTAGAATCCATGTTACAAGATCCTTTCCATCAAACTTCCTCATGTCCATTTTTGGAATATGGTGGTTCTTCCCGCCAACATTAGATTTTATGAAATCATGATTAATATTTATTTTGTTCTCATCATGAGTTTCCTCTACTATCGTTTCAGTATTAGGAAACATTTCTTGTATCAACTTTGTCAAACCTTCCATGTCTGCTTTTAGATCATTCTTCATGTTTTCCATTTTAGATTCCATGCCAGCTTCCATGCCCTCTATCTTAGATTCCCTACCATCTATCTTAGATTCCATGCCATTCTTAAAACCATCCATCTTAGATTCCACGCCTTTCTTCAAACCATCCATCTTAGTTTCCACGCCTTTCCTCAAAACTTCCATGTCATTTTTTGTTGCTCTTTGCGAGAGTGAAATTTTTTGCACTTGCTCTTCTAATTTTGATATGTCATGTTGCCATTCTTCATCTTCATGAGTCATAGTAGAGCTTTCTAAAGGCTTAATGGGTGTTGAATTCTCTTTAGGGGCCATTTTAGAATCCAATACTGATATCTATTCTACAATATGCCCTTGGAATCAATTGAACTTGATTCTTCAATATTGAGGAGCTCAATATTGAAATTGAATTATATCTATAATTGTGGATCCTCAATATCTAAAATTTAGCCCTGTAGCAGCCCTCTGAAGATTCTTTCAAATGCCAAAGGTCTGATCTGATTTGGATTCTTCAAGGCAAAGTTATGTCCAATCTCCCACAATGACCCAATTTTGGACTAGTTCAGTAGAGCAAACTTGTACGACTTGCCACGTGTCATTGTTTCCTCCTTTGGCTCTAAAATTGATAGACCAAAAACTAAATTCCATGCATGTGTGGCAAATTTTCGCAGCATTCCAATCCGATGCTCAGAGAGAGAGCTACGAATATTTTCCCACGATCACCTCTTTGAGATGAAATTCAGATGCCTAAAAAACCCCTAACTTTCACAGATCATATCTCTGAAAATATTACGAAAAAATATCTGAAACTTTTTGACGATGTTCTTCAAGATTGTGGCTTCACACTCTAAAAATTTCAGCTTATGAACCTTCTTATAAAAAAATTTATTACGAAAATACCACGATGACCTGTTTAGGTTAAATTTAGGAGCCTACAAAATGACCTAACTTGCACAGATCATATCTCCAAAAATTTTGTAAATCAAGCTCTGAAATTTTTTGACAAGGTTGCTCGGGATTTTGGCTTTGTACCCTAAAAATTTCAGATTCTTAACCTTCGTAGAATAAAATTTATAGCGAACATGCCACGATGACCTGTTTGTAGCAGCGAAACCATAGAATCTCAAATCTCTGATACAAAATGTTGTGAAACCAGCTCCAAAAAAGAGAAGAAAATAGATATCAACGCCTTAGAAATAAGCCACTTCAAGGGGCAACCTCCAATACATTACATGAATGAACAATTCTTGGATGATTCAAATTACAAAACCTCCTTTCTATATATAGGAGTCCATGGGGCCACAATGTAATCCTAGCCGACCTAACAATAATAATTTAAGGGCACAATAATAACAATATGGGGGTTACAAAGGTACAATAATAACAATAAGGGGGTTACACTAATAACAATAAGGGACTATACTAGTAATATGGGGACCTAACAGACACTGACTTCTCAATGGGTTAAAAAGGCATCCCTATCGAGGCTATCGATGCATGCTGGTAGTAGTGGCTATGACTATGATATAGAAGTTAATTTAATACTATAATCTAATTGGTTACCTTGTTTTTTCAAAGCTAATTTCTGATAAAGTTGATTATTGCATATACAAGGTTTTCCAAAACTCATGGTTCATGGGGTGATATTTAATCATTTCTTAGATGATGGTGGTTATGGTTTATATCTATTATTGAGTTATAAATCTTTACTTTACGTGTGAGGGATGAAACTTTTAGGATATTTGATATTTGACATTTTGTATCATCTAATCCATCATTCCTTTATTCTACAAGTATCATATATTTAACCAAAGATAGTTGCTTTGCCCAATCAGTCACCATTTATTCATAGCTTAACAACACCACTACTATTTTGAGGTGGAATAAAGAGGCCTATTTCTAATTTTGAATCTCGGGTAATTGAACAGACCTTGAGAAGGAAAGGCTGAGATAACTAATTCTAATAATTTATGTGCTCATAAAATCCAAAGCTTATGGGTATAGGGAATGCATCTTTTCTCTTCTTATCCATTATTATCCCATGCCATTCACAATATGATTATATCAATTTTATAGTAATTACGTAATTGAGGTGATGAATTACTGATTAAGGATAATCATGAGATGTTTTATAGATGACAAGGCAACTAATCAAATTGGTGGAAGGAAACCCTGCTACAGTTTCTCATTACTTTTTTAAGCTTGCATGGCTTCCACCTTTTGCATCACTTTCAGCATAAGCTCTACCTACATCAGCTTCAAGAAATGTCAATCCATACATGACAGTCCACATTTTTATGGAGGTAAAAATTGAGGTAAAATAGCATAAGGTTTTGATTTATTAAAATTTTAGAAGAATGTCATGAAAAACCATTGAACATTATTCACTCATATTTTCAACCATTATTTCCCCTTCTTTACCACTTCCCATTTTTCAGAGACACAAAATCTTTCAGTTTGGGGGAGTTTTACTTTCATTATCATGAACATTCCATTAATATTCTTTATCATCCATCGATATCCTTATTCATTCTCAAAATCTCCCTTATTCCATGTTGTTATACACCAAACAAAGGTTTCAACCAGGATTGTAGCAACCACCTCAATTTGTTTTCTAGTGTAGCATGAGGGCATGCTAATTCTCCAGTTTTGGGGAAGGGTTGCTATGCATGATGAATGATTTCTCATTTCTTCCTCATTTAAGGTATACAATCCTAAAATTGATTTGTGTATATCCTTAAAACTATCAACTGGATTCTTTTGATTTTTCAGACAAAAAAGAGGTATCATTAAACCTAGAAATTTTCAAGCTAAACCAATTTGTAAATTCCCAAAAAATCATGCTTTATTACTACAACCATTTTTTTCCTACACCTTGAGATTTTTGTGTCAGATAGATTCGATTTTCAGATTGGAGAAGCATTGATATAATATAAATTTTCTTGCAAAATTTCAACAAAATTTGATTTGTAATGAACTTTGTCTTTACTTGTATCATACTTTGCTGCAACTTCATATACACAAAGATTTTTTAAGGGAAGCCTTTAGGGAAGAAGCCTTGTGTTCCATCAATATCATGCATTGGGGTGAGAATTTTGATTATTGTACTACAACTTGGTTAATAAAAAGGCATTGGGTTGCATGAGGACATGCAACATGTTCTGTTTGGGGGAGATGTTGGGCCACTAAATTGTCATTCTTATTACTATTTCTTAAAATATATTTCATCCATTCCTACCATTCTTTTATAACATTATTTATCATAATTTATCATTTAATCCCATTTCATAATTATTTATGCTCTTATGGATAAGTAATATTTATTCTCCTTTATTTTTAATAAATTGAATATTATTATGAATTATTTTGTAAATGATGGTTTATTAATGAATTTTTTATAACTCATGATTTTAGCCTCCAATATCTCTTCCAGATAGTAAATCCGATCTTCTATTCATAATTAAATATTCCAACTCAGAAATTAGTTGGGATAACAAGAGACAGTGTTGCGTTGAGTGTTTCAGGCAAACGAAGAAGAATCCTGAAAACTCGAAACATGGGTGTTGTGCAAAACAGACCAAATTAGTTTTCCCATGTGAATTTTTCTAAAATTTGGTCTTTACTGAGAGACACACAAGGTTCTTCGAATGATAGAGTCACATATTTTCTATTGTGGTCATTTTCCAAATTGCCCCAATTGTAATTTCCAGATTCGACTTGTGCCAGCTGAATCATGATGCAAATATATTTCAGATCTCATCTTGCTTATTGAGATTTATAATTAGTTTATTTCCCTTTGTTGTTTGTAAATTTAAAAGGACAAAAATTAGAGAAAAGGGAGATAACACATATAGGGTTGGTAATGTAAGGAATTCAACTGTGTAACAGACCATTATTTTATCAAGTTAATGCAAGTTTAATTTCCTGTTACTCCTATGAGTTGTGACCATATCGTAGCCCTGATCAGAGAGTTGGGCCCACTCTCTGATAAGGTGCTATGTATTTCCTGTATATTGTTATTTCTATTTCCAGTTTTTTATAATTTGCAATTTCTGTGACAGTAGGCGTAATTGTTGATATTCTTATTTCTGTGAATGCATTAGAAGCTTTACGATTATTACTATTATTTCTTTTATTGTTGTTATAGTGATTTTTTCTTTGTTTAATATCGAATCCATGATTAATATAGAATTGTGCTATTGTCATCTGCATATACTGTGCATGTTAGCCTTGCAATAACCAACACACCTGGATTGATAATTAATGTGGGAAAGGGTTTGAATATTCATTAACACTGGGACACCAACACTCGCAAAGAAGCAGGAAGCTCCAATTTGTATGCCATAGTACTAGTATTTTGCAACACCTTGTAAGGACCATAGTACTTTGGCGATACTTTATTATCCTTCTTAGCTTGCTTGAGGGAAATTTTTTTGTATGGTTGTAGCCGTAAAAATACCTAATCTCCTACATCAGAACTTCTCTTGCTGCGATGTTGATATACCTGTTGTTTCATTCGATTTTTTTCCAAATTTAGGTTATCCTTTAAGAGTTGGAGAACTTCTTGTTGATGCTCGATGTGATCTTCCACTGCTTGAACCTTAAAATTTTCTCTTAAAGATGATGTGATGGATGGTGGATGATATCCATAAAGTGCCATAAATGGGGTAAATTTTGTTTTAGTATGGAAGGAAGTGTTATACAACCATTCAGCGAGAGGTAACCACTTGACCCGTTGTGTTTTCTTATCATATACAAAACAACGAAGATATCCTTCCAAACATTTATTCACTATCTCAGTTTGACCATCGGATTGAGGATGATAAGATGAGCTATGAGCTAGTTGAGTACCCAAACAAGAAAACAATTATGTCCAAAAATGTCTAGTAAAAATGGGATCCCTGTCACTTACAATAATATTTGGGTTTCCAAGTAGCTTTTGAATTGTTTCCATAATGCATTATCAATTGTACTTGGTTTAAATGGATGAGATAATGCACAAAAGTGTGCATACTTGGTAAGTATATCAACTATCACCATGATGACACTCTTTCCTTCGGACTTAGGTAAGCTTGTGATAAAATCTATTGAAATCTCCTCCCAACATTGAATTGGAATGGATAAAGGTTGTAGAAGACTTGGGTTCTTAATTGTCTCAGCTTCATTTTGCTGGAAAACCAAACATTCTGCCACAAAATTTTGAATATCAAATTTAAGGTCATCCCAAAAAAAATCTTTCTTCACCCTGTGGTAAGTTTTTAAAAATCTTGAGTGTATTCCTAAAGGATAAGTGTGAAATTCCAAAAGAATCTTTTGTTTTAGTTTGTAATTCTTACAAATATATAAGTGATCTTTCTACCATAAGGAATCATTTTTCCAACTAAATGTATCATATGTACTAGGATCTTGCTGCAACTTTTGAATGAGTATCCACACTTCTTTGTCCTTCTTCCATTCATCCCTTGCTTCAGTTATCCAATCTGGTTGGATAATAGAAATGTCACAAAGAAATGCTTCCACCTCTTCATCCTTTCCTAAGAGTTCATCTGCAACAACATTTAGTTTCCCTTTTTGTAGATGATTTCAAAGTCACAACCCAACATCTTCGTGATCCATTTTTGTTTCTCTTATGAAGATATTTTTTGTTCCAAAAAGTGTTTGAGACTATCATGATAATTTTTTACCTTGAAGTGTCTTCCCATTAGATAAGGTCGCCTTTTCCTTAGTGCATGTAGTATTGCCAACATTTCCTTCTCATAAATAGTTTTATGTAAATACTTTCCTTTGATTGGACGGCTTTCAAAAGAAATGGGTCTTCCTTATTACATTAAAACAACACCAATTCCATTTCCTAAGGCATCACATTCCACAATAAAGGTTTTGTGAAGTCTGGCATAGCTAAGACCGGTGCTAGGCACATTGCCTCTTTAATATGTTCAAAGGCCTTAGTTGCTTCAGGAGTCCATGAAAATGAATCTTTCTTCAATAATGTTGTTAGAGGTGCTACTATTCTCCCATAATTCTTAACAAACTTGTGATAATACCTTGTTAACCCGAGAAATCCTCGCAACTGCTTTATGGTTTTGGGGACTTTCCATTCCTTAATGGCTTTATTTTTTTTAGTATATACCTTAACACCCTCGTGAGATACAATATGACCTAGATATTCCACATATTGTACTCCAAAGAAACATTTGGATGTTTTTTCATATAATTGTTTCTCCTCTAATAGTTTGAGCACCCTGTCAACATGTTGAACATGATCCTTCAAAGACCTGTTGCAGATTAGTATATCATCAAAAAATAATAGCACAAATTTTCTAAGGAAGGGTTTGAAAATGGAATTCATCAACCCTTGAAATGTAGAAGGTGCATTGGTAAGGAAAAATGGCATGTCCAAAAATTCATAATGACCCTCATGAGTTCCAAATGTTGTTTTCGGAATATCTTCAGTCTTCATTCTAATTTTATGATATCCTGAACGACGATCCAACCTGGTAAAAGAAATTTCTCCATGTAATTCATCAATCATAGGAATGGGAAATTTATCTTTAATAGTGAGCTTATTGAGCTCCCTATAATCTGGACACATGCGTCATGATCCACCCTTCTTGTGCACCAATAATACTGGAGCAGAGAAAGAACTTTGACTATGTTGAATTATACCAACCTCTAACATTTTTGCAATCATACGTTCAATTTAGCTCTTTTGGATATAAGGATATCTGTAAGGCCTGATGTTTGGAGGGACACTTCCTAGAATCAAATGAATAGCATGATCATGATTGCGAATAGGTGGGAGTCCTTTGGGAGTTTCAAACACCTTCGAATGTTGTCCAAGAATTTTTGGAGATCTGGAGAAATAGATGATTTTGATGTTGGAACTTCTAGTGAACATAATTGTGCAATTACAGCTCCTTGTTCTTTCTTCAGAATTTGTTTAATGACATTAGAGATTATTATATTTCTCGAATTCCTTGCGATAACACGTAATTCAACTTCCTTTCCTTCCAAAAAAAAATTCAAGAAAAGCTCTTGAAAATCAAAATCTATTATCCCCAAAGATTGTAACCATTGTACTCCTAGTACAACATCAACACCTCCTATTGGAATAGAAAGCATTGGAATATTCAATACATATTCCCCCATGGTTAGCTTGATATTATGACATTTTCCAGAGAAATTTATAGTTCCTCCATTTCTAACCATCACTTGACATTCGTGTGCTGGGTATAAGAAACAATTCAATTCCTTGGCTACCTTACAATGAATAAAATTATGGGTACTACCTGAATCAATCAACACTATTACCTTTTTCTTCTTGATATGTCCTTCTATCTAGAGAGTTTGAGGAGTGGTAATTCCTACCAATGCATTACACCATGTGGTCGGACTCATTTCTTCTTCTTCTTCTATGGTTGGTTCCTGGTGTATATCCTCTTCTTTTGAAGCTTCTTGTTCATTTTCTTCCTCCTCTTCAAAATCTATGTAGAATAATTTCGTCTCAGCACACTTCTGACCTTTAGTGTATTTTCTATCACAACTGTAGCAAATCCCTTTTTCTCTTTTTTCTTCTAATTGTTGTGGTGTCAACCTTGTAGGTTTTGGAAGTCTAGGAGTAGCAACACTTCCATATTTATAGATGTGTGTGGTAGGCTTCCTTATTTCCATAATTTTACATTCGAATTTTCTTGCCAACCTGAATGCCTTCTCCAATGAATCAGGTTCCCAAACTCGAACCTCATGTTGTATGTTATCCTTTAAATTCCCTATGAAGACATCAATCATGTGTTCCTCTATAATATCAGTTACCCTTATATTGAATTTTTGGAAATCCTGAATGTGCTCCACCACTGAACCCTTTTGTTTGAGATTTATCAACTGGCTAAAGAAGGTGTTGCTCTTTGTATCCTCATAATGCGCTATCATTTCCTCCATAAAATTTTACCAAGTGACAACTGTTTTATCGGAGCAAAGCCATTGATACCATACAAATGTATTTTTTTCTAAATGTAAAGTTGCAATGCGTACCTTTCATTTGTTTTTCACATTATTGAGATCAAAATATTGCTCCATATGTAGTATCCATGTTACGTGATTCTTACCATCAAACTTCCTCATATCCATATTTGGAATATGGAGGTTCTTTCATCCAAAATTAGATTTTATAAAATCATGATTAACATTTATTTTGTTCTCATCATGAGTTTCGTCTACTATCTTTTTTCCATTAGGAAACATTTCTTGTATCAAATTTTTCAAACCTTCCATGTCTTCTTTTAGATCATTCTTCATGCTTTCCATGTTCTCTTTCATTTTTTCATCGATCTTAGCTTCGATGTCATCCATCTCAACTTCCATGCCAGATTCCATGCCATCCATCTTAGCTTCCATGTCTTTCTTCAAACCATCCATCTTAGTTTCCATGCCTTTCTTCAAAACTTCCATTTCATTTTTTGTTGCTCTCTGCGAGAGCGAAATTTGGTTCACTTGCTCTTGTAAATTTGATATGTCATGTTGCAGTTCTTTGTCTTCATGAGTCATAGTAGAGCCTTATGAAGGTTTAATTAGTGTTGAATTCTTTTTAGGGGGAATTTTAGAACCCAATACTGATATATATTCTACAATATGCTCTTGGAATCAATTCAAACTGATTTTTCAAACAAGACTTATGCAATTCGAAAAACAAATACACACCTTTTTCTTGCTTTTGAGGAGGTCAAAATTGAAACTGAATTATCTCTATTATTTTGGATATTCATTTTTTTAAATCGGTCCTGTAGTAGCCCTCTGAATCTTCTTTCGAATTCCACAGGTCTGACCTAATTTGTATTCTTCAAGGAAAATTTATGCCCAATCTCCCAAAATGACCTAATTATGGACTGCTTCAGTAGACAAAACTTGTACGACGTGCCATGTGTCATTGTTTTCTCCTTCGGATCTGAAATTGATACACAGAAAACTAATCTCTGTGTACTTGTGGCTAATTTTTACAGCTTAAAATCTGATGATCAAAGAGAGAGTTACGATGATTTTCCCATGGTCACCTCCTTGAGATGAAATTCAAGAGCCTGAAAAAACCCTAACTTCCACAGATCATATCTCTGAAAATATTGCGAACCAAGATCTGAAATTTTTACACGAATTTCCTCTGGATTTCATCTTCGCATGAATTTTTTTATAGCTTTTGAGCCTTCGTAGAAAAAATGTTATAGTATAAATTACACGATGACCTTCTTGGAGTAGCGAACCCCTAGAATCCAAAGCTCTAACACGAAATGTTATGAAACCAGCTCCAAAAATAGAAGAAAAGAGAGATCAACACCTTTGAAATAAGTCATTTCGAGGGGGAAACCTCCTTTACATTACATAAATGAAAAATTCTTGTATGATACAAATGAAAAAACCTCCTTCTATATATAGGATTCCGTGGGGGTCACAATATAATCCTAGTCGACCTAACAATAATAATGTAAGGGCACAGTAATAACAATATTGGGGTTACAGGGGTACAAAAATAACAATAAGGGGGTTACACTAACAACAAAAACAGACTACACTAGTAATATAGGGACCTAATTAATTTTGAAGAAAACTATAGCAGAGAACCAAAAATATTGGGATTCAAAAATGATGTTTTCTCTTTGGACAAGTCGGGTCACTACTAGAAGATCAGCAGGTAAGTCACCTTTTGAGTTGGTGTATGGCATGGAAGCATTATTCCCTAGTTAGTTGATAAAAATTGTGGTAGCTTTAATTCAATAAGTCCAAGAAGAACCAATCCCCTTAGTCAGAAGGATGGATAAGTTGGTGGAGTTAAGTGAAAGTAGGGATAAGGTCAAGGAAAATCTAATCAGTTATCAGGAGAAGATGAAAGAAATTTTTGACATAGAATAAAAGCATGTTCTTTTCCAACTTTGTGATATTGTTTTGAGATGGGACACTAGAAGGGAAGATAAAGGCAAAAATGGGAAATTTTCTACTCTTTGGTATGTTCCTTTCATTATTGTTGAATCCAAAGCTAACAATACTTTTATTTTGGAAAATTTGGATGTATAATTGTTGCAGCTACCAGTAAATGGGAAGTATATCAAACATTAATTCAAGCACTAAAATTCATGTTTCCATCATTATAGATACCAGTTTGATCGTTGTACATAAATCAGTCAGTAACCCATTGCAATGTGTAAGTCACCTTTGACTCCATTCCCGAAGTGAAGGCACTAATATATGGTTCTTAGTGTTATTCTACAAATAACACTATCCCCAGGGGGAGCGAGATGTTGTGACTCGTTTTAAAATTTTATATGTTGCATGTATTTCAATATGTATTTTGAAAAAAAAAAAAAGTGAAGGTACAAAGTATATAAAAAAATGAGTTTGAATAAATGGTGTGCTAAACATTTGTCAAAGTAGTTGGATGCAGAGATAGTGGGACCCTCCTCTAAAGTGCAGAGTTAAAGAGTTAGTAGGTTAAATTGATGGGCCCATTGATACATCATTATTCCCATGATGCCGCAAACCTGACACCACAAGCAACAAGGAAGTTATGGTGAGGGGTTCCTCTGCAAGGTCGTTGACCTCCTCCCGTTGACTCAAGATGAACAATTCATATTAATTGTAGGGGCACAGCTCCAAAATCTTTCCCGTACAACGAAGTCCCCCTACAGTTACGATATCAGGCGAGCCTACGACATCAAAAAGTGAGCGAGGCTCGTCATTATTCCACAGCATCATCCCAACTGTCATTATGCTTGTGTTTTCATCCATATTTTCACTCATTTCATATCTACGCAATGTCCTTTCCTGTTGTGTTTTTGCTTTTTCTATAAAAGGGTTTTTCCTCACTCTCTTTCCACATCCTCTCCTGAACAGTCAAAGTTTCCAAGGTATGTACCAGCATCTAAATCACCATTCGCCTTGTCAGAGCTAGGTATTTCACATAATTGCACTTGAATTTTTTTTTAAATGGCAAATAAAAGTGTTTTGGTCATGTCTTCCACCCACATTCCCCTTATGGATAGCGAAAGTGACATTGTAGACACAGTTTGTCCAGTTCACCATCCTATGTTTTATCAACACGTCATACTGAACCAGTCCAAGTTTCTAGTCTATTATGCTCTAGTTAAGTCAGGATTATTACCAACATTTGTTCCACAAACCTATTTCTTTCCAGAATTCATTCATTGGTTGTTTTCGATTATGTACCCTCAAAAGTGTTTTGTAATGAATCAATTGGGAGAAAATGTTTTCCAAGTATCTGCTCCCTTAATTCGACAATCTCTTTGTTATCCCTCTACAGATTCATATATAAGATTCTCTAATGAATTTCTATCCACATACTTTCAATATTTACCCAAACCAGAGTTTGGTCAAATTTGGTTTTATCTAATGTCATAAAAAACACAATTTTCCCTAGACTCAAAATAAATTTCATTTGAACATTTTTGCTGAAGATATGAGACTATTTATGTAGATTTTGACTAAAACTCTAGGCAAATAGGATGTTGTAATTCTAGTTAAGACAATTTTGGGAATTTTTTCTCCTAATGATGAAGTCTGGAGTGGTTTTGGATATTCAGGTTTATTTGGAGATTTTTGTCAATACTCAATTCATGAATCTGTCACTTACTGGGTGTTTTAGGTTTCCATCCCTTGTTACTTATTTGTTTCTATAGATTCATGTGGAAAATTTTACTCAATTTGGGTTAATGTTATGGATGTAAATAGAAACAAGCAGTCAGTGGTCTTCTGGACAGATGTAGTAAGGAAGGAGGTGGGAAATGAAGGCCTGTTTTATTTCACTTCTTCCTTTATTAAAACTGTATATTCAATTTTGAATGGATCACCTGCACCATGTTTTTTTCCCAAGGCCCAGTCATTTTTACAATTAAGAAATGATGTGAAATTTGGGAATTGGATTGCTTTTGAGGATCATACAGAAATCAGGCTATATGGAGCTGATATTAAACCTTTCAGACTACCTACATTTGGTCCTATGAGAATGTTTTCTTTAGATTTCATAAGGCAGAGTCTTAATGTGGATCAAATTCACCTTGTGCCTGTGAAATAGGGTCATCTATTCAAGTTATCCAGGACTGTGGGTCCATTTATTTCTAAATACTAGAAAATAAATTGAAGAAGCTCATAAAATGCTAGATGGAATGCATTTTTTGTTCGAGGAAAAATGGGCTTATGACCCACATCATGTAATCTCAAATTGCAGATTGGAAAACAGATATATGCTCCTTTTTTTCATGAAGCCAGACCAGAGGTGGAAAATTTGGAAAAATGGTGGACAGTCTTATGAATCTATGCAAATGAAGGTAGAAACCCCACATCCCACCAAAAAAGGCCTCAAAAGGGGAAGAGAAGAAATAATTGACGTGGAGGGTGATTCAGAGAAAGAAGCCAAGAAAACAAAGACAATGGATGAAATTAGTTCATCAATCATGCAAGGATATTCTTTGCAGTTGGGGGAAAATTCATGTACTCCCTCATCTCCTGTTCTTGAGAACAGTTTCCATGATTCTGTTTCAAATATCAAGCAGATATTTTCACAGATTGAGGAAATAAATAAGAATATAAGGGAGAATATAGAGTCTCACTCAGAAGCCCAAATCTCTCCTGAGCATACTAGATTGTCGTCAGTAATCAACTTAGAAAAGGATCAGCTAATGATAGCTTGTTCTCATACTTCAACCATGAATGTGAAATATTCTATTTCTTTCAAAATTATTAATTTAACAGTTGATGAAAAAATGATTCCCCTCCTGAATAAGATTAACCTTCATATGTAGACTAGTCATTTGTTCTTTAATGATCTGAACAAGACTACTTCAACTGCTGCCAAAGCTGAAAATATGTTGGGTAAGGTGATAAAGCATTTAAAATAGGAGAAAGAAAATTCAATAGCTTACTCCACACAAAATGAAGAATTAAAAAATATCATTATCAAGATTGCAGTTGACCCTAAAGATAAATCAGCAGTTTAGAATTTGTTGCAGAGTGTTGAATCTGAGATTCAAGTCTTGAAGAAGAAGTTTAAGCTTCCCACTTGGGAACACCCAATGGCTACAGAGGTAGCTCAAGTAGAAACAGATAAAGAACAGTTTTTGCAGACTTTGTTTACAAAGAATGAGGAATTATCCAAACTGAAAGAGATGAATGATATGTTGCAATAGAATATAGATTCGCATGTCTGTACTATTGTTGTTTCATCAGATTATGAAGACCCTGTTACAAAACCAACTCAATTCAAGACTGAGTTAATAATGGCATAAATTGATTTAAAAAGGACTCAAAGAGACCTAGAAATTTCTTGCAAGGTGATCAAAGTCACAGAGCAAGAGATATAGATGACCAAGGAAAATGCATAAAAGTACACACAAGATTATCAAATTTCTTGTCAAGAAATCAAGGAACTGAAAGAGAAAATGAAAGGGAATATGTTCCTCACTTAGGCTAATGAAATCATATGGACTGACATTATTGAGTTTTCCAAGAATGTGTGGGATTTTCTTGTTATTATTGGAGACAAAAAGAGTATTGTGAGATACTTGGAAGGAGTTATTGTGACAAATAAACAAAAGTCACCAAACATAGCTTTGTATGCCAAGGGACTTATTGATTTTATAAACTCTAAGTCTACACATGAACTAAAATATTTTGGGATTGAAGATAGCACCTAGTGAGTGCTAGAGCTGAACGAGATGATCGCGTAGAATTCATACAGAAAAGATGCAGAGAAAATTTTGAATGAAGTCAAAGAAGAAGTAACAAAGCTTAATATTTTATTTGATAAGAGAGCCAAGGCTGGTATAACATCCTATTGGGATCAGCAGGGAAATGTAATCCCTTGGGAAACATAGGATACATTACTTGTGGAGGAAAAAAGTAATATTGGGAATTCCCATCAGAATATTGATGTTTTAAAGGGAGCCTCTATTGTTAATTACTTACATAAAGACTTTCACCTACCATGGATGATGAAGACTTTATTTGCAGAAAGACCAACATATTCCAAGATTAACAATTTCCGAATGGAACATGTAAAACTTGTTAATTGTTCTAGCTCAAATCTAGACATGTGGAGGAAATGCAAAGAGTGGATGTCTCACAAAGAAAAAGATATAGAAATAGGAGACTCCTCTATTCCAGCATCTCAAGTTGCTCAGTGACCAAATTTTTTATTTAATATTTTACTTAGGTTTATGAAGAGACTTTTAATTTTATATTTCCATGTAATGAACGAAAGAAAGTAGTTTAGGATGTTGATAGTTTTATAACTGACCATTTTATAATAATGTATATAAGACTTTTTATGAAGAGGAAAGAGGTTTCGGGAGTTTTGGACCTCAGAGTATCACAAATTTTTATACTTGATCTTTATGAGAATTAACAAATTTTTTAGAAGAATTTCCAAAAATTGATGAGTATGATTAGTTTTTCCTATTTCATCATGTGTTTTATTTATGCTCAGAATGAATTAATGTAGTTTCTAGTCTCTAATATTACATTTTGATTTAGATTTAAATAAATTAATGAAGTGCTCGTTTATTTTAAATGTCAGATCTACTTAATTACATCTTTTTCTATAACCAAAGATAACATATTTTGTGTTAGCAACCTTTTATCAGAAAGTTTCCCACAAACATTTATTTATGATTCATGTTCATTTGTATTCATCATTTGAAGGCATTGTGAGTAGTTAATTTTTGTGCTAAAGATTCAATGGTTTTATGTATTACATTTCGAGGTATTCAAAATGAAAGGGCAACAAATCTTTTATTTCAAATTTATGATAAATCTCTTGAGCACATATCTCAACACAGCCTGAGATTTTTTTTCAAGGGACAACAGGAACTATCATTATGTTTTAATTCAGGGTTAATGGATTGGGGTTTATGAATGATTCAATATGTGTGTATATATATATATATTAAAATTGAAAGGAATATAATGAAAAAATCAATTTGGTTCTCCTAGTTTCGGTTCCAGGAGAAAATATCTATGTATATTTTATGTTCTTACCATTGTTTATTTTTTGTTTTAATAATTTGTTTACAATTAATTTCTTGTACAAGGTTAAAACCTACAAATCTAGTGATTTACAGTTTCTTGAATCTTCTTACCTTCTTACATTTGCAGAAGCAAAGGTTCAGTAGCTTCAGATTTGTCCTTAATCAACAATTCCTTTTTAGTTTTATTTTTCTTCTTTAACCTTTGTATCTCTTTAAGAGTACTGGCCAACTCTCCTTCTAAATCAACTTCGGCCTCTTCTTCTTCATCCAATTTAATATCTTCTATTTCTATATTATATATGTACATGAGCATAAATTATTTTTAGCTTTCATGATCTTTGTCCTCATCTAAAGATTGTTTTCCTTCAATTTCAGAGGAGATGGCATCCTGAGTGTAGAATCTTTAGTTTTATCCTTCTTTCTATATTTTTTCAATTTTGTAAAGTTCCCTCTAGGATCATGTTCCTTATTCTTCTTTTCAAGATTCTTGGAGGCATAGTGATCAAATTTACCATATTTAAAGAACTTAAAAGGTAACTTACCTTTGTACTTGCATGAGCCTCTCTTAAGATTCCTTACAAAATTAGCTTCCTCTTCTAATTTAAAACATTAATCATCATGGTCTTCCTTGTGATTCTTATCTTGTTTGAAGGCTAACTCCTTTGATGTAGGATTTCCATTATAAATTCTCATCTCATTGGAAATTATAGTGCCTAGTAGTTGGTCCAAAGTGAGAGGCTTCAATTCGGTCATTTACTCCATGGTTGAAACCTTTGAGTTAAATCTCTTAGGGAGAAATATCAACACTTTCTGAATTGCTACTAGCTCTTTTAATTTTTCATAAATACCTTTATAGTGTTTACAACCTCATCAACTTTAAGGAAGTATTTTGCAATATATTCATCATCATGCATCCTTAAAGGCTCAAATTACACTCTAAAACCTTGCATTTTGGCTTTAATTACCTTGTTTTAACCTTCATAGTAGCTACTCATCTTGTTCCAAATATCTTTCGTAGTCAATAAATCCATAACCTCGACTAGCTCAAATTAAAGTAGGCCAACAAACAGAGCATTCATAACTTTATCATGATATGTAAATTCCATCTTTTGGTCTCTAGTAATAAAAGCTTGAGGATGTTGATATTATTCTTCCAATTCCTCCCATACATCAGCTCCAAGTGATTGAATATAGGTTTTCACTCTAACATTCCCAAACACATAATTTGTTCCATTGAACATCGTACCCTACTGATGTATCCCCCTTCTAGTTATCTATGGTCCTTTATATTTCTTCCAGTTGTTATATTGATCCTAAAGTAACCTGGTTTTTTTCTAATAAAAATTATTAGAAACTAGGACAATGTAGAAAATATAACAAAGGGATTCAAATTGATCTTGTAACGTACTAAAAAAAAATACTAAATCCTTCTACAATTTCCAAAAACAAAACACGGTCGCACAATCACATAGCAAGTAAGAGAAATAAAAAAGTAGTCGCACAACACAATATGTATCTGGGGAAAGAAAACTGCCTAAAAGCCTGCTATCTATATATTGTATAAAGTCAAGACCATGAAACAATAAAAAATTTTTCTCTCACGGGGAAAATCCAGCACTCTACCAACTCTCTCACTCTGATCTAGGAAAAATCAGTCAAATACTTAACCAATTCTTTGTCTCCGGTCAGCCAGCCCTGCTCACGCATTCTTGGATAAATTTTTTCCCTATTAAATAGGAAATTCCTTGGAATTGATTGTACAATGCATCATAGGCCTCCACATGACTCTATAACTAACCTATACAATTTTCTAATTATAAAATTGATAGTTATCATCCATTTAACCACAGTCTCAACTGGGCCTTTCTTAGAAATAACATGCAATAGCTATTTATAATGACTTTTCAATTAAATTATTGATCACTACTTGTGAATTAAATCATATTTAACTCACTGGAACTATCACTAGCTCATATCTCATTTAGAACTAGTTAAAATTATTTTAACTCAATTAATTGAGTTAACTAATTACAACTCACAAACAAATTTAATTGGTGTTAGCTCCCTGTAATTTGCAAGATTGGCAGAGTCAAACTACAGAGAGAACACTGTTTCAACCACTTTGGGATTCTAGGATCTAGCCCTCCTAGATCCGAAGAGGGATCTCTCCAATAAAGTGCAAAGATTGATTTATCTTTAAAGCTTTTTGGGTAATGATATTAGGCTAGTTATGAAGGCCGAGGTTTTCTTTTGTTTTGGATGGTTGAGCATGATTATTAGTTGAGTGAAAAGTCCTAAATGGAAAGAGTTTCAAAGGTGTGAAGTTGCAAGCAATTAGAATAAGCATTGGCTAAAAGATAGATATAACGCTAGTTTTTAGTCCATTGGGCTATGGAGTCATAGTAGGATTTAATTAAAACAACAAGGTTTAAGAGTGGTCCATGGGGCAAGTCATCTATGTCTAAGGATCTATTTAAAGTTGATTTTATGGAATGAAATGATACAAAAAGAAGGGTAATTTAAACAAATGAAGAACAAAGAGCAGCCTAAGATCAAGTAAGTGCTTTGAAACTATCCTGCTTTCGGCATACACTTAAGAAAGACATAAAAGTAATCTAAGATCTGGTAAGTACTTCGAAACTAACCAGCTTTTGATGCAGTTTCAATAGAAAAAAAATTTAAACACAAAGGGAAAATTTAAAAGCAACTGTAGGAGAAGAAACTAGAGGACAGGGCTCACCATAGACTTCCCTAGCTCTGCTTTACTTAGTAAAATTTTTAGACAAACACATAAGATAACAAGGAATAGTCTAAGATCAGGTAAGGACTTTCAACCTAGCCTGCTTTCAACACATTCTTAGGGAAAATTTCAGATAGTTTTTGGGGATAAAACTAAAGGACAGGGCTCACCATCACTTCCTTAGTTCATCTCTACTTAACATAAACTGAAAATAACATTCAAGAACAACATTTAGCTTAGCCAGGAGGACGAGGGAATGCCAGCATTCCTAACTGCTTAAACTGAATTAAATCATTCCTAAACAACACAATTTGAAAGAAAACATATAGATAAAGCTTATCATTCAGAGAAGGGTACTGTAAACAGAAAATCCTAACTCTATGCTTGTTGTTCTTTATCAGAGAAGATGGACAGAGTGAAAACAGAAATAAAATAACAATTTACAATAAGAAAAACATCACCGTCATCATAGACCAGGATCCCATAAATCAGCTTGTATTGACGCTTCAAACCAGTTACAATCTTCAAGTCCAATGTTTCAGTTCAGTAATCATATTCACTTCTCAGCCTAACTTATTTAATCACAAACAGAGCTTCAAAAGCCTTTGAACACTATTTACAGGTAGAAGTTTCGAGCACAAGTATATTTCAAAGTTCTGCAACCAACATTGTTTCATCTCCTACAGAAGTATTTATAGAAGAAATGAGGAGGTGGGATGGGATAAAAGATCTCCTAGGTTCAATTAATACAGATTAATACTTCTCGGCCTTTGAGGGGCTCAATGGAGAAGTTTAAAGATATTTTCTCTGTATTAATTGTTTTACATTAAGAATTAAGCTCGGTGGGATGATTTTGTTGACTTTAAGGCTCTGTGTCATCTTGTAATAACTCTGCTGATATTTTTTGCAATAAATCCTTTGGCTTGAATTAACTGTTCGGTTGTCGTGAGGCAAATATCCTCTGTTCTAGTCATTACTCGGCCTCTGTTGAAAACTGTGAGGTCACAAGTGTCATTAGGTAGCTGAGAGGAATCAATTAGCCTCTGATGTGGCAGTGGAGGCATTCTCTGTCTGATAAATATTTTTGATTTTCCTTTAACTATGTTTTATTTATTGGATTAGGCTTTTGATTGTCGATCTAAGCCTTAATCCACCAAAACTGTGAAAACAATATTCAATCTTCAGTTCTGTTGTGGTTAGGTTTTCAACACTGATACTCTTTTGAATTCTACTGTGTCTTGTTTATGTGAAGGTGTAAAAAGGGTTCATATGGCATCAGTGCCCATGATACACTGATGAAACGTGGTGTCGAACCCTGTAGATGGCTTCTCTTTTATGAACAAAGGCGTGGGGATCGTCATCCCCGACCTTTGGTTTTTCTTCAATATAATGGAAAAACCATAAAACCTGCATAAAACAATAAAATTTAATAAATCATGCGTTTATTTGGGTAATACTACTTTGGAGGTTTTGGTTAGGAGCATGGCCATTGGATGACAGCATTCAATGGTGGAGATTCATTTGCAGGGGTAAAAGGAGGCGGTTGATGAAACGATGGGGAGTTTTTAAGTCAGATCTGTTGATCTTAGATAGATCAACGACCGGGATTAGTTGTGAACTAATAATGCAAAGGGGTCACATTGTTGGGAATTGGAATAAAAACAAAGGATAATAGGTGCAAAACCATTTGGCAGAAGAAATGTATTTGAAATGGAATTCGGGGTTTCCGAATGATCGTGGGCCATTAGATCAGTTCGGCCCTAGGAGATCAACGGTCAGGATTGATCAATGAAGGCCCTTGGTGAAGGCGGAGGGTGATAGTGTAATGGCCAGATTAGATCTGAGCTTTTGATCTGCATAGATCAACGGCAGGAAGCATAATGCGATGAAACTCAATGAAAAAGGGGAAAGCGGTTTCGGGAGGAGAAACCAGCAGTATTGCGGGATGAAAAGGTGGGTAGGTGGTTTTTAATTTTTGAACGTGATATGTGTTCTCGCCCGACACGTGGCATTTCAATACCGCCTACATCGCGTAAATTTCAGGAATTAATGGTCGAGCATAAAGTAATGCAAAAACGCGCATCAACCGTTAGATCTTGGGTCTCAGATCAGACGGTGGGCAGTGAGCGCAATATTGGATAGATGCACGGGCGGATAAGTGGCAAGGTGGTTTTAATCAGGACCATTGGATCAGAGATCGGACGGCTGAGATCAGATCTGAAGGAAACCAAGACCCATAGGGGTCGGGCCTGTCGGGATTATTATGAACCATTAGATGTACAAGATCAATGGTGGAGATTGAATCTGGGGATAAATGGAAAAATAAACGAGGTGGAGAAAGGGTTAATATGGGCTGTTGATCTGCAGAGATCTACGGCTGAGATTGGCTAAAAGAACATTATACAAGGGTTTTCATGTTTTTAACCAAGGTCGGGAGGTGCAATCTGGGCCGTCAGATCTTGACACGTGGATGGCCCATATGTAATCAAAGGTTTCACGATCGACGGGGTAATGGACATGGGAGCGCCGAAGCGATTGACTATAGGCTATCGATTTGCAGATTAGATCGACGGTGGAGGATGAATAGGAAGACTTCCAATCGGAGGTGGAAAATAAAATAATACACTGCGCCAATGGAAATCTCCGATGTGATATAGCGTTGGCCATCTGATTGGTCCAAGATCAATGGCGGAGAAGGGCTCCGACCAATGAACGGGCGGGACCCTTTATAACATATGAAAACCAAAAATTTATGAAATACAAAGGTTTTATGGTGTCAGGGCAGGTTATATAATGAGGCTTGGCACCCGGTTGCGGGGCCTATGGATATATGAAAAGGTTAAAGGAATTGGGGTTAAAACATAAGAGGGGCCAATCGACATCGGAGTTTTATAAAACAAAAGGACTTGCGCACTCTGATTTTTTCTGATGCGATAAGCGCCCGATGGGTATAGCACCTGGTTCTAGGGTGTGGGCATGTGGTGGGGAAGTGGTTTTAGGACTTAGACCAAAGGGGCTTAAGCCTGTGGCTAAAATAGACTATTTTTTATGATTTTTTCCAAGTTTTTCAATGGATTTGGGGGTTTCGGTAAGGTTCAAAAGTGAGTTTCAAACCTTAAAAAAGGATTTTTATGAAGGGGAAAGGGGAAATAATGAAAAATAGAGGAATTTTGTGAGGAAACAAGGGGAAAAAATGGAGGTTAATTGAATTGAGAAGAGGGTTAAAATCAGGGAAAAATGGGAATTTTTGCAGCAGTATTTTCTTTATGAAAATAGCATAATTTCTGAGTTTAAAAGGGAAACATCAGTGAAGATTAAACAAAGGGCATGATGTCTTCACAAGACTTCAAGAATTAACAATTTTTGCAATAAAACTTGTTTCTTGAAGACTTCAAAAATGATTTAGCCACCATTTGATATGAAAATTTTTATAGGTGGCTAACAGTGGTTTCACATGCGGATGGTGCCTTCTTGAAGGCATCAAGAACTTCAGACCTATATTCTCTGTAGGGCTGATCAGTGCCTCATCCATTGGGCTGCAACTTTCTTCACTTGAATGATCTTCTTATGTTTTGAAAATGTTAGCATCCATGGAAATCAACGGAACTTCATCAACACAAGCTTTCTACCTACCCAATCCTACTGATCTAACATCTTTTCTTCTTTCAGAGTGCACTTTGATTGGCAAACTCTTTTACAACATTTTATTCTTTTTGAAAGCAACAAACTAATCTAAATCTACTTCTTATTTCTCCATGAACTCAGATTAAACAGTTGAGTTCATAAACTTCTCTACCTAATCTACTATCTGTTAGGATTAAACAGTCTAACAGATTTTTATTCTCTAACTTCTAAAACAAAAATTTAAAAGCATACAAGTCAGGATTGAACAGTCTAACGTGTTGCTGATCTATGGCATAAAAAACAAGCTGCACATAGATATTATTTTGCAGAAAATTAAATCAAAATGGAAGGCTTAAGATCTAAAAGTTTTTAAGCACGACCTTCTCTTTTCTTCAGCTCTGTTTTTTATTTCCATTTGAGTTGTCTTTTCCTTGTTCTCTAGTTGAGATTTTGAGTTTACTAGAACCAGTCTACTTCTGTCTTTGACTCACGGTTTTAAACAGATTGGAGTCATTCTTTCTTTTGAAAACTAAGGTTCATATTTTGAGCTTGTTTGAACCTTTAATTTCTATCCTAATCTTCTTAACTGACAAGCCAATATTAAGCTGTTTGGAAAATCATATTCACTAACCTATCAACGGTAAATTTAAAACTAATTAGTCATGATTAGGCTGTATGACTAATTAGAAGTGTGTTTTTCAGGAGTGGCATTTGAGCTTGCACACTTTCAAACTTTATCTCTTTTTTTTGGTATGGGGTTGTACCTTTCTTGTTTTTACAATCTGCCCTCTTTTCTTTCTTTTACTGTTTTTGTATTTTTTATTTTTCTTCGGAGACAAAAATCAAAAACTATCTAATTGCTCAAAACTAAGCTTTATTGACATTCCTATATGACCTAATCTATCTTGGAATATTTACATTCTCATATGATACAAAAGTGCCAAAGTAGCCAGTTGAGTAGTGTTAAAAAGAAGAAGAAACTCTGGTTGCTTGTCAAGGGTATCCATAATACATTTTGAAGATTAATATTCAAAACCAGGACTATCATAGAAGGTGAAAACTTTTCATGTCTTTGGCTCTTACAAAGGATCCATGCTTGATAATTTGAGCCAGTTGGGACTTCCAAAAAGTCTTCCAAAGGATCAATAAAGAAAAGATGAAGATTCTTTTCTTTTTTGCCCTCCATATCTGGTAGATTGTCTGCTTCCAAGACTTCAACTTTGAGGACTAACTCTTTAGAATGTTGTTTGGAAGCATGATCATTCTTGACCTGCAAAACAACAAGCACTAAAATTTTTTCTTTCTCTAAATCTAAGCTTGTTTCGGATATAAATTCAGGTTCTTTGAATGGCACATTGATATCAGTGATGGGAGAAGTTTCTTCTTGAGAATTTGGTATATCCTCAATAGGATAATCTCCTTTTTTTTTCTCCTTCATCTTCCTCATCATCTGAACTGGAGGATTCGTCATATTTGGCAGTTTCATCCTCTTGTAGCCCTAGTATGGTTGAATTCAGTGGACCAGACTCTGTGAAGAGGTTATTATATTCTTGAGCGAGGGTGTCTTCAAAGGTTTTCTCTTTTTCAATAGAAGGCTCCTTGGTTTCGACTTGCTCAAAAATTTCTTCATTTCTCTTCTCTTCACCCCTTGAGTTAAAAGGTTGTTGATTCCCAATTATGTGAAAGCTATTTGTGATGGATTGAAATGGGTGATTGTTGCTTTCAAGCTGACGAAGGTGAAACTCATAACACCAATCAAACGTTGGTTGCCCTGCGTGATTAGTTTCTGCCTGAAACTCATCATCATCATCAGACTGATTAAAATTTCGAAAATTATCAGAATAAACAATTTCATCAATCAAACATATTGGGTTATCAGTTTTCTCTTTTTTTAGTCGATCTACAAGTTTATTTTTTGTATCAAGACAACAAGATGGAGTAGGTAGATGAGCAGAAGCGTTTGGTTAAGATGAAGGTTTAAAGGCTGGCATTATGTTCAATACTAGATCAATCTCTTCCTCTGTCAAGAGAGAAGGATTTTTCTTTTTACTTGGAACAGAGGTACAACCATCCTCTTTCTCTTGTGTTGGCTGATTTTGAGGCCTGATGTCTTCTTGAGCCTCTTCTAGGGGAAATTCACTTGTGCTTGCAGGGAACCTTTGAGGATTTTCTGTTGTTTCCTGATTTTCTTGCATAAAAACCTCCTCATGTTTATTATGATATTCAGTTTGCGTATAAGGTTCACGAGTTGTTTTTCCTACATTTTCACGATGCCACTCTTCATGTGTAATCTGATATGGGTTGTAAACTTTCGGGGAAGTCTCTATATGAACTGGTTCTCCTCCTACATCAGATTCTACATTTTGAAAGTAGCTAATCATTTCATCAAAGCACTGCTCACTATATGTTTTTGCATTTTGGTCATGAAGATCTCTTATCAGCATTGTACAAGACATAGGAAGGCAATCAGAACTTTCTTGACAACCTTCTTTATTGCTTCCTTCGTAAATTTTCTCATCATCTCCTATAATGTGTTGATCATAATACATATCTTGGTCACTATCTTGGTCTTGAGGTGATTCGGCTTTTGTTTGACCAGGGAAAAGCATAGGTTGCTCTAAATCATCAATATTCATATTAGCCATCAACCTATCCATTCTCTTTCCAAGCATGTACATCATTTTTTCCATCATGATTAGAATTTTTTCTTAATTATTTTATTTACAATCTTGTTCATCATACATGTCTTATAGTGATAGAGTTTGTGTTTGCTGAGGGAAAGGTATATGTTGCTCTGGATCACCAACGTTTATATTAGCCATAAGCCTATCCACTCTCTTTCCAAGCATGTACATCAGCTTTTCCATCGTGGCCATATGTTTGTCATCTGGGTCTATATCTAAATCCATGTTTTATAAATCAGAAAAGAGTTCACTGTGTCTGTTCAATCAGCTCAAGGTATTCTACCAGTGGATTCATTTGGTCTTTTGGGAGTTTTAGAGTGTGGAGTCGCCAGGTGGAAGTTTTTTAGCTCCTAAGGAGGTAAAATGTTTTATGGTTTCACCACCATGTTTATTATGAATACCAATCTAAAGAGATTATGGGTGATCTGAGTCTTAAGAGTATTTAAAATTAAATTAACTCAATCCCCAGTGGAGTCGCCAGAAATGTTAGCTCCCTGTAATTTGAAAGATTGGCAAAGTCAAACTGCACAGAGAACACTGTTTCAACCACTTTGGGATTCTATGATCTAGCCCTCCTGGATCCGGTGAGGGATCTCTCCAATAAAGTGCAAATATTGATTTATATTTAAACCTTTTCGGGTAATGATATTAGGCTAGTTATGAAGGCCAAGTTTTTTGTTTTGTTTTGGATGGTTGAGCCTGATTATTAGTTGAGTGAAAAGTCCTAAATGGAAAGAGTTTCAAAGGTGTGAAGTTGCAAGAAATCAGAACAAGCTTTGGCTAAAATATAGATATAATGCTAGTTTTTAGTCCATTGGGCTATGGAGTCATAGTAGGATTTAATTAAACCAACAAGATTTAAGAGTGGTCCATGGGGCAAGTCACCTATGTCTAAGGATCTCTTTAAAGTTGATTTTATGGAATGAAATGATACAACAAGAAGGGGAATTTAAACAAATGAAGAACAAAGAGCAGCCTAAGATCAAGTAAGTGCTTTGACACTATCTTGCTTTCGACATACACTTAAGAAAGACATAAAATCAATCTAAGATCTGGTAAGTACTTCGAAACTAACCAGATTTTGATGCACTTTCAATAGAAAAACATTTTAAACACAAAGGGAAACTTTAAAAGCAACTGTTGGAGAAGAAACTAGAAGACAGGGCTCACCATAGACTTCCCTAGCTTTGCTTTACTTAGTAAACTTTCAAGACAAACACATAAGATAACAAGGAATAGTCTAAGATCAGGTAAGGACTTTCAACCTAGCCTGCTTTCAACACATTCTTAGGGAAAATTTTAGATAGTTTTTGGGGATAAAACTAAAGGACGGGGCTCACCATCACTTCCTTATTTCATCTCTACTTAACATAAACTAAAAATAACATTCAAGAACAACATTTAGCTTAGACAGGAGGACGAGGGAACGCCATCATTCCTAACTGCTTAAACTGAATTAAATCATTCCTAAACAACACAATTTGGAAGAAAACATATAGACAAAGCTTATCAGTCAGAGAAGGGTACTGTAAATAGTAAATCCCAACTCTATGCTTGTTGTTCTTTATCAGAGAAGATGGATAGAGTGAAAACAGAAATAAAATAACAATTTACAATAAGAAAAACATCACCGTCGTCATAGACCAGGATCCCATAAATCAGCTTGTATTGATGCTTCAAACCATTTACAATCTTCAAGTCCAATGTTTCAGTTCAGCAATCATCTTCACTTCTCAGCCTAACTTATTTAATCACAAACAGAGCTTCAAGAGCCTTTGAACACTATTTACAAGTAGAAGTTTTGAGCACAAGTATATTTCAAAGTTCTTCAACCAACATTGTTTCATCTCCTACAGAAGTATTTATAGAAGAAATGAGGAGGTGGGCCGGGATAAAAGATCTCCCAGGTTCAATTAATACAGATTAATACTTCTCAGCCTTTGAGGGGCTTAATGCAGAAGTTAAAAGATATTTTCTCTGTATTAATTGTTTTACATTAAGAATTAAGCTCGGTGGGATGATTTTGTTGACTTTAAGGCTCTGTGTCATCTTGTAATAACTCTGCTGATATTTTTTGCAATAAATCCTTTGGCTTGAATTAACTGTTCGGCTGTTGTGAGGCAAATATCCTCTATTCTAGTCATTACTCGGCCTCTGTTGAAAACCGTGAGGTCACAGGTGTCATTAGGTAGCTGAGAGGAATCAATTAGCCTCTAATGTGGCAGTGGAGGCTTTCTCTATCTGATAAATATTTTTGATTTTCCTTTAACCGTGTTTAATTTAGTGGATTAGGCTTTTGATTGTCGATCTTACCCGTAATCCACCAAAACTTTGAAAACAATCTTCAATCTTCAGTTCTGCTGTGGTTAGGTTTTCAACACTGATACTCTTTTGAATTCTACTATGTCTTGTTGATGTGCAGGTGTACAAAGGGTTCATATGGCATCAGTGCCTATGATACATTGATGAAACGTGGCTTTGAACCCTGTATATGGCTTCTGTTTTATGCGCAAAGGCGTGGGGATCGTCATCCTCGTGTTGGAAATATGATGCAGAATGTTGTCCTTGATGGCAACCCACTGAATGAAGATGAAGACATGTGACAGTTGACATGTGTTGTCCTTGATGGCAATACACCTGATGAAGTTATGCTTGACTTGATGGACTTGTGTGTACAGAAGGCAATGAAGAAAGAAATTTAGAATGTGCTCAAAATATGATGAAAAGAGTATGTCTCTTTGTATACGCAGATTGGCCTAGGGGAAGTCGCGTATGCACGCGGAAAATAACGTGCCAAGTCGCGTATGGGCAAAAGCGCTCAAAAAGTGCAAAACCAAGGGTAACCACCACGGTATTGACCCATTGTATTGGGTAATGATCCGCCTAATTGACCCCGTCTAGGTAGTTTTTGGGCTTATGGTATTGCTTTGGCCCATGGTATTGAAAAAGGGGGCTCATGGTATTGAAAAGGGTAAACCTATATAAGGAGAAGAAATTCATTGTGCAAATCATGAGTGTGGGTGCAAGATGTCTGAGCTTGAATGAATACTTCTCTCTGAAGTATATCTGAATGAAAGGGTTACACTTGAATGATAAATCTGAATGTATGATGCACCAATGATGAAGAAGGGGATCTAGATCTGAATTGCTCTTGTAGTTGCTAGATCTGATTATGGAAGGCTTAGATCTGTGATGAGGCGAGCATCTAGGCGAACATCTGTCTGAAGCAAAAGGGTAGATCTGAACTGAATATCTGATCTGATGAAGTATGCTGCTCTGTAATGATTGAAGATCTATACGCTACTTTGCCGCGGAGGAAGCGCGTATATACGCAGCTTCAGCGAAGAGAAAGCGCGTATGCGCAATAAAATATACACTGAGGTATACGCTGGTTTGTGTGGACGGAAGCGCGTATATACGCGACATCAGTGAAGGGAAAGCGCGTATGCAAACTAGGGTTTGATGAAGCAAGGGGTATGAAATATCTGATCTGTTCTGCTGTGTTTCTGCTATCTGATATGTGTTGATATGTATCTGTTGGTGACGTATGATTGTGCTTAAAAGTATGGAAAGGGTCCAGTATGAAAATATGATGAAATGTGGCCTGCAAGTGGTGTTCTATTGAAGTTGTTGGATCCAGTGTGAAAATTGGTGAAACGTGGTCCAAGGTGGTGCTGAGGGTTGTAGCCTTCAGTCAGGGGGTTGTAGCTCCCTTCCAGGTGAGGCTGGTAAACGAGATCGGGGGGTCGTAGCTCCCTTCCAGGAGAGGCTGGTAAACGAGTCAGGGGGTCGTAGCTCCCTTCCGGGAGAGGCTGGTAAACGAGCGCAGGTGGGTGCCTGCGTGCTGGTCAAGTCTGCGCCAGCACATATGTTGTAAGATGTTTTCTCTATAATAAAATATTGAAGGCTGAGCAACTGCAGCGGTGGTTTTCTCCCGACTTGGGTTTCCACCTAAAAATCCTGGTGTTCATGTGTGATGCTTTGTGTGATGATTTATTATGTTCTTACTGCACATGTTTACTGCTTATTGAATATCTGATGAATAAATGAAGGAATGATTTAAGTGAAGAATTAATGACATAAATAGATATCTGTGTATACGTGAGTTTCGTAAAGGGTATCCGCGTATATACGCAAGTCTGGTTCAGGAAAGTAGCGTATGCATTTTAGAAGCAGGAAAAAGTGAAAGTTTTGAATATGCAGTAAATACTGATTCACCCCCCCCTCTCAGTATTTTTCCCAACAATTGGTATCAGAGCAGGTCCTTGTGGAGAAGCTTGATCGCTTAAAGGAGATTCGTCGCAATGGGAAGTCAAGAAGGAATAATGTCTATAAAGCCACCTATATTCAATGGAAGCAATTTGATATTCTGGAAGGTACGTACAAAAGCATTTATGCAAAGTCTTGGTGCAGATGTATGGGCAATCGTGGAAGAAGGTTATCAATACCCGGCAAGTATTCCTACTGATGCAGCAGAAAGAAAGAAGTATGAAACCAATGCCAAAGCAGTAAATGTTTTGCTGGGAAGCATGTCTGAATCAAAATTTGCTAAAGTGATGCAGCTACATTCAGCAAAAGATATATGGGACAAAATCATTCTGAGCTATGAAGGAGATACAAAGGTAAAAAATGCAAAACTCCAAACTCTTAGAATTGAATATGAAAGTTTGAAGATGCATAGTGATGAAAGTGTTGCCAGTTTCTTCCTTCGTCTAGATGATGTTGTCAATCGAATGAGAAATTTGGGTGAAACTAAAACTGATACTACTCTGGGTGAAAAAGTCTTAAGATCCTTGACTCCAAAATTTGACTCTAAAGTCTCCGCTATTGAAGAAAGGCAAGATCTGCAAACTCTTACTATTGTTCAATTACATGGGACTCTGACCGCTTTTGAAATGAGACAAGGAGGTCCTTCTCAAGTAAGAGAAGCTGCATTTAAGGCTTCTACAAAAGGAAAGGAAAAGGAAGTTGTCAAAGAATCCAGCTATATTTCTGATGAAGAAGAAGCAAATTTCGTAAGAAAACTCCAACTAGGAACTGGAAGATTCAAAGGTAAGCTTCCTTTCAAATGCTTTGAGTGTGGAAAAGTTGGTCATTATGCTGCAAAATGTCCTTATAAAGGAAAAGAAGTTGTTAGAAGGAATAAGAACAGATCTAGCTCTAAGAAAAGTTACTATACTAATGAAGATAGTGATGGGTCATCTAATAGTGAAGAAGATTGTGAAGAAGATCTTAGACTTCTCATGGCCTTTGAACAAAAGGAAGAAAAGGATATGTTTATGGATGCTCTAGAGGAAAATGATTTTCTTGAAGAAAATAATCAACTCAAACTTCGCTTAGAAGATTACAAAATTCTCTTAGAAGAACAAAAGGTGATCAGAGAGACTGTTGAAAAGCAGCTTGAAGAAGCAAAGAAACATATCGAAAAGCTAGAATGTGAAGTGGTAATTCAAAGAAAAGAAGTAGAGAAAGCAAAGACCTTGAATCTTAGATTTGCTAAAGGATATGAAACCTTAGATGAGATTATCAAGGTACAACGTTCTCCTCTTATAAAGACAGGTCTGGGATATACCGGAGAATCTTCTCAAACTTCAGCACCAAACTATCTAAAAGCAGTTACAGGTGGTTTACTACATTCAGCCACTCAGCAAGGGAATAGAGGATCTCTACAGGGAAAGAAGGACCATCTCAATTCAAGGAACACTAACAGGGATATCTTTCAAAGACTCTACAACCAACAGGTAAACTCAAATAGAAGATTCCATGATCGCAGAAATTTCTACTTCAATGGGCAATGTTTCACTTGTCACAATTTTGGTCATAAAGCTATTCAATGTGTGGCATATAAAACCATCATGACAAGAGAAGCAAGAAAGAAAGGGTTGGATACTGAACCAAAGAAGAATACCTATAACAATTTTTCTCCTCTTCAAAGTGAAGTCGAATGTACTTATTGCAATAACTTTGGCCATGAAGAATCTGAATGCAGGAACAAGATCCAGCCTAAAGAACATGTTCCCTCAAGCTCCAAATTGTGGAAGAAGAAAGAACCGCCGGTTGAAAATTGTGGGATAGCATTATTTGCAGAAGGTGAAGAAAATCAATGGTACATCGATAGTGGGTGCTCAAGACACATGACAGGTGACAAAAGCAAACTTCATACTTATAATGCTCTAGAAAAAGAAAAGAAAGTTACATTTGGAAATGATACTCCTGTTGTAATTAAAGGAAAAGGGTCAGTATTTCTAAAAGAAAAGGTGAAGGCTAAAGATGTCA
The DNA here is from genome assembly GCA_034641835.2 of Pinus albicaulis. NCBI lineage: Eukaryota > Viridiplantae > Streptophyta > Pinopsida > Pinales > Pinaceae > Pinus > Pinus albicaulis. The sequence continues at coordinate 190,951,230 of CM076578.1, read as the reverse complement.
TGTATGTGGATGGATTAAGGCATAACCTGTTAAGTGTTAGTCAAATGTGTGATCAAGGAGCAGAAGTGGTCTTCAGTTCCAAAGAATGTATGGTTCATGATCTTGATACAGGTAAAATCATTATAAAAGTAAAAAGAAATCCAAGCAACCTGTATGTACTAAACGGCATAGATCAATGTTACTTGAGAAAGTCTTCAGAAAATTGGCTATGGCATAGAAGGCTGGGGCATCTGAGTTTCTCTCAAATCAAAAAAGCAAACAGACTTCAAGCTGTTCATGATCTTCCCAAGGTCAATCTTCCAGAAAATACCATATGCAAATCTTGTCAATTTGGTAAGCAGACCAGAGTTCGATTTAATGCTAAAGAAGGATCATCAAGTAAGCCTCTTGAACTCATTCATACTGACATCTGTGGACCTATGAGGAAAAGGTCATTACGTGGGGAAGAATACTATATCCTATTTATCGATGACTACTCCAGAATGTGTGAGATCGCATTTATTAAACACAAGGATGAAGCTTTTGAAAAATTTCAGAAGTTCAAAGCTCTGGTAGAAAATGAATTGGATTCAAAAATCAAGTGTCTTAGATCTGATCGAGGTGGAGAATATTCATCAAATGAATTCTTTGAATTTTGTGAACAACATGGCATTAAAAGACAATTCTCTGTAGCAGGCACTCCACAACAAAATGGTGTAGCAGAAATAATGAATAGAACAATTGTTCAAATGGCTAGAGCTATGATGGCTGACTCTAATGTTCCTGACATGTTCTGGAGTGAAGCAGCACGTACAGCAGTTAACATTCTCAATAAAGCTCATGTTCGGGTAAATAGTGACAAAACTCCATATGAACTCTGGTATGGTAAGTCTCCCATTGTAAAGCATTTTAAAGTTTTTGGAAGTAGATGCTTTATCAAAAATAATGATGAAAAGCTTGGCAAGTTTGAACCTAGATCAGATGAAGGGATACTTCTTGGTTACTCTTCTTCAAGCAAAGCATTCACATGTTACAATAAGAGGCTTCAAAAGGTTGTTGAATGTATTGATGTTGTTATTGATGAGTCTCCTGCAGCTTCTAAAGAAGAAAAACAAACAACAGAAGAAGATTATAGCAATATATGGCCTTCTACATCAGATGGAAATGATATAGGCAGTGAATCCAATGAAGAACCTGAAAATGATCTATCTGAAAAAGCTCCATCCAGATATGTTCAAAAGAATCATCCTGAATCTCAAATTTTGGGAGACAAGGAATCAGGTGTACGAACAAGGAGAACTCTTGCGGGATCTTCTAGTAATTTGGCACTTCTATCCACAATTTAACCACACAATGTCAATGAAGCTAGCAAATATGAATGTTGGAATAATGCCATGGATGAAGAAATTGAGCAAATTGAAAAAAATGACACTTGGGATTTGGTACCAAGACCTCATGATAAAAATGTCATTGGAACTAAATGGATCTTCAAGAACAAGTTAAATGAGAATGGGAATGTTGTAAGAAACAAAGCTAGACTGGTTTGCAAAGGGTATACTCAACAAGAAGGTATAGACTTTGAAGAAAGTTTTTCTCCTGTAGCTAGACTTGAAGCCATAAGAATGTTTCTTGCTTTCTCAAGCCATCAACAAATCAAAGTTTATCAAATGGATGTTAAGTCTGCTTTTCTTAATGGTGATCTAGAAGAAGAAGTATATATAGAACAACCGGAAGGATTCATTTTGGGAAATGATGCAAATCTTGTTTGTAGACTTAAAAAGGCTCTGTATGGACTCAAACAAGCTCCAAGGGCTTGGTATTATCGTCTTGACAAATATCTTCATCAAAAAGGATTTTCAAAGGGGTCTGCTGATAGCAACTTATACACAAAAGTTGAAAATGATAAACTATTGATTGTAGTTGTATATGTTGATGATATCATTTTTGGGAGTAACGAAGAATCTATGAGTCAAAAATTTGCTTATGTCATGCAGCAAGAATTTGAAATGTCTTTACTTGGGGAACTAACATTCTTTCTTGGCTTGCAAGTGCATCAATCTGCAGATGGTATATTTCTATCACAAGCAAAATATCTTAAGCAAATTCTGAAGAAGTATGGCATGGAAAAATGCAAACCTGTAAGTACACCAATGATAACCGGATGCAGTCTCAGTTCTAATGATGATTCTCCCACAGTGAATCAACCAGAATACAGATCGATGATTGGAAGTCTACTTTATCTCACTGGGACCAGACCAGATATTATGCATGCAGTTGGGATTGTTGGACGATTCCAAGCTAATCCAAAAGAGTCTCACCTTCAGGCTGTCAAAAGGATATTCAAATATCTACAAGGAACTCAAGACTTTGGTCTAGGGTATCCAAAGGATGCTGATCTTACTCTTCATGCTTACACTGATGCAGATTGGGCTGGAAGTGTTGATGATCGGAAAAGCACTAGTGGTGGTGCATTTTACATGGGGCCACGGTTAGTATCTTGGTTCAGCAAGAAGCAAAATTCTATTGCCTTATCAACAGCTGAAGCAGAGTATGTAGCTGCCGCGTCTTGTTGCACTCAACTCCTATGGATGATGCAAACCTTGCAAGATTTTCAGATCAAATGTGCAACTCCTATCTCCATTATGTGTGATAATACAAGTGCCATCAGTATCTCAAAGAATCCTATTATGCATTCGAAAACCAAGCACATTCCCATCAAATATCATTTCCTACGTGAACAAGTGCTTGAGCAAAAAGTGAAGTTGGAGTATGTTACCTCCAAAGAACAAGCTACTGATATCTTTACCAAACCTCTGCCCAGGGAAGCGTTCGAGCATCTAAGACAGAAGCTGGGAGTGTTCTCTGCCAGTCAAAAGAACAAATCTGCATAAATTTTAGAAGGTGACTTTGGATACGCGGGTTTCCTGAAACACAGTCGCGTATGTACGCGAGTTCATGCACATAAAACCGCGTATTTCTGATTGCTGACAAATTTTTGGTTGGTTCAGCTCTCTTCAGCACAGCTGCAGTGCTGTTTGGTATCTCTGATACTGTTTGGTATCTCTGGTGGTGTTTCAGTTCTCATAATTCTATTTCTAATGTTTTGATGAAGATGCCTTGATGATTTGTTGGTGGAAGTTTTCAGGATGCACAAACTAAGGGGGAGCCTTAGTCATTTGGAAAGATTGCTTGGTTGCACAGATTCAGGGGGAGCATTAGCTTTGCTGACTATAATGCAGTGTTGGCATTATGATGGTTCTGAAATATGTTCTCCTTCTTGAGGACTTTCTGGTGTTGGTCATAAATGGTCATATTTATATATTTTGGTGAAAAGGTCTTGTTGAGACCCATGATGTAAAAATTGTAATATTCAGTCATGTAAGGACTTGTCATTTTTGTAAACCCACTTGGTTGGGTAGCTGAGTCAAATTTTGTAAACCCACTTGGTTGGGTACTTGAGTCTTATATGTAAATCCACTTGGTTGGATAATTGATGTAAGTATGAATCTTTGGTGATAGGAAGTTCATAGAGTCATGTACTTCATTGACAAATATGTTTGAAGATTCAGCATGAACTCAGGGGGAGCGTGGCCACTTCAGCACATATCAGATCTGCAGAATGTTTGATCCGCCCTTTGCCCTTGATGTCAAAGGGGGAGAGTGACATGGTGTTTGAATGAAGTGACATGGTGTTTGAATGAAGAGAAGTTAAAGATGTCAAATATTTGGGGAGAGTGACATGGTACCTATCTGTTGTGGTAACCAAACACCATCATGGTTGCCATCAAGTCCAAAGGGGGAGATTGTTGGAAATATGATGCAGAATGTTGTCCTTGATGGCAACCCACTGAATGAAGATGAAGACATGTGACAGTTGACATGTGTTGTCCTTGATGGAAATACACCTGATGAAGTTATGCTTGACTTGATGGACTTGTGTGTACAGAAGGCAATGAAGAAAGGAATTTAGAATGTGCTCAAAATATGATGAAAAGAGTATGTCTCTTTGTATACGCGGATTGGCCTAGGGGAAGTCGCGTATGCACGCGGAAAATAACGTGCCAAGTCGCGTATGGGCAAAAGCGCTCAAAAAGTGCAAAACCAAGGGTAACCACCACGGTATTGACCCATTGTATTGGGTAATGATCCGCCTAATTGACCCCGTCCAGGTAGTTTTGGGCTTATGGTATTGTTTTGGTCCATGGTATTGAAAAAGGGGCTCATGGTATTGAAAAAAGGTAAACCTATATAAGAAGAAGAAATTCATTGTGCCAATCATGAGTGTGGGGGCAAGATGTCTGACCTTGAATGAATACTTCTCTCTGAAGTATATCTGAATGGAAAGGGTTACACTTGAATGATAAATCTGAATGTATGATGCACCAATGATGAAGAAGGGGATCTAGATCTGAATTGCTCTTGTATTTGCTAGATCTGATTATGGAAGGCTTAGATATGTGATGAGGCGAGCATCTAGGCGAACATCTGTCTGAAGCAAAAGGGTAGATCTGAACTGAATATCTGATCTGATGAAGTATGCTGCTCTGTAATGATTGAAGATCTATACGCTACTTTTCCGCGGAGGAAGCGCGTATATACGCGGCTTCAGCGAAGAGAAAGCGCGTATGCGCAATAAAATATACACTGAGGTATACGCTGGTTTGTGTGGACGGAAGCGCGTATATACGCGACATCAGTGAAGGAAAAGCGCGTATGCAAACTAGGGTTTGCTGAAGCAAGGGGTATGAAATATCTGATCTGTTCTGCTGTGTTTCTGCTATCTGATCTGTGTTGATATGTATCTGTTGGTGATGTATGTTTATGCTTAAAAGTATGGAAAGGGTCCAGTCTGGAAATATGATGAAATGTGGCCTGCAAGTTGTGTTCTATTGAAGTTGTTGGATCCAGTGTGAAAATTGATGAAACGTGGTCCAAGGTGGTGCTGAGGGTTGTAGCCTTCAGTCAGGGGGTTGTAGCTCCCTTCCGGGTGAGGCTGGTAAACGAGATCGGGGGGTCGTAGCTCCCTTCCAGGAGAGGCTGGTAAACGAGTCAGGGGGTTGGAGCTCCCTTCCAGGAGAGGCTGGTAAACGAGCGCAGGTGGGTGCCTGCGTGCTGGTCAAGTCTGCGCCAGCACATATATTGTAAGATGTTTTCTCTATAATAAAATATTGAAGGCTGAGCAACTGCAGCGGTGGTTTTCTCCCGACTTGGGTTTCCACCTAAAAATCCTGGTGTTCATGTGTGATGCTTTGTGTGATGATTTATTCTATTCTTACTGCACATGTTTACTGCTTAATGAATATCTGATGAATAAATGAAGGAATGATTTAAGTGAAGAATTAATGACATAAATAAATATCTGTGTATACGCGAGTTTCGTAAAGGGTATCCGCGTATATACGCAAGTCTGGTTCAGGAAAGTAGCGTATGCTTTTTAGAAGCAAGAAAAAGTGAAAGTTCTGAATATGCAGTAAATACTGATTCACCCCCCCCTCTCAGTATTTTTCCCAACACCTCGGCCTTTGGTTTTTCTTCAATATAATGGAAAAACCATAAAACCCTGCATAAAACAATAAAATTTAATAATCCTGCATTTATTTGGGTAAGACTGCTTTGGAGGTTTTGGTTAGGAGCATGGCCGTTGGATGACAGCATTCAACGGTGGAGATTCACTTGCGGGGGTCAAAGGAGGTAGTTGATGAAACGGTGGGGATTTTTGAAGTCAGATCCATTGATCTTAGATAGATCAACGGCCGAGATTAGCTGTGAACTAATAATGTGAAGGGATCACATTATTGGGAATTGGAAGAAAAACAAAGGATAATAGGTGAAAAACCATTTGGTAGAAGAAATGTATTTGAAATGGAATTCGGGGTTTCCGAATGATTGTGGGTCATTAGATCAGTTCGGCCCTAGGAGATCAACGGTCAGGATTGATTGATGAAGGCCCTTGGTGAAGGTGGAGTGTGATAGTGTAATTTCCATATTAGATCTGAGCCATTGATATGCAGAGATCAACGGCAGGAAGCATAACGCGATGAAACTCAATGAAAAAGGGGAAAGCGGTTTCAGGAGGAGAAACTAGCAGTATCGCATGATGAAAAGGCGGGTAGGTGGTTTTTACTTTTCTAATGCGATATGGATTCTCGACCGAAACATTGCATTTCGATACTGCCTACATCGCGTAAATTTCAGGAATTAACAGTCGATCATAAAGTAATGCGAAAACGCACGTCAACCATTAGATCTTGGGTCTCAGATCAAACGGTGGGCAGTGAGCGCGATATTGGATAGATGCGCGGGTAGATAAGTGGCAGGGTGGTTTTAATTAGGACTGTTGGATCAGAGATCGGACGGCTAAGATCAGATCTGAAGGAAAGCAGGACCCACAGGGGTCGGGCCTGTCGGGATTATTATGAACCGTTAGATGTACAGGATCAACGGTGGAGACTCAATCTGGGGATAAATGGAAAAATAAACGAGGTGGAGAAAGGGTTAATATGGGCCATTGATTTGCAGAGATCAACGGCTGAGATTGAATAAAAGAAAATTATACAAGGGTTTTCATGTTTTTAACCAAGGTCGGGAGGTTGAATCTGGGCCGTCGGATCTTGATAGATGGATGGCCTAGATGTAATCGGAGGTTTCGCGATCGACGGGGTAATGGACATGGGAGTGCCGAAGCGATTGACTGTGGGTCGTCGATCTGCAGATCAGATCGACAGTGGAGGATGAATCGGAAGACTCCCAATCGAAGGTGGAAAATAAAATAACACATTGCGCCAATGGAAATCTCCGATGTGATATAACATTGGTCATTTGATTGGTCCAAGATCAATGCGGAGAAGGGCTCTGACCAATCAACGGGAAGGACCCTTTATAACATATGAAAACCAAAAATTTATAAAATACAAAGGTTTTATGGTGTCAGGGCGGGTTATATAATGAGGCTTGGTGCCCGGTTGCAGGGCTTGTGGATATATGAAGAGGTTAAAGGAACCGGGGTTAAAACATAAGAGGGGCCAATTGGCATTGGAGTTTTATAAAACAAAAGGACTTGCGCACTCTGATTTTTTCTAATGTGATAAGCGCCCGATGGGTACAGCGCCTGGTTCTAGGGCGTGGGCATGTGGTGGGGAAGTTTTTTTAGGACTTAGACCAAAGGGGCTTAAGCCTGTGGCTAAAAAAGACTATTTTTTATGATTTTTTCCAAGTATTTCAATGGATTTGGGGGTTTCGGTAAGGTTCAAAAGTGAGTTTCAAACCTTACAAAAGGATTTTTATGAAGGGTAAAGGGGAAATAATGAAAAATAGAGGAATTTTGTGAGGAAACAAGGGGAAAAAGTGGAGGTTAATTGAATTGAGAAGAGGGTTAAAATCAGGGAAAAATGGGGATTTTTGTAGTAGTATTTTCTTTATGAAAATAGCAGAATTTATGAGTTTAAAATGTAAACAACAGTGAAGATTAAACAAAGGGCATGATTTCTTCACAAGACTTCAATAATTAACAATTTTTGCAATAAAACTTGTTTCTTGAAGACTTCAAAAATGATTTAGCCACCATTTGATATGACAAATTTTATAGGTGGCTAACAATTGGAACCCCTTAAATCATGGGAAAACTCTACATGCCTCCTCTCTGACCCTCAACTCGAATTTCCTAATATAAGTTAGTTTTTCTTACATAGTTAACTAATACAATTCGTCCTGAGATGAAATTACAATTTCTCTTCCAATTTAATTATGGTAAAATTAAATCATAATCCCCCTTGGGTGTCATTTCTTGTTTCCATTTAAACACTCCCTCTCAATAAGAAATGGATTATTTTCTACCCCAATATTGTCTCTGTGGAATTTTAATTTTCTTCTTTCTAGTGCCTTCATCAAAATATTTGCATCCTTCTCCTTCGTGGGAATGTACTCTAACGACATAATATGCCTCTGAACACAATATCTAAGATGGTGATACTAGATATCAATATGCTTGGTATTGTCAAGGAATACTGGATTAACCTAGAGTTTTATGCAACTCTGGTTATCACAATGTATCACCGTTGGATCCACTTAATTACCAAACAAACCAACAAGTATCTTCCTCATCAAGATGACCTCGCATAATTCCTAGTTGGCCGCCATGTACTTTGCCTCTGCTGAACTGATTGAAACTGATATTTTTTTCCTACTTTACCAGGAAAATGTTGCAGATCCTATGCTGAAGATGCCCCCTGATGTTCTCTTCCTGTCTTATGTACTCCCTGCCCAATCTGCATCGGTGAAGTCTTGAAGCTTCACTCCCTATGTGTGTCTATACCATAATCCATACTTTGTAGTTCATGTGAGATATATCAACACATGCTTCCCTGCCTTCCAAAAGAGCTTGGTAGGCTTAACCATATCTTCTCTCAGCTGGTTAACTATGTAGCATATATCGGGTCGTGCATTCACCAAATAAATGAGTGAACCCACAAGATACATATAAAAAATAACATCCACTACTTCCCTAAAAGTAGCATCCTACTTCCTCCAGTTTCTTGCTAGATGATTCTCCATGTGTTTTTTTCCCTCCATGCAGAACTTCCTCATAATTTTCTTGCCATAGTTTCCCTGAGATACAAATACCTCCCCATATTTCCAATCCAAGGAAATAGTGCAAGAACCCCATTTCCTTCATCTCAAATTCTCTTGCAAGATCTCCTTTGCAAGAATTTATGAGCTACTCATCACCTGTCAGTATCATAAATTTACATTCATCTGATATATTTTCCATCCCATCTACGCTGAGAGTGTAAGGATGGATCTAATAAATGAGTACCTTGCTACTATTACAAAATTCTCATCATATTTAATCCCCTCCACCTGAGAGAATCCTCTAGCCACAAATTTGGTCTTGTGCTTTTCCACACTCCCATATGCCACCTTCTTCTCCTTCTAGACCCACCTAGAACCTATAACTGACTTCCCCACTGGTCTTGGGAAAAATTCCCAATGCATTGTTTTTTATAATGGATTCATACTCCTCAACCATGGAATCAATCCACACTGATTATTTTATTAGCTTCCACGAAAAGAGGATGGTTCTATCTAAATAACTTCGCTCATAAGAGCCATGTATCAAGTGTACCTCTCTAGAGACCTTCTCTTCTTGTGTTGTGATGTGGGCACTCTGCTATAGGGTAAAATGCTTGGGTTGTTGGTTGTCATATATCCCTCTCAGGGTTTTCCGGTGCCCGAGGCAGACAGTAATATTAGTTGTACATTTCACAAAGATGGCATATACATGTTCATATTAACTTAAAATAACTTGATGGAATGCGATAGAGAATTACCTCTTTGATGATCTTGGAGTCCCTTGGAGAGCACTAGGCAGTGAAACAAGAGTCCTTCTTCACCGGCTCCAAATCTTAGTCCTGCAATCAATCAAAGCACTCGTGTAATTTCTAACACAACATATATTCTATCAATTAAGCCAATATATAATGAACATCTAAATTACACCCATCTAAGCCATTCATATCATACTTTGTAAATATTCAAACAATAATGACAATATTAAGCATCGAATGGACAAAACAAATACAGTTCTATTGATTTTGAAAGAAGGACGGTTACAACCGTCGGTTGTACCAAGCCCTCCTCAGCCTAAATCTCTTCGATAGTGAAGCTCAGTCATCAAGATCTCTAGGAACTTCTTTGACTTTTCCTCTACACTATAACACTATCACTCTACCACAAGTATTCAAATGATTATGCAATCCTTCGACCTTCAACTGAGAGGTTTTAGCTCTCTTTTTATAGGAGTAGGGAGAAAGCCGCTTGCTGTTTTCTTCTCTTTTTTCCACTAGCTCTGAACAGAAAACTAAGATGTTTCTTTAATCTCTATGCTTTGTTCTCCTCAAGCTCACTTTATATGTGTTGACCATTGTTAATTATGCTTTTATGTAGCTTTGTGAACTGACTCTCTTGTGAGGGAAAGTTGGAGATTCAAATCATTCTCCGCTCGTTTTTCCTTTTCAAACTTAAAACACGGGTAACGCTTCCCTCTAGTGTAAACAGAGTGTTGCCCTAGCCACTAACGCGGCACATTCACTGCTCTCATGCGTTATAACGCTCTTGTTTTTTTATAGAGAGGCATTACCTTGGCAAAAATAGGTTTAATTTAGGTCTTTGTATTCCTTCCATATTTGTCTTCTCCTCTGAGCTGATGAGGAGGTATTTTGACCTATAACAGATGCCCCCTAAAGTGTAAGGTCAGAGATGAAGACGATGGCCGAAATACTTTATAATTTGTGTAGAGATAGAGAGATTGAAAGACTGAGGAAAACCTGAAACAACAACATATGTTAGAAAATATAGTATCTGCCTTGAGTCGGGCATTCCCATGCTCAGTACCTTAAACAACATCATTTCTCTAGAATAGAGATATGAAGAATATATCCACTGATAAGCACAATGTGGAAGTGTCTATCATAACAGGATCAGGCTGAAGAAGCTGTCTCCATAAACAATATTGCAACTTGGGGAAGGAAACACAACTTTAATGATGTAGCTTTTGCCCCAAGGTCTTGACCGTTGATTCACTTAAACTGCATATTTCTCAACATGTGAATGAAGGAGTTGTTGTTGAACATGTGAGAAATCGTCTGATTACCAGTCAATAATGAAAATTGTTAACAAACACGAAGGCGGCCACCGATAATGATGATGGTCCCTAAGATGCACAGTACAATCTAGCGAGTGTGAAAAAATGAGTTGAAGTTGAACACTCGTAGAATCATTCGACCAGGAGCCAATGATGAAGACCCCTGATCAAACACAAGACTACCTGCCACTGATGTCTGCAAGTGTCCGGTTACTGATGGGTTTCTGGATCAGCTTCCTAGATAAGATGTTGAAGTCGATAGGAAGAGATCTGTTGAAAGGTAGGCACTGAGGCATCCTACATCATTCAACATGAAACGAAAACCAACTGATGTTGTTTATGATTTGAGATAATGAAGAGGAAATGGGGATGTTGGACGACAAATAATTTCTGGCATAATGAGCGGTTTGGTTGATAACAGGAGCAGTAGATAGCGAGATCTGCTTGATCAATAGAAGGCACTCTAGCAGGGTACTAGGCAGCTGAAGCTTGATGAACACCAAAGAGTGTGTTAGGATTTTACCAGTGCAGGGACACTGGGAAATGAAGGCTAATACTCATGGATGGTAGGGTTCGGCTAACTGTGAAAGAGTTTTCTAGGAAGTGCCATGTTCAAGAATTTTGCTGCCAAATCGACCTTTTCTAAAATGTAACAGAGGTAGTATCCATTTTGTCCAAATTTTTCCCCATCTGATTAAGTTTAACGAGTCCAGACGAGTAAACTCGGTGAATTTTTCATATTTAGAGAGTCTAAAAAATGTCCGAAAATACAACTCTGTGCCTCGTCTGATTAGGTTTAACGAGTCCAAACGAGTAAACTCGGTGAATTTTTCATGTTTAGAGAGTCTGAAAAATATCAGAAAAGACAACTCCACACCCCGTCTGATTAGGTTTAACGAGTCTAGACGAGCAAACTCGGTGAATTTTTCATGTTTAGAGAGTCTGAAAAATGTCAGAAAAGACAACTCCATTGGGGTACCTTTGTCATGTCTTGATAACCAGGCACGGCAAAGGGATAATAGTAAGCTCGAAATAGTTTATTTTCCGTGAGTTAGTCCATTGAAGCCAGAAAAGTGAGAAATCTATGTTCGATGGACGTCTACCTCATTTTGTTATGAGTACGAGGAGACGAAGTAAACTCAATACTCTTTGTGAAATTTTAACGAGTCCAACAAAGAAAAACTCAGTGCCCTCCGTGAAATTTTAACGAGTCACGCGGAGAAAACTCAGTTACTTTTTCAGTTTAAAGAGCTTTGAAAAAGAGAAAAGAATGGCTCCTTACTTTCTGTCGTGGTAGTTTAACGAGCCTGACAAAGGAAACTCGGGGTTTTTTCAGTTTTATGAGCGAGAAAAAGATTCCTAAAAAAGAAAGCTCAATTCTTCTTCATAGTTTTAATGTGTCTGAAGAAGAAAACTCTAGGTTTTTCGGATTAACAAGCAAGAAAAAGACCATACAAAAAGAACGCTTGATATCAACTTCATGTAAGTTTAACGAGTCTGAAGAATAGAACTCGAGGTTTTTCAGATTAACGAGCAAGAAAAATATCGTAAAAATAACGCTCGATGCTTCTTCATGTAAGTTTAACGAGCTCGAAGAAGAGGACTCGAGGTTTTTCGGATTAACGAGCAAGAAAAATACCATAAAAATAATGCTCGAAATTTCTTGATCTCTTTCTCATCAATAGAAGGATCTATGTCGGGAATTTTCTTGTAAGACCAAGCAAACACATCGCGGAATTCCTTGAAAAGGGATGTGAAGCACGCAATTTCCTCAGGATTGTAGCCGGCTCCAATCTGAATATTTTCCACGATACCCGTTTTGACCGAGATATCAATGAGCATTGTCTTAGAAATATTACCCATGTTCCCTTCTGAATCGATATTTTTAACCGTCGTGTAAGTGGAGGGAACCATCTCAGGTTGGTCAAAAGATGGGATTTCAATTTTTATCGCCTCCAAGTCAATCATTAAAGCGCGATGGTGAAACTCTCCCCAAGGTCGTTCTTCTAGAGACATGATCTCTCGAATAGCTTCATCTGTAGGCAAGACTTTATTGAGGAGATCCTTCGAGAGAACTGTGATGGGTGGGAGGTTTGTACCGTTGGTCGAAACCATAGCAGTGGAGGGTTCAGATGCAGTTTGGATGGATTGGTAAGCCAACTCGGCCGGTGAGAGCGGCATCTGATCTCCACAGGAATCAATGTTTGAAGGTGCTGAAATGATCCATGGGTCGATAGAGCCATCCAAAGTGGTGGATATCATTGCAACTGTGTTTGGGATTTGTGGCGGCGGGAGAGGAAAACAACCCATTAGGGAAGATGCCTTCAGAAGACCGGTACCAATACTGACGTAAGAGTCGGGAAAGCCTCCTATTAGGGGTACAGTGCTACTTGGTAATGTGGCATAATCAGGGGTGCAGAAGGATAGCTGATCCACTGTGACTATTTTCCCATCCAATGGAAATAGGATGAGTCGAAAGACCGAAGACACAATGGCAGTCATGGCATAAGACCAACTGCGACCAAGCAATAGATTATAGTCTAGATGGCGTTCTACGACTTCAACGTCCACATTTACTATTTTCCCACTCACAGTGATGGGAAAGCTAGCAAGGTATCCTATTGGGAGGAACTTGTGGCCTTCGAAAGCTTTGAGGGAATTCGACGGCGCGGTTAAGGTAGGAGAACCTAAAGCGAGCCAACAAGCTTGTGACATAACGCAGTTTGAAGCACCTTCATTTATGACAGTGGGATGGATTGGTATCCTTTTCGACACAACCTGCACCTGGAATGTGAGTTGGTGTGAGAGGCGAGGTTTATCCTTTTCCATATCAAAGATAGCTAGCATGGAATCTTGGGGGTCTATTCCACCAATGGCCAAAATCAAGGCTTTCCTTTGTGCTGGACAGGTTTGTAATACTTCGAGAGCAGACATGGCTGACGGTGCCTGTGCCAAATCTTCTACAATGTTGTAGTTTTGGGCTGCATGTGCAGAGGTGTTATGATTCATGCGTCGAAGTGTCCCTTTGGAGGGACGAATCACGAGTTCAATAGTAGGTTGTTCGATATAAAAATCATTGGGCGGCGGTGGATTTGAACTAGTACCAAGTTCCTGAGCATCTATGGTAGGATTTCCATAAAGCTTGGCTCGAGTTTGAAGTTCAACACTCTCGATGCCATCAATGGCAGATGGTCCTTCATCAGAAGGATGCGAACCACCATTGCCCCGTTGATGGGGTTGTGGCGGATTGTCAACCATGTGTTGATGTTGCTGCTGCTGATTAGGGAAAGGATTATGAAGAACGGCAAGTGTTCGCCCAGAATCCTTGTTGGAAATAAAATCGATGCATTCCTGCAGCCGAGGACATTTGTATGTCAAGTGGTCCTCCGCACAGATCTTGCAAGGAAATTTCATGGGTTTTTCCTTCCCTTTGTCATTTTTGGCAGCGTTTTTCTGATTAGGGTTATTCTGATTATCCGACTGCTCTTCCGAAGAAGACGTCTTTTTCTTGTTCTTCTTATTTTTTCCACTAGGTTTTTGTGAGGTTTTCACATAATTCACCTCAGCGGTAGGAAGAGTAGTCGTTTGGTGAGGGGCGGTGGCAACCGAAGATGGCTTGGAGGTTTGCCCCTAAGACTGCTTTGTGGCCACACCGAATATTGTGCCAATGAGACCGTTGGCATGTGCTCCGGTTTTCTGAGTGGCCGGAGGACTTGGGTTACCAGGGGCATGGGGGAGCAGATCGTATAGCGTGCCGGATTGTGAATAGATTAAATCCAAATGCTAGGCATGGAGAATACATTGATCTTCTGTAACCGCACCAGAAAGGCCAATGTCTTTAGAGATGTGGGGTAAAAGAGACTTGCAAAACCAATTGGCTAAGAGATGATCTGGGATTGGCGCTTTGACTAGCCTCCTCCTATGTCTCCATTCATGAATATGATCGGAGATGTGGGTGGCGGTGTCTTGGCGCAGCGAAGTTAACAATTTCGTTCCGGTTTCAAATCTAATTGGTAATTGGAAGTTCTTTAGAAACTTCATCGCTAAAGCGCCAAAAGTATTGATGGCGAGGCATGGAAATTCAATGTACCACTTGGCAGCATTGCCTGTAAGGGTGCGGGGAAACAGTCGAAGCTAAACACTACCATCCACCATGGAATTAGATATAGACCATAGATGAAAGGTAGTGATGTGTGCGGCTAGGTCGTCCCCTTGTTTCCCGTCGAACTTCGGGATGTCAGAAGGAATCTTATGTGGCACTGGAGGCCAAAGAGGGTTGTGATTGATGGGGTCATTAGTCAGTTTATAGATATTGGGAATGTCCAAAGCTGTCCAAAATGGAAATTGTGGATTTTCCCTCGAATCTAACCAAGGCAATATGCACTGACTACTTAGACCATAGGGTCCACCCATCAACGTGTTACCAGGAGGATAAGTGGGACTTTGATAAAAAATTCCTATAGGTGGAGGAGTAGGGACATACTGTTGCTGTCCATAGGGCATATTGTATTGCGGGGCAATCAGTTGGTTGCCCCCAGTATAAAATTACCCTCCCATTCCAGATGGAGGTTGGGGTTGGTTAGTCCAAATGGATGTAATAGAGTTACCTGGAGGAATGCTACTACTTGCATAGTTTGGCAACGGCATATACCCTACACCTATATTTGCACCACTTAAGGGAAAAGTATTGACAATAGGTTATCCCATTTTTCCTAAGGATTGCAGGGGAAGCGAAACATTCCCTGCTACCTCCGTGCTGGTAACACTACCCCCTGGTATAGTGGCCAAGGGGTTTGAACTCAGCAGAGGGTTCCAACCGAAAGGGTTGCTAAAATGAACTGAAGTATTCATACTCGTGGGAGGAGCTACCGTGGGTCCCAACGTGGTCACAGTAGAAGTAGATGACGAAGGATTCGGTAAGCTACTGACAGTTGTGATGACAGTAGGGTTGGGAGTAGGTATATGTTGACTACTGGGGTTACCCAGTGATGGCATAGAACTGACCACTGGCGGGGAGGATGGTGGCGAACCTGGGATGGTTGCCATTAGCATCGACCCTATGGATGCTGGTGGTGAAACGGATGTTTGTGCGGCCGAAGACATATCTTGGTGTGGTGGAATCTGAATTATCACAGGCCCCGACGGATCAGTGAGCGGAGGATTGTAATGAGGTACAACCCCTTCAGTGAAAGGGTCCTCCGGAAATTCCGGATGATATGAGGATATTTGAAAATCAATATTAGTCAGAGGAGATTGCTCTTCCGTAGAAGGCACGGGTTCACCAAGGTTTAGTTCTTCCTCAATAGTGAGAGGAGGTAGACCTTGCTGTCGTCGGGACAGACGGCGTGGGTCGGAGGACGCCACGATGAACTGTTTAATTTTAACAAATTTTAATAAATTGTGATGTATTATAAAGTCTCAATGACAGTAACCACACACCTAAAAAATAAAAAAGGACTCTCTAAAATCAATCAGCAAGTAGCCAGAATAGGGTGCCCTGTCTGAGTACTACCATTTGCTGGTGATGAAATCTAGTATCACAATAGTATACAGAGAGGGTTGGTTGAAAGTATAATTACGGTCACTCTAGAGCTTCGCCTCAACCTCAGACGATAGGTGTAAGCACTCTCGTGAAGGCGAATACCCTCCTAAATACCGAAGACAGAGTGGGTCCATCTGTTTCAGGTACCAGGACAGCCCATCCCAGTCACCTTGTGTAAGTCCTTAAAAATTATGGCCACTAAAGATACCTCAAATCATATACATCATCAGGGGGGTCCACGGTCAAGGACAGTGTGCAATATGGGTAGAATACCTAGATCCCCGATCTAGTTTCGACATCCCCAAAGGGAACCCAAATATATAACACACCCACCGGATGCAGTCGAAGGCAGGCTACCTTCTTGTGCACCCAAGTGTTGTCTCGCGCTAAGCTCCGGTAAAGGAACGGTCCCGATAATATGAGTGCAGTAGGATTTCGCTTGTTAATGACTCTAGTTTCAAGTTTTGAGATCTTGGGTGATTTTCTCACTGTTCCTAACCCAAGATCCTAGCCTGAACTACTGTTTGTGTGAGCTCAAAAAAGAGTAATGTGATTGATTTTATTATCGCTTGATTCTTAGTGTACTTGATTATTAGTCTTGCAGAGGGGGAGTGGATGTATGAAATGTAATGAGACTCTGACTCAAGAAACCATGCAAAACATGCTCTAAATGTTTAGTTCGATGAAGATTATTTCTACAAGGAGAGGTTTCTTTTCAACATCCATGCACTAACATTCAAATAACACAGTTCGACTTTAAAGATTCAGACTTCTATCTACCTCTTCTTAACAGTCTATGAACTGAAAATTTCAGAATTAACTCAGCGAGATGCAAAAAAAACTAAAAAAAAAAAATCTTCTCTAAAAATTAAATGCTTTTGACACTAACTTTTCAAACAAGAGCAAACAAATAGAAATGCCAGCCTAGTAAACAAGCACAGGGATTTAGTCAAGGAGATATAATGATGGCCAAAAAATTCTACAGCTAAAACACAATCATAGCAGTGAACAGCAAGTTTTGGTTGAGTAACGCACTGTCTCTAAGTAAAGACAGCGTTAATCCAGAGACTAACGCACTATATTTAAGTAGAGTCGGCGTTATAACACACTGGAAAACCTACAGGGATAGCGTTAGCCAGGAAAAAATTCTTCAGATGGTCAAATAGAAACAGGATTTAACTCTGCGAGCTTTTGAAATGTCTACTGGGCATAAGTACTGGTCAGAAGGATCTGTGAACAGAGGAGAGAAGAAAGGAGGAAAGGAATAGTGCGGAAACTATGGGGAAACTATCCCCAGCGGAGTCACCAATTCTGCTATAGGGTAAAATGCTTGGGTTGTTGATTATCGTATATCCCTCTCAGGGCTTTCCGGTGCCCGAGGCAGACTGTAATATTAGCTGTACAGTTCACAAAGATGGCATATACATGTTCATATTAACTTAAAATAACTTGATGGAATGCGATAGAGAATTACCTCTTTGATGATCTTGGAGTCCCTTAGAGAGCACTAGGCAGCGAAACAAGATTCCTTCTTCACTGGCTCCAAATCTTAGTCCTGCAATCAATCAAAGCACTCGTGTAATTTCTAACACAACATATATTCTATCAATTAAGCCAATATATAATGAACATCTAAATTATACCCATCTGAGCCATTCATATCATACTTTGTAAATATTCAAACAATAATGACAATATTAAGCATCGAATGGACAAAACAAATACAGTTCTATTGATTTTGAAAGAAGGAGGATTACAACCGTCGGTTGTACCAAGCCCTCCTCAGCCTTCCAATCTCTCTTTCTCTCAAGTAGTGAAGTCTTAGTCAACAAGCTCTCTAGGAACCTCTTTGACTCTTGGCCTTCACACTATAACACTATCCTCTACTTCACAATTATTCAAAACCTTAGCAATCCTTCGACCTTCAACTAAGAGCCATTAGCTCCTTTTTATAGGAGAGGGAGAAAGCCATTATTGCCTTTCTCTTTCCACTAGTTTGGAATAGAAAAAACTAAGATGTTTCTTTAATCTCTATGCTTTTTCCTCCTTGTGAGTTCAGTCTTTTATGGCAGTGACCAATAATGAATTGGTGCTTTGTAGTTTCCTTTGTGAACGCTGGAGATTCAAATCATTCTTCGCGTGTTTTTCCTTTTCAAACTTAAAACACGGGTAACGCTGCCCTCTAGTGTAAACAGAGCATTTCCCTAGCCACTAACGTAGCACATTCACTGTTCTCATGCATTATAATGCTCTTGTTTTGTTATAGAGAGGCGTTACCTTGGCAGAAATAGGTTTAATTTAGGTCTTTGTATTCCTTCCATATTTGTCTTCTCCTCTGAGCTGATGAGGAGGTATTTTGACCTGTAACACACTCCCACATTATCTCTCACATCCAACAATAATATGTTAGCATCTCTGGTAGATGGCTTTGCATGAGTGGTTTCTACCACTCTATGTTCCCCTGCTTGTCGTTGCTCCACATCCTAAGGTTCATACTTTGGAACCAAGCGCTCCTCAACCGTATGAAACTTGAGCTCCCTCTCAAGGGACAATCACATGGCTTTATCTTCGTCAAATTTCACATCTCTTCTGACCACTATCATCATGTGTGCTAGAAATTACACCTGATAGTTTTGATGTACTCTGATGTTGGCTCTAGCTTCCTCTTCATATCTTTGATTACATGGAAATAAACATATGAACCAACAAATTTAAAATACGGCACATCTGGTCTCTTACCTAAAAAATCATCCTCTAGTGTACTCATCCCCACTATCTTACGAGGACTTTTATTATGCAAAAATACTATTTTATTTCATGCTTCCACCCATAGATACAATGGTAGGCCCTTATCATGCAACATAGCTCATGTTTCTCCCACAATAGTTTTTTTCTCTCTTTCTGCAACCCAGTTTTGTCATGGGTTATGAGGTGATATAAATTCTCTTCGAATTTATTATGAGGCATAGAAGTTCTTAAATTCATTACAGATGTATTCTCCACCATTTTTCCTCCTCAAAGTCTTCACCTTCTTCCCTGCATATTTCTCGACAAGTGCCTTGAACTCACAAAACTTGGAGAATGTCTGATCTTTCTTCGGCATGAAAAAAATCCAACACTTTCCTGAAAATTCATCAACAAAAATCACATAATACCAGTGCTTTTTTTTGGAAGCTGTCAAGAACAATCCACACACGTCTTAGTGAAATCTCTCAGGGATCGCCTTGGCTCAGATTTTCTTATCGTGAAAGGTGTCTTTGGTATACTTCCCCAATGTACAACCTTTCCATGTATCTCTCTGTGAAAGTGCACCCTTTGGAAGTCCTATAGAAATATGCTGCATGATCTTCAAAGTGTTGTGGTGTATATGGTCCAACCTCTTGTGTGATAACTCACGGATGTATTGGCTCTCCACCCTCTCTGCTTTCATGTTCAATTTTGTGCAGTCTTCTACATCCATTTGTAGATATTCTTTACTCAAACCCAAATATTTTTCACATGTCTCTTGGCTTTGTGAAAAACTAATTACTTTCCTTCATTGAATATCACATCATAGCCATGATCTTCCAACATAACAAGAGAAACCAAATTCTTCTTTAAACCAGGAACATACATGACATATTTTAATGTGAGTGGATTACCTGAATCCATCTGAAAGAGAATTATACCTACACCGGTAGAGCTATACCTCCCATCATCACCCATATCAATGTAAATATGGAGATCCTTCTCCTCCAAGCTACTGAATAATTCTGTGTTGTTGTTCAGATGGAATGAACCTCCACTATCCAAGTACCACACAAAACCCATCATTGATGACACCATGAATGTGATGAGAGTGAAAACCAACTCAAATTTTGAAGCAATTGATTCACCTGCTACTCCTCTTGAGGCCTTCTTGTTAGTCTTATTTTGTGGAATATTTGTGGCATAGTCTCAATGCTCATGAAAGTTGAACATTTTACCTTTGACAAGTCTCTATTCTTGCTTTCCTTTCCAAAATCTGATTTGGAATGGGATGCCTTCCCTTTCCCTTTCTTTGCCTTTCCAACCAAGGCACAATTCTCCTCCTCATAAGTATTTAATTAGGATCCATCTCTGCTGCTCCGCTGAATTTCTTCTTGTACGAAATCGGACCATAGTCACTTCCAATATGGTAGCCTCTCCCTCCCATTCAGAGAGTCCCAGTAGCTATGCCAGCTATTGGGAAGGCCTAGAAGAGCTAGGCTCACCAAATCATCTGATGCAACATCTATCCCAACACTTCCAAGCTCATCTTGACACTGAGTGAACTTCGTCAAGTATTTTTGGATCGTGTCATCCTTCTCCATTTTGATTTTCTTGAGCTTGTCGTTCAGCACCAACTTCCTGTGGTGGCTGTTATTCTGAAATAGATCTATCAATTCCTTCCACATAGTATATGGAGTTACCTTCCCATGGAGACTCGAGAAAATATGATCTCGAACTATGTATAACAACATCCTTCTCTCCTTTGTGACATTCTTCTTCCATGCATCAAGTTGTTGGGCATCTGATGCTGCGGGCTAAGGAATTTTAGTATTAGTGAATGCCTTCAGTATGTTGTCCTCAAGAATTGAATCCATCATGTCCTTCCATGCTATGTAATTCAAATTTCCCTCAAGGGCATATTCGAGTCTCAATCCATTGAAAGACATCTTTATCTATTGTTGGGTCCTGAAGAATAAATCTTCAAATTCAAACCTATTGGAAACAAACTTTGTTCTTCTCTTCTATTGTGATTCCTAGCGCTCTGGTACTATGTATAAAATCTAACAATGGGATTCAAACTGGTCTTTTAATGTACTAAAACAAAATATTGAATCCTTCTACAACTTGTGGAAACAAAACACAACCGCACAATCACATAATAAGAGAAAAAAGCAATCAATCACACAACATAAGATGTATCTTGGGAAATCACACTGCCTAAAACTTCGCTATTTGTATATTGCATAAATTCAAGACCATGAAAAAATACAATTATTTTCTCTCACAGAGAAACTTCAGCACTCTTCCAAATGTCTAACTCTGATCTAGGAAAATAAGTCAAATAATTAACCAATTCTCATCCTCTTCTCAACCAGCCTTTCTCACGCATTCCTAAAGAAATTTTTGCCCTATTAAATAGGAAATTCCTTGGAATTTATAGCGCAATGTATCATAGGCCTCAACATGACTCTATAACTGACTTGTATAATTTTCCAATTATACAACTAATAGTTATCATCCCTTTAAGCTCAATCTCAATTGGGCCTTCCTTAGAACTGACATGCAACAACTATTTATAGTGAATTATCAGTTAATTGATTGATACCTAATCATGAATTAAATTATATTTAATTCACTGGACCTCTCACTAGATCATCTCACAGTTACAACTAGTTAAACTTATTTTAACTTGATTAATTGAGTTAACTAATTACAACTCACAAATAAATGTAACTGGAACCCCTTAAATCATGGGAAAGCTCTACATGCCTCCTCTCTAACCCTCAACTCGAATTTTCTAAGCTAACTCAATTTTTATAACATAGTTAACTAATACAAGTTGTCATGAGATGACATTACAATTTCTCTTCCAATTTAATTAAGGGAAAATTATATCAGAGGACCCCTTTGGCACCATTTCTTGGTTCCATTTCAACAGATAATACAGAAAGGGGGATGAACCAATATTGTAGGACTTTTAAAGTTTTCTTTCATTATCGCAAAAAATTAGTACATTAATAAATACTTCAGAAATAACTTATATGAGCATCATAAGAATCAACACAAAGGAGTACATATATCACACATAGATTATTCAAAATTTTCTTCAATTTAATTCATAAAGGAAATCTTCTACTTGTTGTTACAAAGTACTATGGCAACATCTAGAAGGAAGCTACTAGTCCCTAGTTTTTCATCTACAACTAAAAGGAGCTACGGCCCATGATTTATCCTATACCACTGAAAGGAGCTACAACCATTTATTTATCAACTACCACTAAAAGGAGCTACAACCCCTAACTATATATCAACCACTACTAGAAGGATCTATAACTCCTTATCTACAAGCTACCACTTACTTGACCTCAATGGTTCATATTTCGTACAATTTTCAAACTCAAATAATGAAGGACACTTACTTACAAAAAAATAAATTTCTCACTTCAATCACTCACCAAAAACACCATGAAATAACCCTCAACAATGTTTAATTATTGATCAATCTACCAACATCCGCATCTAAACAATAAACTAAGGAATACTTCACTACACGTACAAATTTGAATCTACTTATATAGAATTACGACTAATATTTTTAGTTTTTGAGCTTTAGTCATCTTACACTTAAATTTCAATTATGAAAGGTTTTGATCTCATTAACTTCTTGTTTTCTTATTTCTAGAATGTACTCTTAATTTGCATAATAAGCCTTCAATATCTTATATGTTGTCTCTATGAGAAAATTTGAGTTTAACCGTTGGTTTCCTCAATTATGGAATTTTATAGGTTTTAGAAGAACTTTAAATTTTGGCCCATCACCAAGTTTGAAAAAGATGCCAAATATAGATCCATTTTTTTCCATGCCACTGCTAAAACTCCTCCAACTACTAGTGTCCTTATCTAACTATTAGAGTGCCTAAACAACAATGCTTTCAACATATAATCTAGTGCTATGACCAAACCATCATTAGGTTAGGGATAATTAAGGTCGAATATCTTCCCAATTTTATTATTTTGTCAACCAATAGTTCATTAACACTCCAAAACATGATTGTTGGCACAAAATTCAACATAGTTAAAGGTTTGAGGGTTGGTCTGCAAACCTTATTGAATTTTGGTGTTTTCCTCTAATTAATGGGAGGCCCAACTAACCTAGATTCCCAACTTTTGGGCCAAATTTCCAAAAATTGAGTACTCAGTAAAATCTTGCTGAACTGGCATGGAATTTAAATTTTGTGCACCTACTCCTGCTTCCGAATCTCGACATGCTTGGAAGTTTGATTGGGTCAAATATTGAAATTATAGAATACCTAGATTTATCAAACACTAGCTCCTAAAATACCCAGAAAAACAAAAAACATATAAGTAGCTAAAGGAGAAATAAGAAAGTGTTTGTAAATGACCCAACCTTGACTTTGAACCATGGCCATCCATAATGCATTACCTCTATTTTATACTTGAATCAGAGAAGTACATATGTTATTAATATATGAGATTCTATTTCTTTTTAGTTAAGAAAAGAAATCAGACTATTACCAGGGTTGAGGGTTAGAGAAACTTCCTTGTTGCGTACCTACACCAACGTTTGAAGGAATGACTTATAACTAGGATAAAGGCCCAAATAGGTTTGGGTAAGAGCATATCAAGACCCTACTTGGAACCTTACCAACCTAGAATCTTCACTATTAACTCTTTTCACCTCTTTTAAGTCTTCATCTTTGTCCTGCAATAACTTTTGATATAGAAGGCCATTTCAAAACTTATATATACCACTGTAAATATTTTTTAAATCTCTATCTATCTCAGTAATTTCTAAAATCACTTGAAGTGATTTGTTGTAGCATAAATGGATAAAACGACTTTGTATCTTGACCATTCTTCTTGCACCCACATTTTCATTTACAACCTTTGACACCTTTCCAACCTAGAATCTTGATTGCTTACTCTTTTCAACTCTTTTAAGTATTGATCTTTTTCACCCAATAAATTTTGATCTAGGAGACCATTTGAAAATTTCTATATACCACTGTAGATCATTTTCATATCTCTATCTATCTGAGTACTTTACAAAATCACTTGAAATGGTCTATTGTAATAGAAATGGCTCCAAATTCTCAGTATCTTGACCATTCTTATTGCACCCACCTTTTCCCTTGCAATCATCTTATTTTCCTTTACAATAAATTTCAACATAATCTAACTGATAGCCATGTTGACATCATCTATGCATCATATGTACAACATGGAAGCTCTCGATTGGTGCCATGTGTCACTTATATTTGGCCCACTTGGCCACCTAAAAATGTTGAATCTGCATGCCACATGTCAAAGTCGTATTAGTAGTATATCATTACTTACATCATGTTGCTGTCATCATCCACCTATGTCTCCACGCTGTCCTACCACATGTCTGGTTCCACGTCATCTTGTCACCATAATTTATATTACTTTCCTCTAAATTTATTGGTCATAACCCAAGGTGTCTCTCGAAGAAAAATCCGAATAGTTTCTTTTGAGATTTTTTCTTAGGATGGAAACCTTTACAGAACTCTAGCTCTTGTCAACTTGTTATAGCATAATTTTCCACCCTTGTATACTGGATTCTTTGAGTTATGGGCTTGGGTAGCCCTTTCCTTTCATACTTGGTCCTTTTTCTAAAAAAAATTATTTTGAATTCCATACATGACTCTACCCACTAAAAACTGCATGCACACATGGGTCCATCTATACCTAACCCGTGTATATATTTTTAAATATGAAAAAATACAAAAATACCTATTTTATGGGTGGGGTTTATGGGTTACACCGGAAGCCTACCTACAAGGGCTCATGTCCTAACTGCATCTCAACTAAAACAACTTTTTTGGGGTGGTATAAATACACCTCATGGGAATGCCTAAAGTGAAATAAATATATGATATTGATATTATATCCAATTAGTCCTTGATCAAGTTCGATTTATCCCTATGCCTCCTGCACTCCCAGGTATAGGAAACCCTTGTTTCCTCACAGAAATTCTCATCTCCTTTATATGACATATATGTGCATGTATTTAGAAGAGTATTGTTGAGGCTTAGGTTGGATGATCCAAAGGAAAATTTCACTTGGAGTCGTGGCTGAATCAGGTGGTATTCCTCCACATTTCTTTGCAAACATAAATAAAGAATCTATGTCATGTTCTTGATAGTTATGATATTTTTTATTTAACTCATGTTATGATCTTATTATGAATTATTTCATTTTTTATACCTATATGGTTATATGATCTAAAGTTATTATCATGAACATGATTTGAAATACTGTCAGTATATATTCTTTTCTTGAGTGAGTTGCAGTTTTTGAAGCATTGGAAGAAGCATAGGGTTCGAACCATGCGGGATCTCCAACAAACATGGGACCTATGATTACTATCCCTTCATCCCAATTTAGTAGTCTAAGCATTAGGACAACTTGTTTGCTTACTTCTTCTTGTTTAATAACCTAAGCATTAGGACAACTTGTTTGCTTACTTCTTTTTGTTGAATAACCTTCGCTCTGTTGGAGTTTCCAACCCAGACCCTAGGGTGTTTTATATCGTAACAGAAATGGAAACTCCACTGGGGATTACATTCTTGTAATTCCTAGTTTGGGTTATTTCTCTCTTGATCTGGGATTTCTTGTTTTGTTATTGATTTTTCCAGTATCTTTGATTTGTTTGCAGTTTGGGAAAAAAGTATGATCTTCTGGATCATACCTAAATTTTTATTTTTTCTTTTTTGGCTTATTTATAAGTGCTTTTTAGTTCACACAGTCATGTATGCATGCGATTTTTTCCAAATAAACACATGTATATGTGTGTTTACTTGAGTACATTCATGTACATATGCAGGTTTGTCACTACCAAGTCGTGTATGTTTGGTTTTGAATGAATTTTTGAGATTCTGAGTCCAGTAAAGCGTTTTACCTGATTTTTATTGCTTCAGTTTACTCATTTATGTTCTGGGAGAGTCTTTCTTGAAAATTTTCAGTTTCCTATCTCTCTTGGTGGAAAAACCTAGTCAAACTAGAGCTTACTTTTTGGTAAAGTGTTAGTTTTTGTGTTTGGTTTCAAGGCTTATTTTTGAATTTATTTATTGTTCTGAACCTTTGGAATAGAGAATTGGTCTCAATTCACTTATAACCTATCCTTTACATTGCTTTACCTTTTATTTCTTGAAATTTGGTTTTTTAGCTTTTTATTGGTTATTGAGAAAAGTGCTTCTTGTAATCTTTCAAACTTTTCTTGGTCTTCTTGAAATTTTCTTGCTTGTTGGAGTTTCTATGCTGCTATTCAGATCAATTTATTGAGGTTTGTAGCATCTTTCCACTTTAATTCCTATCATGATAGTGATTTCTATGGCTTATGGAATTTGAGGTTCTTTGTGCTTGAATTTGATCTTGAAGTATTTTGATAGTTTTTGTTTCTCAAGAGATCTTTGTGTCCTTAAAAATAAAAATAAACAAAAACATCTTAGTGTTAGATTTATTTCTCCTTTTGGTTTTGTTTTTGGTTTTCTCATCATTTTTTAGCGAGTGTGAAGGTTTTTCAATTGGTTGAGTTTGCTTGATTTTGGGGAAAGTTCTTGTTTGAATTTGTTCTCCCTTTTGTCAAGTTTTGGCCTCTTGATCTCTTTTGAGAAACACATTTGCTTGTATTTAGATTAATCCTTAGAATATTGCATTATGCATTCATAGTTTGCATTAGAATGGTTGAAATGTAAGAATTTTTAGTCTTTTTTTATATTTTGAGTGTGTGAACGTGTATTTTGAAAAAGAAAAGAAATTTTTCTTTAAGTACTTTGTTCGTAGTACCCTTTGTAGAAATCTATTTCATCAAAGAAAAAGTTGCATCTTCATGTAACCAGGTTTTCTATTGGTTTCTTCTTGCGTCAATTAACACCATAAGTTGCACTTCCATATTACCCTTGACTTAATAACAACCATTAAAATCAAGCACTAAAACTAAAATGAACTAGAATTTTTTTATTTTTCATTATATACATCAACTAGTCTAGGTCATTATGGCCTTGGAATAGGTGTGTGGAGAGTTGAATCTCTAAGGCCACTCTAAATTTAACAATTTAATTTGATTAAAAGAGTGAAATATAGTGTCTTTAAGTTGTCTGGGAAATCTCTCCTTAAAAGGGAGTCAAGCACAAGGGTGTGTGAAAGCAGGGAAGAGATACCCCCTCTCCTACTTGTTGGATCCCAACCAAAGACTGTTCCACCCGGCTTCTGATACGAACTTGTGACCCTAGTTTCCATTCGTAGGTATCTCATAGGTGACTACAGGGGGGAATACCTGTGGTACCTGAGGTAAACGATGCATCACGTTCATTATTACTTCTGGAGGGTGCCCTTGTGAAGCTTGGGTACTTGCACCGCCAAAGGATTTTTTCTGGAGGTCAGTGTAACTATTTTTGTTACCTTCGTTGGTAGGCCTGGGGCATAATTCCCAAAACTATTTTTGGAAGTTCAATATATATTAAATTTCATGTATTTTGATGTCCATCCTTAATCACCTAGAGCAGAAATACTTGTAAGTAGCTTGATTGGTTGTATCTTTAGGGACATTCCAATGAGTACTATTTCCTCCTAGATTTCCATAACTTTATTATTTTTTGACTCTATAAAAGTTCTCTTAATAATTAAAAGTGTTTTATCGACCAGTTCGTCTATCGAAGAGACTTCGTGGGCTTTCACCTGTGAGTGTCGAGCCTTCTCCTAGAAGGCGAAGGATCAATTCTGCTGGTCATTTTCAATCAGTATCAACGAAGGAATCGAAGATTGATACTTCGCTTGAGGTTATATTTTCATAGGGTGGTCGTAGTGTAAGTCATGATTTGGATAGGAACACTCCATTCCTTTCTAGGGGTCTCTTCCAATCGAAAGACGAGGTTCAGGTTGAAGTGATTTCCGAGTACCTTATGAATCATTCTTCATCTCTTTCTCCTAATTTTCGAGATGTTGTATTATATGTTGGGATCCTGACTCACAGGCTAGCAAGCCCTGATTTTTATCCATATTTTCTTTCTATGGCCACTACTGGGACCACGATTTTAGCTATAAGTACTACTAGTGTGCATAATCCTCTTTTAGTTGAAGGAAGAGGTGCATTTGTTATATCTACTATCACTCCTAGTACTGCTATATTTGTCTTTACCTCCATTCCATATTTGAGTAGGGGCACCCAAGCTTTTGCTTCCCACGCTAGGCCCTTTGGAATGCCTTTTAGTGCAATTCCCTCAGTTCCTTTAACCATTTCATCTATTGTTTACACACCTATGTCTTCTATGGCTAGTGTTTCAATATCTTTCCAGGATTTTCCTTTTCGTAATGTTCATATCCCTCATTCTAACCCTTCTTTAGGCTCTCTGTCTTTCTCCACTCAAGGTCAAGGTTTTAATCCTTTTCAAGGTGGTCAAGGCTTTAATCCTTTTCAAGGATGGACTAACCATTCTTTTAATGGTTTAGTAATCAGGAATTAGTTTGTTTCTGATCAATAGGGGAAACATTCCTTTCTCCTCTGTAGGAACCTCTCAGGGTTTTTCTCCCTTCACCAATGCATGGAACCCTAGGCCAAGGGCTTTCCTCTCCTTTCAATACTTCACTTAGGGAGAATTTTCTTGGTTATGGTCACCCTTTGGCAAGAGGAGGTAATACTCTGAGTTTTTCCGGACCACAAGGGTTTCCTTATGGTTCAGTATCTTCTACGAACAATCCTTGGAAACCTGGTGCCTCTGCAAATCCAAGTTTTTCTTTTCAAAATGTTGGGAATCCTACTCATGGTGGGTGGAATTCTCAAGCTCCTCCGTGCCTACCATTCCTCAAAACCCTAAATTTTCTAGATCTTTCAAAATTGACTAATGACCCATCCAATATAACCTAGTTTGGCCTTCGGTTCACACCAAACTTCCATTGAATATTCCAAAATTCAAAGGAAATTTTGGAGAGGATCCAGCTGACCACGTAACAACTTTCCAGTTATGGTACTCATATAACTCCCTAATTTAGGATTCAATCAGGTTTATATTGTTTCAATGCACCTTAACTAGAAATTTTTCCAAGTGTTATATAGAGCTTAGTGGGAATGCCTTTTCTTCATTTGGTGAGTTGGCTACTATGTTCTTGAACCATTTTTAGTTGCCCTTCCGATATGATGTTGAAACTGAGATATTAGCTAGTTTCCAACAAGATAATAAAACTCACATTTATGATCATATTTAGGAATGGAGAAGAAGGAAGAGGCTCATTAAAGCTTATATTCCTAATGAATTCCTTATGGAATGGTTTTTAAAAACTTTACAGCCAGAAATCTTGAAGAATGTACCACTCTCTGGAGTATTCACCAAAGAGAAAGCTATCTTTAGAGCCCAGCAATTAGAACTTATATATTCTCGGTATGGGATTCTTTATAAGATTTTTCCTAATGCTCCTCGATACAACATAGAATTAGCCAAATGAAAGCCAAGTCCCCATGTCAATGGGATATTCAGATCGATTGATAACAATACGGCTAACCTGTTAAGTCCCCATGTGTGTGCATATACTTTAGGGATTTAAACAAGGCTTATACAAAAGATAATTTTTCCACACCCTTTATTGATCATATTATCGATGATTGTGTGGGAAATGATATTTTATCCTTCATGGATGGTTTCATGGGTTATAATCAAATTACTATATGTCCTAAAGATCAACATAAGATAGCTTTTATCTGCCCCTGCGGTACCTTTTCATACAAAAATATGTCTCTTGGCCTTAAAAATGTTGGAGAAAACTTTCAGCGGGCCATGTCCTATGATTTCAAAGATATAAAATATATCATTGAAGCTTATTTGGATGACTTAGTTTCTTGTTCTTGAAAGAGAATTGATCATCCTCATCATCTTCGATTGATTTTTGAGAGATGTCGTTATTATAAAATCTTGTTGAATCTGAATAAGTGCATTTTTGCAGTCAAATCTGGTCGGTTATTGGGGTTCATAGTGTCTACTAAAGGGATTTTTATAGATCCCCTTAAGGTTGATGCAATACTTCAATTTCCACCCTAGTCTACCATTCATCAACCTCAAAGTATCCAAAGAAAATCCAATTTATTAAGAAGATTTATCGTTAATTATGCTGAGATGACAAACGGATTTATGAGATTTCTGAAAAAGGGAGTTCCATTTCTATGGGACGACTTCACTCAATGCTCATTCGATGCTTTGAAAAAAACATTGAGCTCTGCTCCTTTTACTGGGTCCATCTAATTATAGGAGGGATTTCCTCTTGTATCTCACCATGGTAGAATCAACCATTAGTATGGTTTTGGTTTAGGAAGCTGATTTTCTCTATGAGAATGTGGTATTTATCTGAGCCGAGGCTTGGTAGGTCCTGAATTACAATACTCTCCCATAGATAAATTAGCTTTGGCAGTTCTACATGTTGTCCAATGAATTAAAAATTATATTTTTCTTCGAAAAACTTTTGTCTTAGCGGATGTCAATCCACTTCAGTTTTTTCTTAGTAGGCAAGTGGTTGGGGGGGAATATAAAAGATGGATTATTATTTTACAAGAGTTCGATCTCAAGTTCTTGTCAGCGAAATCTAAGAAATCTTTAGTATTCGCGGAATTAATCTCGTATTTTCCTTGTGAAGAAGAAATAGTTTATGAGGAATAATTCTCTAATGAACATCTTTTACTTATTTATTCACAAGATCCTTGGTATGGAGATGTGATTATATATCTTTAGACTTCGAATTTTCCCCTCACTTTTTCAAAGGATGAGCGGAGAAAATTGTGTCACTTAGCTAAATTTTATGTTATTATTGGTGACACTTTATATCATCGTGAGGTTGATTCAATCCTTAAACACTACTTAACCCTAGAATAAGTTGAGGTAGTGTTGAATTATTTCTACAATGGAGCTTGTGGTGGTCACCTATCTTAGCTTGCTACAACCCAAAAAATCTTACGTGCGGGCTATTTTTGGGCTTCGATCTTCAAATATTGTGTTGAAGTGATCAAGAAATTCCATCCTTATCAAGTCTATACTCAGAACATGCACACTCATCCAGCTCCACTCTTTCCTGTTATTACCATTGGTATGTTCACAAAGTGGGACATCAATTTTACTCACCTTTGGCAAGGGGTCATAAGTATATCATTGTAGCAGTGGACTAATTTACTAAGTGGGCCGAGGTTATGAAAAAAAATTTGAATGATGGTGAAACAACATCCCTGTTTCTATTAAACCAAGTAATTTCTCGTTTTATTATCCCAAAAATTATTTTCATTGACCATGGCAGTCGTTTCCACAACAAAATGATGGTTGAATTGGCTCTAAAGTTAGGTTTCCGACAGGAGCATTCATCTCCTTACTATCCTCAAGCCAATGGGTAGGTGGAAGCCCTGAAAAAATCCTTGAAGGTTATCCTGCAAACAACAATCAATAAAGCTTGATCTAATTGGAACATCATGTTGTATCATGTGCTTTGGGCATACCGGATGTCAGTTAAGACTGCAACTAGTTTCACTCCTTTTCAACTAGTTTATGGGTTGGAATCGATCTACCCTGTGGAATGTGAAATTCATTATCTTAAACTAGCTATCGAGCTTCTTCCAGACACTTCCAGTCTTGAGGAGCACCTAATTTATTTATAACATCTTGATGATCAGCATCAGGACACATCCACAATTGACAAAGTTCATAAAACGAGGGTGAAGATCCTATACAATAAGGTTGTGTGTCCTAGGGTTTTCTTTGAAGGTGACCTTGTCCTAGTCTATGATCAAGAAAAATATGTCTTGGGGGAAGGAAAGTTCAAATCCATGTGGTATGTTCCTTTTATCATTAAAAAGGTCTTGAAAAAAGGAGCTTATGAATTGGTTTATTTTGATGGAAACGAGCTGGCAGAGCCCAAAATGGGATATATCTTAAAAAGTATTATGCCTAGGCTTTTTCCTAGCATTTTCTTAGTTTTGTAGATATTGTGTATATTTTTTCATATCTGTCTATAGGTTTTGTAGTGACATTGATATTTTTTATCTTCTTTTCCATGTAGTGATGGATGATATAGTATATCTAGGGTTCGTCAATGGTGCTATTCGACATACCTGGAATTTTTCTTCCGCAGCTTGTGTGATTTACTATCCATTCGATGAGTTGTTGGTTTCAAGGGGCATATGTATCGATCTTGCTTCAAATAACGTTTCCAAATATATTGATGGTGTTAACCTGCTATCTGAAGAAATATCTTTTGGTGTTGATTCGTTGGTAGTATACTTGGATTCACAACTAGTGGTGTCTTAGTTAAGCAACATATATCGTGTCATATATCCTTATTTATATCACTATTAGAAAAATAATTTTTTTATTATATAGCTAATCAATCCTTAGATTGGAATATAAAACATTAATCACATTAAAATAAAAATAACCAAACATCATTTGTATATATGGTCATCACATCATGGAACCATTTGTATATATATAGAAGCTATATGTTCAAATTATTATACAAAATTGGGACAAAGGTGTCCTAAAAAATTAGGGCATAAGCCCAATCATGTCTATCAAAAAATATCAGGTCATCTCTAATATATATGTGAGCGCCCTGCCCTAGATGTGCATCTCGGAAAAAGATGATGGAATTTGCCACCCATCGGCAAAGCTGCACCCAGTATCGTGGTACTCCTACCATGTGTCTCCGTATTTCCTCTAGTAAATCCTCCATTGCTTCCATAGGGACTTGGAAAGTCAAAGTCTCCAAGTTTCTCTATACAGCATGAAGAACTCTTTCAGTATCAGCAGCAGCACCTTCCACAACTCTTCCACAGCACCTATGCCTAAGTAGACCCTCAGGTCTTACCGGTCCCACATATGTGTCATGATCAAACAATTATGTAAGAAATCTTGTCTCATCAAAAATAATTTCAATTCATATCTTTGAAATCCAAAAAAATAAAATAATATTAAAATATTAAAAACAATTTACCAATGTCTCGCCATGCGGCATCTGGTGGAAGTAACAAATCTAGATCTGCTCTGAAATCCATGTCTGCATATGGGTAGTCCTCAATGGAAATGACTTTTTCTTCCCACCAAAGGAAAATATTGTCATTGAATGAAGTTCTAGGGACCTCACCACCCCCTAGTATCTTCATTAAGTAATCCCATCTGATTATCCATGGATCTCTTGGGTTGTTGATGGTGAAAATCACCTTAGGTTGAAGACCTAGTGATCTCACAAAGAAGAAAGTACAAAGAATTGTACCATGCCCAAAATGTTTTGTCTTGCTCTTCTTGATGTAATTCAGTTGTTTTTTCATGTTGGTAAGAAGGGTTGTACTCTAGTAAAAATCAATTTTAATGCAATCTAATTCCAAACTCATTAAAACAGGAAATGCTTGGTGCAATGAGGTTGGTCTAATTACCCTCATAATTGTAAAAATAAGAATCTTTATGGGCATTCCCTCCACATCGTTGATTTGGATATGTGTCCCTACTTTTTGGATATTTTCTGGGAAATAAAGGTGAATATAATCATCCACATTAAGGCCTCCTCAGGCCTTCCCTTGCAAATTGATTGGCTCTCCTCTCTGGGAAATTCCAGTAATAAAATATATATCTTCTACTCTGATGCACAAGGGCATATGATCAATCATGAAAGAGTCTTCTCCTAGATCCCATAAGTTGACAAGAATTTATAGCAATCTTGTATTGGTTTTCATATTTGGAATTTTGAAAAATTTCAACAATCCACATCCTCTCAGTGCATCCAGTGCCAATGGATCATTTTTAACCTCATTATCTATTTCATTGTGCTCTCTTTGCCTCCAGCTAATTGACATCCTACACATTCAAGTGTTTTCTTCCATTAAAAACCATGTTTTGAAATCTTGGACTGCACATATTCCTTCATACACAGTCATGTATAGGTCTTCCAAATATGTGAATTTTCTATGCCAAACCCGCATACGCAGAGAGTTAAAAGACAAAAAATAAATCCTTATGGTCAAAATTCTTGAAAATTACTTGAATTGAACAAAATTTCATTGATAAATCGAATTAGGAGATTACTTGGAAGATTGATGGCTGATCTGGCTAAGAAATTTGGTGGATTGTGGTTGTCAGTATTTTTCTCCAGAGCTCTTTCACTCAATTTTATAAAACACAACTGAGGATTTTTGAGTCAAAAGGTCTATTTATAATTGAAATTTCAAAAAAAATTAAAAAGCCCACTTTTACAAAGTTTATGTTTATTTTTATAATTTTTTATAAACTTTGTGATATTTTTGGCTTTGAGTGCTGGGATAGGTTGTTTTTCAGGACAAAATTAAGACTTTTAGATCTTTTTATCACTTCGATTCCATGACCGTTGACCCTTCACGGCAAGTATAATTTTGGTCACTGGCATATAGGTTAGGGAATATCACTTTTTTTTTGCCTTATACATTCTAACCTCCATACTGTGATATGATTCCATAAGGTCGACTCCATTGTGTTATGATTCTTAACCATTTTCACTCACCGACTTATAAAATCATGACATGATGATAGAGCCATCCTTTTCATGGGCTTCCTAGTTACATCCTTGATAGCATATGTTTCCCATGCTGCAAAGATTGAGTAGGATCGGGAGTCCTCTTTAGTCCCGCCATGACTTTTGAAATGAAGCTTCATTCTCCTTCTTCTTCTCTATCTTTATGGCTTTATACCCTAGAGGCTAGTACATGTTGAGTTGTACTATTGAATTGCATGTTGACTATTTGTACCTCTTGGCCTTAAGACGACTTCACTTAGACTCATGTACAAGCTAATTTTTGACCATGTCTTTCTACAAAATCAACCCTACAATCACTTAACCTCTACAACTTGACACCTTATGCTTGTGGAGAGAACATTCCTTCGAGTGTCATTGACCAGTTTCGTCACCTTGCATTGAGCATAGGAATTTTCATGTCCCAGGAACTAGCACATATGTGTTCATAGACTCATTCTTTCCATTGTACCATAGACATTCTTTTATTCTTTTTCAAGGTTTTAAATATGAAAAAGGAAAAAAGAATCATATATTTTTAAAAAAGATTGAGAGTGGGAAATTATTTCCATAATTTATGGAATTAAGAGTCAGTTGTGTCACCCTTGAACAAAGCACTCAAAAGCAAGTATTTTCCTTCATTTGGATGGGCTTTAGTTTGACTTAGGAGAGCCATAACCTTGTCATTGAGTCAGTACTCCCCTGGTTGGTTATCTCTTCTAATCATATGGAGGGCTTTTTTATGCCTCCTGCATGACAAAATTATACAAAGTTATCATATGATTCCATATAGTCACATTTGAGTCGTGCTTTTGTTCAAGGGAAGTAAAGTACTTTATGCAGTATGTCTTGACCTGCTTCCATTCGGCCATACACGATCTGTCAGAGTTAGGTTCTATCACATCATATATTTGGTCCCTTTGCTCGTTCTAGTTAAGAAGGCTTCCATTGAATTATTTCTTGTGGGTCTACTCTTATCGACTTTGAAAAATTGCTCTGATAATAGGCCTAGAGATGCACCCTGGCCCTATTTCCATCATTGATAGGTGACCTTGTGATCAACATCGATCAACATCATGGGTCTTTGACTGATTGATTTCCCTTGTGTTTGACGTCAGCTGAAATTAACACACATTGCGATTCGTGCAGTACCTTGGTTTCCATTTGACCCTATTGGTGGATTCCTTGCCTCTGTGTCACCTTTCATTATTGGTTGGTTCAGATGGTTTCTGTCGTGCGCTAGCCACATCTTGTGTATGCCGGAAATGTGCTTCGGTATGGTTACTTCATCTTTCTTTATCTAATTCCTTCCAAATTATTGTCCTGCGGGTTACACTCATGCTGGATTGATGTGGGATTCCTTAATGCCTTCCTTCCAGTAGATATTTTCCCATCGACTCAACTCATTGCTCTGGGAATAAGGTCTAGAGTCCTTTTTTAGTACCTTAGGGTTTGCATTCATTAGTGGCAGACTCCTTCGCTATCGATAGTGAGAATACATCAATGGCTCTTGATTCGAAGACTCTCTCAAGTGTTCGAATTCAACTCATTTATTCACACTTTTTGGATTATATTATCATACCTTGACTCTCCTCATCATTATCGGTGAGTTTTATCACATTTATTAATGGTATACATCAATAACCAGTAATAAAACGATTTCTCACATAGTCAAATTCAGCTCACTCATTCCCATAGTGTACAAATGTACCATGGAAGTCAGTAAAGACCTCGAGTTTGCATCAGCATTTTTTGTTTCACTTGTCAGCTCCTTCATTTTTCTGCTAGTGACACCACCCCCCTTATATGTTGCAGTTCATTATAGGAGAATCTTATATGTTGGCACCCAAGTTGCGTGTAGTACCATTATTCAACGTTTATGACTTGGTACTTTTAGGATCATTTATGTGACATTAGTGATGACATATATCCTTCGACATCATTAATTAGTTCTTCTATATGTGATATTATGACATGAACTTGATATGTACTTTTAAGACTATGATCAGATGATCCACTATGTATTTCTAAGTTTCCTTTGTACTTGTATACATATTGGATCCGCTCTATACTTGATATCCGTACATGATGTACTATCTCTGAGCATGGGTATGCTCGCCTCAAACAGGAGCTTGCTTTCTGATCTCTTCCATTTGTTTTTGGCAGGCTGTAATCTAGTGATCTCCTCTCAAGTCCTTGCATGATTCTTCCAATATAGTTAATACATTTCGGCCATCACGTACCCCTTTTGACCTCATATATTGGGGGGCATCTGTTATAGCATCATTTTCCACCCTTGTATACTTTATGCTCTGAGTTATGGCCTTGGGCATCCCTTTCCTTTCAGATTTGGTCCTTTTTCTAAAAACCATTATTTTAAATTTCATACGTGACTCTGACCTCTAAAAACCATGTGCACGCACGGGTCCATCTATACCTAACCCTCATATATAATTTGAAATATGAAAAAATATAAAAATCCCTTTTTTATGGGTGGGGTATATAGGTTACACTGGAAGCCTACATACAAGAGCTTGTGGCCTAACTGTATCCCAACTTAAACAATTGTTTTTGGGTGGTATAAATACACCTCATGGGAAGGCCTAAAGAGAGAGAAATATATGATATTGATATTATAGCAAATTAGTCCCTGATCAAGTCTGATATCCCTGTGCCTCCTGCACTCCCAGGTATAGGAAACCCTTGTTTCCTCATAGAGATGATCATCTCCTTTATCTGACATCTATGTGTATGTATTTGGAAGAGGATTGTTGAGGCTTGGCCTGGATGGATCCAGAGGATGGTTTCCCTGGATCCGTGGCTAAATTAGCTAAATCAGGTGGTATCAATCCAAATTTCGTTTCAAACATCAATAAAGAATCTTTGTCCTCTTCTTGATAGTTATGATCTTTATGCTTTAAGGCATGTTATGATCTTATTATTAATGATTTCATGTTTTATACTTATATGCATATATGATCTAACATTAATATCTTAAACATGCTTTGAACTACTACTCGTATATATGTTTTTCTTGAGTGAGTTGCAGGTTTTGAAACATTGGAATAAGTAGAGGGTTTGAACCCTGTGGGATCTCCTTCAAACTTAGTACCTACGAGTACGATCCCTTCATCCCAATTTAGTAGTTTAATCATTAGGATCGCTTTCTTTCTTTCTTCTTGTTACTAAATGGCCTTCACTCTGTTAGGGTTTCCAACCCATACCCTAGGGTGTTTTGTCATGTAACACAACTAACAATCATTGCACCCCTTTGATGTAAAATAATTTAACCACCATGGTTTTGATGTGGACCTCCCAATTCTGATTTTGAGGAGAATGGGGATGAGGTCCCACTAATATATGGATTGTCAATATCTGATCATTTGTTTGGATAATAATTCCTAATATGAGGCTACCCCTATAGTTAAACCACCTACGGACATGAGCCCTTGAATATATGCCAATGGGTCAGGATAGACACATGGTGCATGATTTGTTTTCAAATTTGCATGGAATTTAACCTTTTTGTACTGGCTCCTTCTTCCAACACCCGACATGCTTGGAAGTATGATTGGATCCCACAATTTCAAGGGTTGAGGGTCATAGGAATTTCCTTGTTGTGTACCTACACAAACTCCTAAAGGCATGACCTATAGCTAGGATAAAGGCCCAACTAGGTTGGGGTAAGAGCATATTAAGGTCCTACTTGGAACCTTCCCAACCTAGAATCCTAACTATTTACTTGATCTTTGTCTTACAATAAATTTTGATCTAGGAGGCCAATTGAAAACTTCTATATACCACTGTAAATCTCTTTGAAATCTCTATCTATATGAGTACTTTCCAAAATCACTTGAAGTGATCCATTGTAATAGAACTGGCTCCAAAGTCTTTGTATATTGACCATTCTTCTTGCACCCACATTTTCTTTTGCAATCGTCTTCTTTTACTTTGCAATAAATTACAACATATTCTAATACATAACCCATGCCTTTCCCCACGGTACTCACGTGGAATATATCCTATTCAAAGGTGGAAAAACTCCAAGTAAATTTATCTTAGTGATCAGTGGGATCCCAGTAATGGTGTATTTAAACACCACCACTTCTCTTGGTGTTTTGTGATCCTAAAAACTGGTATTAGAGCAAGGTGAGGTGAGCACAATAAATGTCTTTTGTGTGGAGGAACAATTAGTAAGGATTATCCCAAGTAACCAAAAGACAAAAGTGGAGGAAAGGGACTTGTTCAATGAACAACTCAACTATTGAATGTTCGGTGTAGATGGTGGAAGTTTAATGCATAGTGTGGGAGCATGAAAAAGGGTCTAAATAGATGAATAAGAACTTGTTGAGAAGAATATCCTAGAAAAATTATCACCACCACATAGAAGAAGATTCCTCCCACCAACGCCAATAAGAAGTTGCCCAAAAAAGGAAACATGAAGAATGGAAAAAGGAATTAAGGATAGACGATTGTAATGAACCCATTCAAGTTGTGGTGAGAGCATCGTGGTTGCTTGAAGGATTAAATCCCCAACCCTTCGCAATGGGTCCTATCAACAATGAACTATGAAAAGAAAAAGGAGTGATTGATTTTGAGCATATATATATGGTGTGATGATCCATGATGCAATAATTGTTATGGACATGAGATCAGATATGACTTTGTAAACGATGTCTACATGTGTTGGGCACTAGAGGTTGATGGTACTGGTTCATTCAATCGGAGCTAAGATATGCAAAAGTTTAGATCTATTAGCATGGTGATGT
Organism: Pinus albicaulis; assembly: GCA_034641835.2. Classification (NCBI taxonomy): domain Eukaryota; kingdom Viridiplantae; phylum Streptophyta; class Pinopsida; order Pinales; family Pinaceae; genus Pinus; species Pinus albicaulis. The sequence continues at coordinate 190,912,025 of CM076578.1, read as the reverse complement.
TGGTGGATGATATGGCAAAAAAATACTATTACCGGCATGGCAATACTATTATGATATGGCAAAAAAAAGTATTAGAGGCAGAATACTTTGATCGGGCATACATTAGCGCGTGGAGTCACCAAGTTTTGGAAAGGACCACTTGGAAATGTACCAAGATTATAGGTGTATTGGTATCCTAGCTTGATGAATGTGAGACCTCAAGTGAGATGTTTGATGAATGAATGAGATCAGGTAATCCCTTTGAGTTAAATTTAGGGGGAGATGGAATTTTTTAAGGTGGTTTGGGTAAAGTTAACTTCTTGTTTTGATGATAAATGAGATCCCAACAACATTGTCAATACAACCACTTCTCTTACAGTTTTGTGATCCTAATAGCATCTTTACACTTCATTATATTATTTTTAAAAATGATAAAATGATATTGTTACACCATTTTTTGGTCATCTAACTTATTATCATTAGATGGACCCAAGTACACCATGTAAGACCAATTTTACCCTAAGTAAAACCGCTTTCACTATGTTAAAACAGGAAACCCCAAAAGGAAATATTAAACAAACCCATATTTGTTTGATTTTCCTCATGGAATAATTAATTAAACCATAATTTAATTATTATTCCCAGTCATGTTTAACCCAAAATCAAAAAAATTAATTAGATAAACCTTTATTTATCTTATTAATTTCTAGGAATAATTATTTAAATCTTGTTTAGATAATATTCCTTGTTAAATATGACCAAATCACCCACAAATAATTAAATAAATCATTATTTATTTGATTATCTTCCAACCACTTCCTTGAAAAGATAAATAAATCATTTATTTATTTATTTTTGACTAATCAAGGGATTTGACCCAAGTCAAAGACCCTTTCCCTCCAACAAATATAATAAAGTATTCCATAAAAGGTGGATCTAGATTTGGTTAACATTATTTTAATCATGCACCAAGATCTAGAATGACCCAATATTTTGTTATAAATAGGAGGGTTTTCCCCATCATTCTTCACCTTTTGTTACCTACTAGATCACTCTGGATCTATACACTTGGTCTCATTTTTCATCATTTTCTCCCATTGAGCTTCATTTTTGCATTGGGTTTTCTACACCTACATGAGAGAGAAAGCTTAGATCTGAAGTGCTGAGGACTACAAAGAACCCATCCCATTGAGGAGAGCTGGATACACCTTCTTGTTTTCCTCCCAGGTGCCCTGTAATACAAAAAATTCTTTCAAAATATTGTGTTCTTGTCTTTTCTGTTGGATGCATGGAGCAAACCCTTTATTTTACTGCTTAATGTCTTTCCATACATAGATCTGGTGTTTTGCAGCTATTTTCTTGTCTAACTAATCGCAGATCTGAAGATATTGGCAGCCACTTTTGTTGTTAGGGCTATTAGTTATGCGTAGCTAAAGTGGTCCTTTTTCGTACACTTCGACAAGGGATTCATACTAACAAATGGCGACTCCACACGGGTTTTAAATTACGACCGCTGTCGTTTTTCATATTCCTGCATATCCAGCTACTTCAGACCCTAGGGTTTCTTTTCAGCTGTTTATTTTTCCTATTTTTATGTTGTTTTTCTCACATAAAACCCTAAAACATTAAAATTTCTAACTTCTGTGTGTTTCTGGCCCTATTGCGCAGGTAAGCGACACCAGCCGCAACTGAGACGGCAACTTTTCTGAAAATCTGCCGCCGAGATAACCGGAACAGGGGGTTGCACTTTTTTGCCCTAAACCTGCGACCTGGACCTCCAAGTCGCACTTTTCAGCCTATTTCCTGCGACCTTCACTGAAATCAGGTCAGAAACTGCGACCTGCCATTTTTTCAGCAATTTTTCTGCAATTTTTCTTGGTTTTGCTGCAGCTTCTGCCAGGGTCCTCCAGCCTCTGTCTCAGCCCGTTTTGACCAAGTTATGATCTGTTTTTACTCATCTAAGTGGGAACCTAGCCCCTTAGGGCTTTAGTACCCTCCACTTTTTGTGGAAGAGTTTTAAGCTGTTTCAGCCGTCTGTTTTTCAGAGCTTCAGCCTCCTTTTTTCCAGATCTGTTACCTCCCTTTCAGATCCTTTGAAATCAGCCTTTCTTCCTTTCAAATCACCTCCTGTCGTTTTTTTTGGACCTCCTTTGAAGGCCTCCGCCTTGCCCCTCCGGTTTTTTGCTGATTTCCTTCCTTTTTCCAGCCACCTTGCCTTTGTCTCTTGGCTGTGATCTGCACCTCTTTTCAGCAGCTTTGTCCTCTAGATCCCTGTCCCCTTTTGACCTTAGATCTATTGGCCCCCTTTGCCGTGTGTTTTACATAGTTTTTCCCTTTCTTTTCAGCATAGTTTTGAGAGACCCACCTTCTTGGGTTAGATAGATGCACAATTAGCTGTTATTTTTCTGTTATTTTAGCATTATTCTCTGTAGGTTTATTTTCAGCTACGCAGCACACTTTTTTCTTGCTCTCAAAACGGAAAGGGTTTAAAAATTAAAATTAACGCACACCACACACTGACCCTAAGCGAAGAAGCGCCTGGTTAACACCGCCCGCCAAAGACTCTAAAATCAATTGTCTCTGCACCTTTTCTGCCCTTGACCATAATTGATTCTGTCCCTTTCTGCCCTTGTCGGTTTCCTTCTTCCTGTCATCATTGCGCCCCCAAGGCGCCTTTCCCAGAGACTTCTTGGCCTTCATCCTCAGTTTCCGGTTGATCGACCTGCTCCGCCCCACCGTCGTCGAGCCAGTCAACCTTCGAGTCCGCACTCCGACTCCTCTCCTGATTCATCGGGTCCTCCTTCTCCTCCTGGTTCTCCCCCTGTCACCTTCACTATGTCTGGTCCAGGGCCTAACGCTAGCGGTTCTCCCGGCCCCAATGCCGGCCCTACTACTAGCAGAACCGCCACAGGAACTACCTCGGCCACCCCTGTGCTGCCGTACATTGCAGGCCTCAGCCTCCCCGATTTCCATCAGTTGATCAATGACCCCATTCACCACAATGCTAACTGGCCCGCTATGCCAACCAAGCTCCCCTCAGACATCCCTAAGTTTGAGGGCCTTAATGGAGAAGATCCGACCAATCATGTCCGATCTTTCCACATGTGGTGTTCCTCCAATTCCATTACCGATGACTCCATCCGTCTTCGTTTGTTCCAACGCACGCTTACCGGCGAAGCTTCTAAATGGTATGTCGAACAAGCCACCTCTACCCATACCACCTTTGAGACTCTTGCCCAAGCCTTTTTGTTGTACTTCCAGCTCCCTCTCCGATACGATACTGGTACGGAGCTCTTGACTTCTTTTAAGCAAGCCTCTTCAACACGCCTTTCCGCCCATGTTCAGGAATGGCGAAGAAGACGGAGCTTATGTCGAGCCCCTCCCTTCGAAGATCGGGTTTACATGGACTGGTTCCTTCGTACCCTTCCCGCTCCCATCGGCAAAGATGTCGCCTCTCACTTTCCTCAAACTGAAGAAGCGCTCTCCAAAATAGCCTTGAACATGACCCGATCTACGCCGACCGTTATGCTTACATCGTTCTTCCCATGAACCCTAGGCCCTGGCCCAACGCCCGGGGTCCGCACCCGCCGACGGTATCATTGGAGCTCTCTCCCATCCGTATACCCAACCTCCCGTGGGCTATGGTCTCCCTCAGGGAGGGGCCAGCACCTCTAGCACTCTTCCCCCTCCCGGTAGCATGTATCCAGGATACGGCATGCCTCCTCCTTTTTCCCAACCTCCTGCTTACCTCAATGTTGCCCAACCTAACCATTACCTTTATCTGCAGCCTGGTGTGCCAGCTCCTCCAGCATATGCGCTTCCATCTCCCTTGCCTCCTCCAAACCCACAACAGCACCTACAGCCCCCTCCAGGGAAAGTATTTGCACAGCAGGGCGCGACTAATCCCCCTTCTCAAAGAAGGCGGAGAGGCAATCCAAACCAATCTACCCCTGGTACTCGTGGACCCAATTTCCGGTGGACCCTAATATCTTAGCAAACTCAGAAACCGGCTGCACCCTTGGGCCGGACAGGCCGCTTCGCACAAACAAGCCATGTTCGTGTTGCGGTGTTTATGGTCATTACACTCAAGATTGTCCCCTTTTACCCCAGATGCGGCAGATGTGGGAGTCTCAAGCCACATTGCGCGGACAACACGCCTCACTCCATGCTCCTCCTAATGTGGCCACTACTCAACCCGCTGTGTTTACCGATCCCTTCCCTCAGCAAGGATTCATGGCTACCCAACCACCTGATACCCAGGTCGCCACTCCCCCTTCCATTTCTGGTTCCTCCGATTACCAGATCCTCATGATGCACTCCGATCCTAACCCGCCCGTCGATCTTCACCTTCAAACTCGGTCTCGTCAGTACCCCAAGCCCCCTGCTCAGTCTGCACCCGAGCCTCCCTCTTCAGGTTCTACAGAGCCTCTTTCGACATCCCCTGGCCCCTTACATATCCCTCAACCCAAAGTTGAGGTCCATACCAAGATTCCCAAGGGACCATTACGTCGAAATGCTGCTCCTGGTCGAGTTGCTCATTCGTATAGTATAGTAGATGATTTGGCGCAATCCCCTGCTGCCATTTCCACACTGGAACTCCTCCAGTCGTGCCCTTCCCAAAAGAAGGCTCTACTATCTGCCGTGGGCGCTGTAGATCCTGCTGATGACCAAATGATTGTTTTCGATGCCACTCAATCGGACCATCCTCCTCTTCCTCCTTCCGTCGCCTTCCAAATCCCCGTCAAAATCCGGAATGCCAACGTGTCCCGGTGTATAATTGATGAGGGGGCATCCACCTGCGTGATGTCCGCTTCGGTTTGGAAGCAACTCGGATCCCCCGAGCTGGCCCCTTCCACGATCACCCTTCGAGTGTGGGACGGTCATGCCTCCCAGCCCATTGGCCTGTTTCGTAATTGTCCTATCACCCTCGCCGGTAAGACTGTTTGCGTTGATGTCGAAGTCATCGACGCCCCGCTAGACTACAACATTCTATTGGGGCGAAGCTACACCTATGCTATGTTTGCTGTCCCATCCGCGGTCTTTCGCAAGATGTCTTTCCCCCATAATGGAAAGATAGTCACCATTGACCAGTTGACATATCATGAGCCAAAATCTCAGACCTCCCCTGAGACGACTATCTCTTCTGTAGCCAACAAGCAAACCGTTGATTCCTTGACCAGTGTCTCCCCCAGCGTTTACAAAGATTCCTCCCTACTTGGAACTTTCCCTAACCTTCCTCCTCCTCCCATCACTGATCCCAGCTCTTCGAATGTTTGCATGATGCAATCATCTCAGGCTGCCCATAAGCAACCTGCCTCGGCTAGTCAGCAACCCCCCCCTCGCCCTCCGCAACCCGCTCCTAGCCATTCATCTCAGCCAGCCGGACCTCCTCCTTCTGGCCCTTCCCCTGCAGCTGGTATCCCTGAACCTCTTTATCCACCTGGATCGGTTCCTCCTGGCCTCAACCACCTCGAAGCCATCTCTCCTAGTCATTTCCCTGCTGGGAAGATCCCTTTCCTCGCTCCCCCTCCCGGAGTATATTCTGTCCCCGTCATGGCCACCCTCTCTCTCCCTAACTTGACCTTGGGCATTCCGGTCTGGTACCTTGATCCCCCAGCCGCCACCCCTCCTGGTCACCCCAAACCTTACATGGCTTTGACACCGGTTCAACCGGTCCCTCTCGCTTCCTCCGTTGCCACTGTGCCCCCAGCACCTCCATAGGACCCTTCTCCTATTGTGACGGCTCCTGGGAAGAAAGGCAAAGCCCGCAAGGGGGCACCCAAAGACAAGACCACCACGACTAACTCGGCTCCTCCTCCGCCCGTGAAGCCTTGTGCATTATGTGATGTCACCGGTCATGCCACCCATGCTTGTCCTGAGTTACCCCGTATTCAGCCCATGGTGAAAGTCGCGTTCCCCGAGTCTACGGTCCCTGAAGGCTCCACTCCTTCTTCGTCCGTAACCAAGAACCCCAAGACTCTCCGCACCAACAAACCCTGTGCTTTGTGCGGCATCCATGGCCATTACTCCCACCATTGTCCTCACCTGACGCATTACCGCGCCTCTTTAGAGGTGATCCGCGAGTACGAGGTTGAACAAAATAAATCCGCCTCTCCCATCCTCGCGCAGTATGCTTTAGGCCAGCCTGAGGATCCCCCCGCTCCCATCGACATTCCCCCCCCTGATGTTCAGATGACCGAATCTACTGTCACCATTCTTTACCTATCCTCCTCTGCGAGACACTTGGAGCCTAGCCCATCTGCATCCTCCCCTGTTGTGTCACTTGACCACCCTTTCCCTACCCATACCCGAGATCACCCCACCCGTATCTCTGTTGAACTCCGCAGCCCGAGTCCTCTCCTTGCTTCCGATAGCGCTCATATACCACCCTGTATGAGTCATGATCATCCGACCCCTTGCACTCCCTCCTGCGGTTGCCGCCCGATGACTTCTGTACACTCACGCTGCCCTCATTCCCTTTCCTCCCCTCATTTGTCGTCTTGTCACACCATTCTGCAGGACCCCCCGTCCACACCCTTTATCGGTTACGCCGATGGTGCAAGTCGCTACTCCCGGAATCTAGCCTCGGCAGGTTGGGCCATTTTCACCCCCTTGCATGCCCTTGTTCTCTCTAACGGGGTATGCATTGGTTCTGCCACCAACAATCAGGCCGAATATGATGCAGTGTGTGGTCTCTTAGCCGATGCCCTCTTTCATCGCATCCTCCATCTGCACGTTCATTTGGATTCCCTACTTCTTGTAATGCAACTAAATGGTGTTTATCGTGTGCATAACCCTGTGCTGTTTAGACGCTATTTACGAGTGAAAATCTTAATACGTGCGTTTGAAACCATAACTTTCAACCATGTACCTCGAGAACAGAATCACTATGTAGATAGTATTGCAAACCATGTTCTAGATTGGCATGTATCTCACACATTTCATACAAGACCATAACATTAAATAAACCATCAAAAAACGATGCATATCCATAATATGTGTCGCAAAACATGTGTTTAGAGTCCATCTACTCTGATACATACGACATGCCCATAGCATGTTACAAACAAAAACCCAAAACTGGGGGCACCACCTGCCCCTACATACATCATAGGGGGCACCACATGCCCCTACCCCTAATCACTATCTGGAGGCTCCCGGGCCAATGGCTCTGCCCCTGCAGCACGTAGATCACGCATAGCCTGACCGGCCATTGACACCTCGCCACTCCGAGGGGAGACCAACACATGGCTCTATGAATTGGTCGTCTAAGTCCTGCCACCCGCGCTCTAATACTCCGGTCAACAACCTTTCGCGTCTACGGCGGATGTCCTCCAGCAGGGCGGCTGCATCCTCATTCTGTGCCGCTCTCGACCCACTTGGACCTGTAGCTCCAGACGCTGCCGGTTGTCCCATATATCCGGACGGTTTCACCGGTGCTATATCTGCATACCAAAAGTACATGAATCATTATCATCAATTACTATTCAAAAACTTTAACATGCCCACACAAGAATAGCAATTTGTCACTTACCATCGGGCCCCCAGACTCGACCAGGCGGAAGTGGCAGATCCGGATCGCCACAGTAGCTCATCCCACTATAGGGGTAGTCGTCTATGTACAGAGGCGTCTTATCCCAATGGGAAAAAAACTCCGGTCGAAACCCCCGCCCGACCGCCCCTCCTCCTCCTCTGCACAGTAGCCGTCCCCAACGGCGCATCCTGGGCTCCCTCGGGCCCCCATCTGGAAGCTGTACACGAGGCCTCAAGGTCGGGATCTTCTCAAAGAAGAAGGCGCAAAACAAAGTCCCATATGAGCAGTCATGATTCACCTGCCGCCTGCATAGCGACAACTGTCGCTTTAGCGACACCAATAACATCTGGGCCCACCCATAGTAGGTCCCACCCAACACACTTTCCACTATCATCATCTACCCCCCAGTAATGTGATGGAACACCTGGATGCCCAGAATTCGCAGCACAGCTACGGCCACTGCACGGGTTTCTAGCCTCTCTAGATCCTCGATCGGTATTCGAGTCCCCTTGACTTGGAGACCTGGTCGACAATAGCGTTCCACGAACTCCATGATATGCCGCCCCCACGGCAACACTGGCTGTGTGTTTCCCACCATCCCCAGTGGCGGGAGACCAGTCAGGAAGTACACGTCCTGGACCGTCAGCTCGATCCTGTGCCCCTGCACTACAAAGATCTCCTGATCTGGATCCCAATAACTGATAATCCGGGCCAGTAACGGTTCCCCTGCTCTCATCAAAGGGTTCTCCAAGAACTTGAGAACCCCAAATCTGGCCAATACACGGCGGATGCCCTGATCCACCTGGATCTCTGTCCGTAGTTTCCCCAGATCTCTCTCTCTCCATTTGACCCGTAACTCTGCCATATCTGCACAAAAACATCATTTTTGTCAGCATACAGACCGGGAAAACCATAACCAACCACCAAAACCCAACTTCCAGCCATAAAACAGCACCAAAACCCCCTCATCTCCCAGGTCGCAGTTTTCTGATTTTTTCTGGACTCAATCGCACTTTTTTCCCTGATACCTGCGTCCTAGGTCGCACTTTTTTCCCCAAAAAGTGCGACCCGACCGTAGAGATGAAGGAGGGGTTGTTTCTGGGATTCTGGGCCCTAAAATGAAACTGTAATCCATCAAAATGCAAGAGAAAAGTTAGACCTCTTACCTGCAACTGACGGATCGCGATTCCAATGGTTGGTTTGTCCGCTACGTTCGCCGCAAGATTTAGGGCCTTCTCTCCTCTCTACATTCACCACAACAACAATAGCAAATGAGTGATTTTGGAGGGAAAACTGCCTTATTAAAAGAGAACCCCTGTTTCTTCTTTCGACTGCTGTGACCACACCGTAGCCCCGTTTGACGAACCGTCTGCACCGTTGGAAAGCTCTCACCGAGCCCTCAAATGGGTATCTATTAGTTTTTTGAGATCTGATACTCCACCAGGACACATTTTGTCCAAGAAGGGTCACTTTACCCCTCCTCAAAATCGAATTTCCTCACTTACGACGCTTGTACTTGGGGCACCATTTTGCCCACTTACTTGTCCATGTTCGTGATGATTTTTGTCATGAGTCCCCACCTTGGACTCATGTTTTTATGGTCCCCCATTGGGCCTTTTTACTGTGTGGCAGCACCATCGAGTCGCCCTTGTTTAGAGCATCCAAGTTGAGTCATCATCGCATTCATGGAGTCTATCCCGAGTACCTTTGTACCCTACTATAGCCCTCCATCCTTCATTGCTTGGTCTCCCTCTTGTGTCGCATATTATGACCTTCAGTCCCACTGTCCCCAATCCCTTACGATATTGTGTCAGTCGCTGCCATGTCATTCATGCCCTTTATGCTCTAACAAGGGAAGTCGTCCATTCGCTACTCAGTCCTTTCCATTTCACCATCATCATTAGTGTCAGTCTGTCCGTCGCTCTACTTTTTTCTCTCATGCCTTAGTTGAGGGTCTCTCATTATCTCAACTATGGCGGACCTCCTTCTGTCGACATCAGCTCTTTCATTCCAGAAGCCAGGTCTAGAGGGCGGTGTACCTTGGTTCCAGCTTCCACTCTTGTTCGGTGCCTTGGATCAGGCAAAGGGATACCTCCTTTCCCTTTGGCTTGATTGTTTCTCCAGCTCTTTTCAGCATGATCGAGATTCGTATACTTGATGGTCTAGTGATCCAGCAGCAGCTCTTGATGATTCCCGGGTGTGTGTGAGATGTTTCAACCCTCATGAGGGGGTGGCCCTGTAGGTAGCCCCCCACATGCCCGGATGACCTCTTCTTTGTAGCCTTCGATGCAGCTCCAGATATTTGATGATGTTGGCTGTAGCCACTTGCAGCGCCTCTTCGACTTGCATGTATCAGTCAGATTTTGTGAGCCCTTCCCCATTTACAGGGGGCATTTGGGTTGTATTTGTATCTCATGTACTCAGATATTATTGTACAAGTCCTGGCTGTTATCCCAGGCACAACATGTATGTGGGATTTCTCATTGTATTTTTATCTGGCTCATGATTATGCCAGCTGTACTTTATGGTTTGGTCCCTTGTTTACTGGACACACTATTCTTTTGTACTTTGTCTCGGCGGGCATAGGTATGCCTCCCCCACCGCCTTCAGCACAGGTACCCTCTCATAAAAGAGACTTGTTGCACCTGCGAGTCTCGTCTCCTCAGGGTCTAGTCCTTCAGCACACTATCTACCTCACATTTCTCTCTCTGACACCCCTTTTGTTGTCTAGTGATTGTGTTCTTACAACGTACTTCGGTCATACGATTTGCTCCTGACACTCGCACGCTGGGGGGCAATCTGTTACACCATTTTTTGGTCATCTAACTTAGTATCATTAGATGGACCCAAGTACACCATGTAAGACCAGTTTTACCCTAAGTAAAACCGCTTTCACTATGTTAAAACAGGAAACCCCAAAAGGAAATATTAAACAAACCCATATTTGTTTGATTTTCCTCATGGAATAATTAATTAAACCATAATTTAATTATTATTCGCAGTCATGTTTAACCCAAAATCAAAGAAATTAATTAGATAAACCTTTATTTATCTTATTATTTTCTAGGAATAATTATTTAAACCTTATTTAGATGATATTCCTTGTTAAATATGACCCAATCACCCACAAATAATTAAATAAATCACTATTTATTTAATTATATTTCAACCACTTCCTTTAAAAAGATAAAATCATTTATTTATTTGTTTTTGACTAATCAAGGATCGAACGAAGTCAAAGACCCTTTCCTCCAACAAATATATTGTAATACTCCATAAAGGTGGATCTAGATTTGCTAAGGCTAACATTACTTTAATCATGCACCAAGATCTAGAATGACCCAATATTTTGTTATAAATAGGAGGGTTTTCCCCATCATTCTTCACCTTTTGTTACGTACTAGATCACTCTGGATCTATACACTTGGTCTCATTTTTCATCATTTTCTCCCATTGAGCTTCATTTTTGCATTGGGTTTTCTACACCTACATGAGAGAGAAAGCTTAGATCCAAGTGGGGCTGAGACTACAAAGAACCCATCCTATCGTGAGAGTCAGATACACCCTTCTTATTTTCCTCCTGTGTGTTCAGAATACAAAAAGCTCTAAAAATATTGTGTTCTTGCCCTCATGATCATGGATGCATGAGCAAACCCTTACTTTATCATGCACGTCTTTCCATTCATTTATAGATCCTGTGTTTTGGCAATATTGTCTGTCTAACTAATCGCAGATTCTAAGATATTGAAAACACTTTGTTGTTAGGGCTATTAGTTATGCGTAGCTAAAGTGGTCCTTTTTCGTACACTTCGACAAAAGATTCATACTAACAGATATGATAATCCAATTTGTTAAAAATCCAAAGTGCTAAATGATATAATAATTTTATATATAAATGTTTTTTTTAATAAATACAAATAAAAAATAATATATAATTTATAATTAATAAAAAATAATTATATAATTTAAAATAAATTATTATGAATAAGTTGAAATGACTAACCAAATATAAAATATAAAAATTAATTTTACTTTATGTATTTAATTTATTTTCTCCATAATTTAATAAAATATTTTTCAAAAATAAATTAAATTTATTTTATAGATTATTTTCTTTAATAATTTAAACACAATAAAGAAAGTGTTAAAAATAATTATAACTTTTAATAACTTTCGTTCTAAAATGTATATTTTATTACTCTATTTTTTAAAATAGCAACAACTCTTAAATCAAATACAAATCTCAACTACTTTAATAAAAGTTCCAACAAATTTAATAATATATATTGAGTGAATGTTTGAATTTATGGACAATTGAATATTTTAATGTGTTAAATACAAAACATGGTAAACCAATAAAATAACAATTATAAATAAATATCACTTGAAAGTAATTAATAATGGGTTTGATAAGTACATTTGTTCAACTTTATCTTGTACTTTTAACTGTTATGAATTATATAATCATATAACCAAACGAGTATAAAAAATTCAATTAAATAATGTTATGCTAAAATTACTTTTTTGAAGCTCCAATTAATATAAAAGGGTGAAAATTAAGTGAAAAAGTGATTGAATAAGAAGTTTCCACTGCAAAATAGGTTGATATTCTAGAGCACTAGAGAGTAATAAGAAGTCAATAGAATCATAACTAATGTAATGACATAAAGTGAAAGTCATTTTTAGCGATTTAACATGTCCCTGTCGTTTTAAAGAATTCATATTCCTCAGTTGTATTTTCTATTATTGGTTTTTTTATTTGATGATGTATTTAGCAATTTTTTTAGTTTATAAAAAATAAATTTATGGCTATTTTATACTCTAAATTGATTTTTATTTCTCCATCTATATTTAATAAATAGATCTTAATTTAGAACTTTTTAATTTAGATTTTATTGTTGAATACTTCTATAAATAAGAAATTTTGAAGATTAAATTTACATGTCAAGTAGGTAACTCCAATTTGTAATTCATTTTCTAATTATTCAAAACATCATATTTGAAGAAAAAATATTTGTATGGTTTGAGCCTTTAAAATACGTATTCTCCCATTTCTAAGTGTCTTTAACTATGTTATTAATTTGATATTCATTTAGTTGTTTGTGTAGTCAGGTTTTCTCTGCAAAAGCTTGAGAACTCTTTTAGTGTTGGTTGTGATCCTCTACCTCTTGAATATTAAGTTTCCCTATCAAGGGTAATGTGATGAATGGTTGATGAATGAAGGATGATACCCATATATTTCTATAAATAAGAACATTGTGGGTGAAGTATGGAAAACAATTTTTAATCACCATTTTACTAAAGTAAGTATGGAAGAAAGTGTCGCTAAGAAGTTGCAAGATAGCTCCAACCCATTCCTTTCCATGGTTAACCTAGAGGATGATAGTAATACACCTTTGGTTGACTCTTGGACTTGAAAAATAGTTGGAAATCTTTAGAGCTTTACTTACTCTCAACCCAACATGTCCTATGTAACTGGAGAAATTTCTTATTACATGTAGGAGCCACAAGAACTACACAAGAAGGAAACTAACAGGATTCCTAGATGTGTTAACGTGACTACTAGCTTTGGTTTATATTGTGTAGAAGTTACTTCATTACATATTCTTGGATACATAGACTCAGATTGGGTTGGTGATGGAACATATCTCAATTCACCTCATGATATGTTCTTTTAAGTTGGATCTAGTCTAATATGTTAGTCAAGCGGGAAGAAAGTTTTAGTTGTTGGATTAGTTACCATGTTGTATGATTCTATAACCATTTTTTCCTTTCTTATTTAACCTAATTGGTTTGTACAATGGAAAGAGCACAAAGAAAGGCCTTGGTATCATCTTCTTTCCTTTAAAGTACATTTTACATCAATTTTTGTTTCATTTTCTTAATATAATTTCAAATTTGTAACCTCTCTATGACCATTTTTTGTTTATCTTTCAAAGATATAATCATTTGTAAGAAGTAATTCATATTTTTATTATATTTTTTTATATTGAAGTGGCTTTCTATTAGCTAGGGATGTCATTCCTTATTTTCATATAGTATGTCCAGCATATCCTTCTCACAAATGATTTCAAGTAAGTTATTTCCTTTACTCTATGTTTATAGTTGAAAAAATTCCTCCTATAGCAAGTGGTCGTCTCCCAATCAAGGCCCCAATTAAGCATATACTTAACTATTTTTAGGTTTTCATGGTTAGAATTTATAGAGAGCGAAATCAGAATATCATCCACAATGGTTTTTATGTTTTTTTTTTATGTTTTAAATCCTTAATCAATTTGTCTTCATTACATGATTTTAACAGAAGAGACGCAGACAATAACTAATAAATATGTGATATGTATGGAAAGGAAGAAATGAAAATGATAAGGTTACATTGAGGGAAGGAAAACCAAGAGACATAAGGGAGAAATGATGACAAGAGAAGAAAACCCTTAAAAAAATAAAAAACCAAAACTAAGATAACTAAAGTAATATGATATAGAATAAAATAAGAGTATAGATAAAATAATAATAATGTAAAGTATTATATGAGGTATAATATAATAATACATAATATATAACAATATATCATATAGTAATTAAAAACAACAAATTGGATTTATAAAATATTGTAGAATATATAAAAAAAAATGAAAACCAACCAAACGATCTAAAAACGAAAAAAATAAAATAAAATCTAAAATCGACTAAAACCAAGAGGAAACCAAGGACAAGAATAAAAGGAACCATGATAAAGAAAGAAATAGATATGAGACAATAACAAGAATGAGGAGTGAAGGTCAATTCCAAAATCCAAAAAAGAAAGGATACAAAAACAAGGCAAAAACCTAAAAAATATGAGACAAGGAAGACAAGGCCTAAAATAAAGAAAGAGAAAACCATAAAGAGAAAAACAAAAAATATATAGAAGACTAGGAGCTAAAAAAATAGGAGTAAACAGAAAAGGAAGTAAGAGGAGTGATGGTAAAATTTCATGGATATTCCACTGTATACTTCATCACATAAAATTTGATAATATTATACTTAAAATTTTGAAATCTACACTATGTGAGTTTATTTTTCTTTACATTTTTATATCTGTAAATTACTACTTATTATGTATTCATGAAAAGTATAACTATGCAAAAATAGATAATATAAAAATAAAAACTCACAAGCCACGATTGAAAAACATATAACCTAGGAAACCCTTTTGAGAGAATACAGAGCTAGAAGGTGAGGCCACTATGCTCTCTTTCTTTGAATAGAAAATGGTTGCAAGTACAAAGAAGTAAGGAATGTGGCATGTGGGATATTGCAATTCAAAAATCCTTTGTGTGTGTTCTCTCCCTATCCCACTGAGCTAATCTACTCGTTTATGGAACAAGTGCACTCGAAATGAATGAAACCCCTTTTCCTCCTAATGACCCATTATAACACATCCTACTAGCCTACTAGTGGTTACGTTTGACTCCCTCAACTCCTAAACAAAGTTACAATATGTACTCTCCTAGATTCTTCTTGATCACGATCATGTGGATATCCCCTTTTACTTAAGTAATTGGGGCTGAAATGGCATCCTCTCGAATTATAGTGGTCAAAACAAGAAGTCAACTTTTGAGTGGAATTATTTTACATGCAAACTCTGATTATCGCAATTCGTACATCATTGGAACTTGGTATCTATGTGTACAATAGGAAAAAAAGGTGCAACACTAGTGTGAAAAAACATTTTGGTAAAATGTTTACCCCAAAAAAAATTGTTTGATGCCTAAAAATGATCTTAGAAGGATTTAGACCTCAATTTTCCAAATTGAATCTCGTTAGTAAAAAAGGTCCTGTGAGTTTATATCTCCATTGTTTCCACTCCAAAAGAATTGAAATGGATGAAAAATTATATAATGTTCCAATATAGATCACACCTCCCCATTTTGGGAGGATTTTTGTCCCCAAAATATTTTACTGAATGAGGTGAGGAAATTGTTCCTCCACCTTCTCTCGGGTGTATCATTTAGCCTTTCTTGTAATTTTTCCTTTCAACCCAATATTCAAATTTTCATGCTACCCTTGTCTTGTAGTTATATAAATATTTTTAAAATTGTATCCTAAATCAAAACTTCCTAATCATCTTGTACCAAATCCTCTACATAAGGTATGACTTGTTCCTCTTCTTGATTTGTCATGGAAGGCTCATAGAGTTCCATATTCTCTACATTCACAACTAAGTAAATGTGCATGTATAGGGGTAGAATAAGTATATAGGTGTTATCTCCCACCTTTTCTAGTATCTTAAAGGGACCATACCATAAAGCCTTGATTTTCTTACCGAGACCTTGTAGCATCTCCCTGTTCAACTATAACCATAGTCTTTAATTCAATTTGAACAACTTATCTATTCTATTTTGATCACGCCTTACGTTGTACTTTTGTTGTGAATTTTGTTATGTCTCATGTACTTGTATATGGATTTTCTTGCTATTTTGTACAAATATTTCTTCCCTTGAATCATCCTCTGTAATTAAGTAATTACGTAATTAATGTGGGTTTGATAAGTACATTTGTTCAACTTTATCTTGTACTTTTAAGTGTGACGAATTATATAATCATATAACCAAACAATATAAAAAATTCAATTAAATAATATTATGCTAAAATTATTTTTAAATTTCAATTAATATAAAAGGGTGAAAATTAAGTGAAAAAGTGATTGAATAAGTTTCCACTGCAAAATAAGTTGATATACTTGATATATTTTTAAAATATAAAGAGCACTAGTGAGTAATAAGAAGTCAATAGAATCATAATTAATGTAATGACATAAAGTGAAAGTCATTTTTAGGGATTTAACATGTCTCTCTCCTTTAAAAGAATTCATATTCCTCAGTTGTATTTTCTATTCGTGGTTTTTTTTATTTGATGAGGTATTTAGTAATTATCTAAGTTTATAAAAAAAAATTCTATGGTTATTTTAGACTCTAAATTTATTTTTGTTTCTTCACCCATATTTAAGAAATAAACCTTAATTTAGATCTTATTATTAAATATCTTCTATAAATAAGAAATTTTGAATATTAAATTTATATGTCAAGGTAACTCCTATTTGTAATTAATTTTTCTAATTATTCAGAACATCATATAAGAATCATAGTTCTTGGGTGTTAATCTGTTATACTTCTTTTTTTGTTTGAAGAACAAATATTTGTATGGTTTGAGCCTTCAAAATACCTATTCCCCCATTTCTAAGTGTCTTTAACTATGTTATTAATTTTATATTCATTTCGTTGTTTATGTAGCCAGGTTTTCTCTGCAAAATCTTGAGAACTCTTTTAGTGTTGGTTGTGATACTCTACCTCTTGAATATTAAGTTTCCCTATCAAGGGTAATGTGATGAATGGTTGATGAATGAAGGATGATACCCATATATTTCTATAAATAATAACATTGTGGGTGAAGTATGGAAAACAATTTTTAATCACCATTTTACTAAAGTAATTATGGAAGAAAGTGTTGCTAAGAAGTTGCAAGATAGCTCCACCCATTCCTTTCCATGGTTAACCTAGATCATGATAGTAATACACCTTTGGTTTACTCTTGGACTTGAAACCAGTTGGAAATATTTAGAGCTTTACTTACTCTCAACCCAACATTTCCTATGTAACTAGAGCAATGTCTTATTACATGTACAAGCCATAGGAACTACACAGGAAGGAAATGAATAGGATTCCTAGATGTGTTAACGTGACTACTAGCTTTGGTATATATTGTGTAGGAGTGTCTTCATCACATATTCTTGGATACATAGACTCAGATTGGGTTGGTGATAGCACATATTTCAAGTTCACCTCATGATACATTCTGTTAAGTTGGATCTAGTCTGATATGTTAGTCAAGTAGGAAGCAAGTTTTAGTTGTTAGATTAGTTACCATGTTGTATGATTCTATAACCATTTTTTCCTTTCTTATTTAACCTAATTGGTTTGTACAATGGAAAGAGCATAAATAAAGGTCTTGGTATCTTCTTCTTTCCTTGAAAGTACATTTTACATCAATTTTTGTTTCCTTTTCTTAATATAATTTCAAATTTGTAACCTCTTTATGACCATTTTTTGTTTATCTTTCAAAGATATAGTCATTTGTAAGAAGTACTTCATACTTTTATTATATTTTTTTTATATTGAAGTGGCTTCATATTAGCTAGGGATGTCATTCCTTATTTGCATATAGTATGTCCAACATATCCTTCTCACAAATGATTTCAAGTAAGTTATTTCCTTTGATCTATGTTTATAGTTGAAAAATTCCCTCCTATAGCAAGGGGCCATCTCCCGATCAAGGCCCAAATTAACGATATACTTAACTATTTTCAAGTTTTCGTGGTTAGAATTTATAGAGACCGAAATCATAATATCATCCACAATGGTTTTTTTTGTTTTTTTTTTGGTTTTGAATCCTTAATGAATCCATCTTCATTACATGATTTTAAGAGAAGAGATGCAGAAAATAACCAAGAAATATGTGAGATGTGGGGAAAGGAAGAAATGAAAAGGATAAGGTTATATAGAGGGAAGGAAAGACAAGAGACACAAGGGATAAATTATGACAAGAGAATACTTTTTTTATGTCTCGTGTACTTGTATATGGATTTTCTTGCTATTTTGTACAAATTTTTCTTCCCTTGAATCATCCTCTGTAATATCCACCCTCACTCCTCCTTGCTTCCCATATTTAATGAACAAAGGTTATGGTGGAAAATATCTAAAACAATTTTCAAATGGATAATTACCAATATATATGTGGACTGCTATGTTATATGAGCGTTTTATATATATTATATTTCATCCCAAGCCTTCGGATGTTTCTGATTGTAACCCCACAAAATATGCACCAAAATAATGTCAACTACTTCTCTCTACCAATCTTTCTATATATGGAATGTTGTAAACCTTTTAAACTTCTTGTCCATCTTCTCCCATATTGTAGTCCAAAATGCACTGAGAAATATTGTGTCCCTATCTGAAAATATGCTTCTTGTTATCCCAAAGTGCACCCAAATCTGTCCAAAGAACAAGTTTGTTACTTCTTTCAATTTGATATTCTTTTTATAGGGAATCATAACACACATATTGTTGAACTTGTCAACTAATATGAACAAGTAGTCATGTCCCTTATTTATTGTTGGTAAACCTCCCATAAATTCCATGGATATTTTTTCCCATGGATGACTAGATATATCTAAGGGATGATATAGACCTTGTATCTTGTTACTAGGCTTGTTGTTACCTCAAATAATGCATCTTCTTATGAACCTAGCTTCATGTTCTTGCCTCTTGGGCCAATACACATACCTTTTCAAGTTGGTCATTATCTTCACTATACAAAAGTTCCCTACAAGCTTGGAGGTGTGAGCCTCTCTAATCAGCTACAATCATTCACCATTAGGAACACATAACTTATCCAACTCCTAGAGTAACCTGTTATGGAGATGGAATTCAATTGCGTTGTCACCATCATGCACGTGACTCTGGCTCTGAAATTGTTGAAACACATTCTTCATGTCCTCATCATATAAATATGCATCTTTTCATGCATCATGGGTGAATGGATACATGTGCATCTTAGCTCCCAAATTTGTGATATTTGATGTCGATGGCCTTGAAATAATGTCATCCAACTTGTTTGTGCTACCCTTCTTATACTTGATCACTAAATTAAAATACTATAGAAACCCCATCCACATCTAATGATTGATTTGTTGCAGCTTAATATAGGCCTACTTGTACTATAATGGCTAGTGATATGTGTGGATTACTATCTCCTTTCCCATTATATAGTGTTTCAACTTCTTCATAGCTTACACCATGGATTAGAGTTCCTTTTCATAGGCATGGTAGTTAAGAACTTCCCCATGAAATACTTTAGAATGGTAGCATACTAGCCTTCCTCCCTATCTCAAGACCATTCCCATAGCATACCCACTTGCATTTGTCTCCACTTCGAAGGGCTATTACAAGTTTAGTAATACTAGAACTGGTGCTTGAATGATATTCTTCTTTAGCTTCTCAAATCCCCTATTTTTAACCTTTTCCCATTGGAAATTATTTCCACTTGTTGTTATGGAATAGAGTATTGCTACTACTATTGAAAAATGGGGTTATGAATTTCCTCAAGTACTATGGCACCCAAATGAAATTTCTACCCTTACAAACATTAGTATGCACAATCCATTTCATGATGGAATCCATATTGGAAAGATCTCTATTTAGCTCTCCTCCACTTATCACATACCCCAAATACACTAAAGAATATTGTGCAAACTCACGCTTGTAGAGATTTGTTAATAGAAGGTTTTTCGTTAATGTCTCCATTACTTGTCTCAAATGTGAGATGTGCTCCACCTAGGTAGTGATGAGGTTCATCAATAGGTACATTATAAGTGTCATGATGCCATCGTCCAGCCTTAGAACTATCTCTTTCTCACATTTATTTTCATTTTTAGTTATATTATTCTTAGTGAGAAGGATTAAAGGTGGTTGTCATAGCACGTGGCATAATGTGGTTTAATTGCAGGGACATGGAGCATTGTTTAGATATTTTCCATGTAGGGGCTCGAAGGCGATAGCAAGGAGAGAATCTAGGGGGTTTTGCACCTCCTTGACTCCCAAAAGAAGCCTAATATCACAATACTTTCTCTCATCAACTCGAATTCATTGGAAGCCAAGCCATTACTAGTGCAAGTGAGAGTTAATGAAGGACAAGATCCACCACTCTCGAGTTGAAAGGGACAATCACTCATATTTCCTAGTGAGCTACTAGCAGCTACCCTGTTGTATAAATAAACAAGGAGAAGATCTCAATAGGATTCGAGTTTTTTTTCAACTAAGTAGCTATTGAGCTCAAGAGTTTGGCATTGTTATTTTGAAATTTTAGCTAATGTATATGCATTTTAATTTATGATAATGAGAAGTTGGTTATTGAGTTACGTTTGAGTTAGTTACATAGGTCTTAGGCTCTTGGGTATGGGCCCAACCTAGTGGCTTAGTTCGCTCTTGTGTATTTGTGTTTCTCTTAGCTTCAATTATTTCTTAGTTTCTTTCATTTCAGTATATATTAATCCAGCAAAACCTGTGGTTGCAGCCTCTGCATCACCTCTCTCACGGGATCATGAGTGGAAGGATTCACAACCACAGTCCAAAAATATTATGTTTATGAATAATTGGAAAGATTTTAGTGTTATTATTTCAATTTTAAGTAGTTCATAGCCTTCTTTCATTTTAGTAGATGTTTACTTACATAAATATGTGGTTGGAATATTTCGCACCACCTCTCTTGTGGGCGATTGGTTGGATTGATTCATAGTCTTAGTCAAAAATACTATGTTTATGATTTCCTAGAAGTAGATGTGTGATATTTTCCTTTCTTAATAGTTGTTTTTTGTAGTGTAGAAGCGAGATCTATGATTCGAGTAATGATTATAAGCATAAAATAGATGTTATTTGAATTCAACTCATCTTTTCCATCATAACTTATCTCATTTTTCCAATGATAAATGGATGCATTTGTGTGAAAAACTAAAGGGTTTCGTTCATATGTAGGGAAGGGAACGTCAATCAACCCCTCCTTGGACTCTTCCATAACTTCTTCTCGTCTCTCAATCACTTCTTCAAAATTATGTTTTCATATTCATTTTACCTAGTAACTCTATGACACCATGGGCACTCCTTCTAGTGCAAGATAGATCTTTGAGAGGCCCTGAACTTAGGTAGGGGATTATCCAAACCTAAATTAGTTTTCTTAAACATTGATCCACCTCTCCATACCCTTAGGACCTCATTCCCCACCAAAAAACCCTCTCGGTAGCCCTCCTCAAGCATTACAGGACCTCCTGTAGCAACAGAGGGATCCTGTAGCAGCCATCTGTAGAAAAACTTTAGGACCACTTTCCTTCACCAATTTTGATATCCACTACAATATTTACTTATTATATATGAATAACGACCACCATCTATGATTTTATGATCAGAGGAATCTCCTAAGGCACTCCAAACCTTCCTTTTCGTCACTGCGAAAACAAAATAGAGTTAGTTTGTTTATCATAAATAGGATTTAAGTGTTGGGTGTGTGTTAAATCTCTATCTATCTAAGTACTTTCAAAAATCACTTGAAGTGATATTCCGTACCATAAATGGATCCAAAGTCTCTATATCTTGACTATTCTTGTTGCACCAACTCTTTCGTTTACAACCTTGGACACCTTACCAACTTAGAATATTGATTGTTTACTATTTTCACCTATTTTAAGTATTGATATTTGTCATCCCATTAATTTTGATCTAGTAGGCCATTTAAAAACTTATATATACCACTGTAAGTATTTTTTATATCTCTATCTATCTTAGTACTTTTGAAAATCACTTGAAGTGATTTGTTGCACCAGAAATGGCTCCAAAGTCTATGTATCTTGACCATTCTTCTTGCACCCACATTTTCCTTTTCAATCATATTCTTTTCCTTTGCAATGAATGACAACATATTCTAACAAATAACTATGCTAGCATCATCCATGCATCATATGTACCACATGGAAGCTCCTGAGCGGTGCCATGTGTCACTCAGATTTGGCCCACTTGGCCACCTGAAAATGTTGAATATGCATACCACATGTCACACTCATATTAGCAGTACATCACTACTTACATCATGTTGATCTCATCATCCACATGTGTATCCATGTCATCCTACTACTTTTCGAGTTCCACATCATCTTGACACCATAATTTATATTACTCGCCTCTACAATTCTTGGTGATAACCCAAGGTTTCTCTTGGAGAAAACCCCAAAGAGTTTTTTTTAGATTTTCTTCTTAGGATGGAAACCTTGAAAAAACTCTAGCTCCTATCAACTAAAAGGAATTTCACCACTTTGATGTAAAATAATTTAACCACCATGGTTTTGATGTGGACCTCCCATGTCCAGTTTCGTGGAAAATAGGGAGGGGGTCCCACTAAGATATGGATCGTCAATATTTGATCAGTTGTTTGGATAATACTACCTAATGCGGGGCTCCCACTACAATTAAACCACATACATGCATGAACCCTCGAATATACACCAATGGGTCAAGATAGACACATGGTGCGTGATCTGTTGTCAAACTTGCATGGAATTTAACTTTTGTGCACCTGCTCCTTCTTCCAACCCTCGACATGCTTGGAAGTCTGATTGGGTTCCACAAGGTCAAGGGTTGAGGGTGAGATAAATTACCTTGTTTGGGACCTAAACAAACTCTTGAAACCACGACCTCTAACTAGGCTAAAGGTCCAACTAGGTTGGGGTAAGAGCATATCAAGGCCCTACTTGGAACCTTGCAACCTAGAATCTTGACTATATACTCTTTACACCTCTTTTAAGCCTTAATATTTGTCTTGCAACAAATTTTAATCTAGGAGGCCATTAGAAAATTTCTATATACCATTGTAAATATATTTCAGATCTCTGTCTATTTGATTACTTTCCAAAATCACTTGAATTGATCCATTGTACTAGAAATGGCTCCAGAGTCTTTATATCTTGACTATTATTTTTGCACCTAGATTTTCCTTTGGAATCATATTATTTTCCTTTGCAATCAATGACAATGTAATATAACATATAACATATGGTTTTTCCCATGGTATTCATGTGGAATATAGCATATTCAAAGGTAGAAAAAATCCAAGTAAAGTTTTCCTAGTTGTCAGTGGGATCTGAGTAATGGTGTCTTTAGACATCACCACTTCTCTTAGTGTTTTATGATTCTAACAATTGGTATTAGAGAAAGGTGAGGTGAGCACAATATATTATTATTGTGTGGAGGCACAGTCAGCAAGGAGTATCCCAAGTAACCAAAAGATACAAGTGGAGGAAAGAGACTTGTTCAATAAACAACTCAACTATTGACTGATCGATGTAGATGGTGGAAGTTTAATGCATAGTGTGCGAGCCTGAAAAGGGTCTAAAGAGATGAATAATAACTTGTTGAGAATAATATCCTAGAAAAAATACCCCTTCCACGTAGAAGAATATTATTCCTCCCAATGCCAATAAGAAGTTGCCCAAAAAAGGAAATAAGAAGAATGGAAAAAGGAAGTAAGGATAGACGATTGTAATAAACTCATTCAAGGTATGGTGATTAAATTCATGACCCTTCGAAATGGATCCTATGGACAATGACCCATGAAAATAAAAAGGAATGAGTGATTTTGAGCATAGATATATTGTGTGATGATCCATGATCCAATAATGGTTATGGACATGCAATCATATATGGCTTGGTAAACATTGTTTGCATGTGTTTGGCACCATAGATTGGTGTAGAGAGGTTGATGGCACTGGTTCAGTCAATCACAAGTGAGAAATGAAAATTTTGAGATGTATTAGTATGGTGGTGTTGGTGGATGAGATGACAGAAAAAAAGTATTAGATTCATAATGGAGGTTGTCGCCTAGTGGATGTGGTATGAGAAGTTGTCGACAAGGAAATTGATATGTTTGCAAAAATAATTGATAGATCACTATGTCTAAAAATTTGACAATTGTATGAGGTCATAAACCAACTAATTTGTAGTGTAGTAGAGACAGGTAGAGGCAAAAATTCATATAGATATATTCAAAGAAAACTTTGATCCAAACAATCAATTTAGATATGGTAGAATCATCTGGAGAAAGAAGTTGAAGGAAGTTGGAAAAATCATGTGGTCTAGTAAAATTGAATAAGACAAGAGACTTAAATACAGGATGGAGAATCAGATGCCCCTAAGTGATGAGATAAAGATAAATAAAAACACTCCTCATATGGAAGAGACTTCTATAGCCACCAAAATACCTAATTTGAGGGAAGTGGCTAAAGTTATGTGGAGTTGATATTTTAGAATGAGAATGAGTAGGAGAGCATGGGAGAAATCAAGGATGTGTCATATGTGTTTGACTGCAAAAAAAAATGGCTAGAGCATGCTATGTAAATTAAACTTGGGATGGCACTATCAAGAGAAGAGCATATTACTAGAGAGACAATTTTGAGGTTTGAGAATGAGCAGAAAAAACAGGTATTATTGACAGGGGTTAGAGAAGCATGGAAATATCTTGTGTGGTTGCAGTGGTAGAATAGTGTGGCAAACAATTTTTGGAGTCCATGGAGGAGCAACTGAGAAGAAAATGTGTATGTGCAGCTAAAGGCTATGGGGGGCCTACTAAAGGAGAATGATGTCTAATAAATGGACATGAGTTGTGCTAAAGATATATTATGTGCATTTCGTGAGTGAAATTAATATTTAAATCTTGGGTTAAGTTATGGATCGATAGAGCTAGAGATGTAGTGAGAGAGTAGTTGTATGGAAGAAAAAATGGAGAGGGAGTCAATGGTTTGAAGTTTAGTGAAGGAGACAACATGTGATGAGAGCCACAATGTTGTGTGAATACCCTAAGGGTTTTGGTCCAAGGTAGGTGTATTTTTGCAAGAAGATGTAAGACCCATTGTTTAAGCATTCATGTTGTGAAAAAGCATGTGATTTTTATAAGGCATGCATACTTTGATCGGGAATACATGTATTGCACTAGCACATGGAGGCATCAAGTTGTGGAAAGGACCACTTGGATAGGTACCAGGGTTATAAATCTATTGGTATCCTAGCTTGACGGGAGGAATGTGAGATCTCAAGTGAGAAGGTTGATGAATGAATGAGACCAGGTTAATCTCTTTGAGTTAAGTTTGGCGGGGGGGATTGTTAAGGTGGATTGGGTAAAGTTCACTTTGTCAACTTACTTATGGTTTTTGAGCTCTAGGTTTATGACAAGCTATGGTTTTTCTCATGGTATTCATGTGGAATATAACTTATTTAAAAGCGGAAAGACTCATAAATTTTCCTTGGTGACCAATGGGATCCCAACAACATTGTCTTGCAATATAACTATTTTTCTTAGTGTTTTGTAATCCTAATAGCATCTTCACACACTTCACTATATTATTTTTAAAAATGATATGATAATCCAATTTGTTAGGTGGTTTGGATAAATTTCACTTGGTCAACTTACCATAAATTTGTCTTGGCGACCATTAGGATCCCAACAATATTGAATGGCAATATAACCACTGGCAATATAACCACTTTTCTTACTGTTTTATAATCCTAAAAGCATCTTTACACACTTCACTATATTATTTTTAAAAATGATATGATAATCCAATTTGTTAAAAATCCAAACTACTAAATTTCAAAGAAAAGTGAATTAAAAAAAAAATCAACTCTTTTAACTCGTCTATAAATATAATTTTTTTTAATAAATATAAATAAAAAATAATATATAATTTATAATTAATTTAAAATAATTATATAATTTAAAATAAATTTATTAGGAATAAGTTAAATGGCTAACCAAATAAAAAAATTAAAATTATTTTACTTTTATATAATTAATTTATTTTCGAATAATTTAATAAAATATTTTTTATCAAAAATAATTTATTTATTTATTTTTAATAGATTATTTTCTTTAATAATTTAATGACAATAAAGAAAGTATTAAAAAATAATTACAACTTTTTATAACTTTCTTTTTTAAGTATATTTTATTACTCTATTTTTAGATATAAAAGCAACTCTTAAATCAAATACAAATCTCAACATTTTAAATAAAAGTTCCAGCAAATTTAATAATATATGTTGAGTGGTTGTTTTAATTTATGGACAATTGAATATTTTAATCTGTTAAATACAAAACAGTGTTAAACCAATAAAATAACAATTATAAATAAATATCACTTGAAAGTAATTAATAAATTTATTTTTTATTTTTTATTTATATTCTTTTTTGTTTTAAATCGATTTCTGAATGGTATACACGAATGTGGTTTTGATAGGTACATTTGTTCAACTTTATCTTATACTTTTGAGTGTTATGAATTATATAATCATATAAACAAACAAGTTTAAAAAACATCAATTTAATAATATTATGTTAAAATTATTTTTTTCTCAGCTATCATTAATATATAAAAGTGAAAAAGTGATTGAATAAGAAGTTTTTCTTTTAAGGCAACCTCATATTGCAAGTTATCCAATGCAAAATAAGTTGATAGTCTTAATATATTTTTAAAAGATAAAGAGCACTAGAGAGTAATAAAAGTCAATAGAATTATAACTAATGTAACGACATAAAGTGAAAGTCATTTTTAGCGATTTAACATGTCCCTTTCAACTAAAAGAATTCATATTTTTAGGTTGTATTTTCTATTAGTGGGTTTTTCTACTTGATGAGGTATTCAGTGTTCAGTAATTACTTAAGTTTATAGTTTTTTTTTTCCAATGGTTATTTTAAGTTTTAATTTTTATTTTTTCATTTAGATTTAATAAATAAAATTTTATTCAAATTTTAGTATTGAATATCTTTTATAAATAATAAGAAATGTAGAAGACTAATTTTTGTAAGTTATTTTTTTAATTATTCATAACATTGTATAAGGATCATAGTTTTTGGGTGATAATATGTTATCTTTCTTTTGTTATTTGAAGAACAAATATTTGTATGGTTGGAGCTTTTAAAATACATATTTTCCCATTTCTAAGTGTCTTTAATTATTAACTTGATAGTTTTTTCATCTATGTTTCTCTGCAAATGCGTGAGAACTCTTGTTAGTGTTAGATGTGATCCTCTACTTCTTGAATATTAGGTTTCCCTATCAAGGGTAATGTGATGAATGGTTTATGAATGAAGGATGATACCCATATATTTCTATAAATAATAACATTGTGGGTGAAGTATGGAAAAAAATATCGCATCATCATTTTACTCAAGTAAGTATGGAAGAATGTGTTTCTAAGAAGTTGCAATAGATATCCAACCCCATTCCTTTCCATGGCTAACCAAGGTATTAATACACCTTTGGTTGACTCTACCGAGTCTTGACAACTAATTGAGAATATTTTGAGCTTTACTTACTCTCAACCCAACATCTCCTATGTAATTGGAGAAATTTATTATTACATGTCGGAGCTACAAGAGCTACACAGTAACGGAAAAAATTGGATTCTTAGATGTGTTAACGTGACTACTAGCTTTGGTTTATATATTGTGTAGAAGTGTCTTCATTATATCTTCTTGGATACATACACTTGCATTGGGTTGGTGGTGGCACATATTGCAAGGTCAACTCATGATACGTTCTTTTAAGTTGGATCTAGTCTGATATGTTAGTCAAGCAAGAAGCAAGTTTTAGTTGTTGGATTAGTTACCATATTGTGTGATTCTATAACCATGTTTTCATTTCCTATTTCACCTAATTGGTTTGTAAAATGGAAGGACAACAAATAAAGGCCTTGGTATCTTCTTCTTTCCTTTAAATTTTCCATCAAAGTTTGTTTAATTTTCTAAATATAATTTCAAATTCATAACCTCTCTATGACCATGTTTCCCTTTCAAAGATATACTCATTTGTAAGAAGTACCTCATACTTTTATTATATGTTTTTATATTGAAGTGGCTTCTTATTAGCTAGGGATGTGATTCCTTATTTTCATATAGTATGTCAAACATATCCTTCTCACAGATGATTCCATGGAAATTTCTTTCCTTTACTCTATGTTTATAGGCGAAAAAATTCCTCCTATATAAAGATATCATCTCCCTATCAAGGCCCCAATTAAGCATATACTTAACTATTTTGAGGTTGTCATGGTTATAATTTATAGAGAGAAACATCATAATATATTCATCCACAACGCTTTTTTGATTTTTTTATGTTTTGAGTCCTTAATGAATCCATCATCATTACATGATTTTAAGAGAAGAGATGCAGACAATAACCAATAAATATGTGATATGTAGGGCAAGGAAGGAAGGAAAAATCTAAGTTTAGCTATATGAAAGGAAATCTAAGATACACAAGGGGGAAAATATGAAAAGAGAAGAAAACCCTAAAGAAAAAACCCAAAACTAAGATAACCTAAAGTAATATGATATAGAGTAAAATAAGAGTATAAATCAAATAGTAACATAAAGTATTATATGAGGTATAATATAATAATACCTTATACATAATATATAACAATAATAGAGTATAGTAATTAGAAATAATAAATTGGGAATAAATATAATATTAGCAGGGGAGAATAGGATGAGCGATGGCGAAAGGAGTGTCGAGGGTTTGTAGCTTGGCTTTTCTGGTTTGCGCTAGCTCAGCCTCTCCAAGAGCTAGTCGCCTTCCGCTTAAGAGCCAGATTGCAGACTTGAATCTGCAGGACTGCAAGCTTTTGCATAGGGCTTTTCACGGAATAGATGATGTCACCATTTGGGCGGCTGCATTCCCTGCATTTGATCCAAACTGCTTTGACGCTGTCGCTTTCATAGCTGTTCAAAATGCAAATAAGACCCACTCTAGAGATCCCACAGCTCTCACCTCAGCAGCAAGCCAGCAACGGATCTGCCTCTCGAACCTGCTAGATCTTCCCACATAGGTACCAATGCTGGCAATACACATCGACTGGGTTGCAGAGTTGAAATGTCAGGTTAGCAAGCCTCTGCACAAGGCTTTCTTTGGCATTGATGGGGCCTCCATCTGGGCGGCTGCATTCCTTACAAATGTTCCTTGTTTGGTCAATTTAGTGTGTCCTAAATTGCTACATTAATTTTTCAATCCGGGATTCGTAAGCTCACGAAGTATGGCGCACTATATGTGCAAGATAACCTATCTCTTACTTTTTTGTCGTTTTTGGTTTTTTCTTTTTCTTTTTGTCTTGGTTGGTTTCCTAAAAAGGCAAGTATGGTTATGATTGTTCAAGGCAATGATGTCCTTTATAATGATTTACCAAACTTCAAACTTCAAAAGGATTTTGAAACATACAATGAGAAAATTAGTTCCTAAAAGGAAATGAAAATGTGCCACTATTCTAGTTAAACAAACAGTGAACTATTGATCATGAAAACCATTACCCTTGCTGCTGTCTAAACACAAAAGAAACTGTACTCAAAGAAAAGATTGCAAGTGAAATAAAACTAAAATCAAATTACATCAACTCATATTGTGACCCCTCACCATTAGTCTCACTATGGCTTTCGGAGGTAATCATAAACAACTTGAGCATTTTGATATCTAATTTGCAGAAAAATAAACTAATATCAAATTACACACTCATACTTCAATCCCTCACCATTAGTCTCGCTATGGCTTTCGAAGGTAACTAATAATGACATGAGAAATTTAATATCTATCTTGTAGAAAAGTAAACTAATATCAAACTATACACTCATACTTCAATCCCTCACCATTAGTCTCGCTATGGCTTTCGGAGGTAACTGAAAATGACATGAACAATTTAATATCTAACTTGCAGAAAAGTAAACTAATATCAAACTATACACTCATACTTCAATCCCTCACCATTAGTCTCGCTATGGCTTTCGAAGGTAACTGAAAATGACATGAACAGTTTAATATCTAATCTAACTACTAAAGAAAATGTGCAAGACTGAAATAACAAAACAGTGCTGGAATTAAACAAACACTAAGAAAAGGAAATCAGCAGAAGGACAATATTGATTCCATGTCATTAGTCATTATGAAAAAGATGTGCAAATGCCCGGGCTGCCTATTGTAATCTGAAACAAGAACATTGATCAGTTAACAACAACATAAAACATAAAAGATTATGGACAGAAGTAAAATGTAAAGCATGAAGGATTATGGACAGAGATGAAATGTAAATACCATGAAAGATGTAATCTATATATACATGAATGACTATGGCACAATGAACATAAAGAAATGAAGCATGAAACTATACAGTAGTACACAAAACCTCAGTGTGTGCAGGGGCCCTCTGCACAGACCTCGGGAAGCATCTTTCAAATACGAACTACGCTTTTGAACAAAGTCTTCTCATATATTAAAATGCGGTCAGAGAAATGTCACAGCACAATGGCAACACAATTACATTACAGAGCTAAAGAAGATCTCTAACTATTATGCATATGAGAACACATTATTTATAACAGAGGGAGATATAACAAATTCCCTAAAGTCTACTCTGGTAGAAGACACGTGAACCATCACGTCCAGAGATCTAGCATTATGGCCACCATGAGGATTAAATCTATGGAGAGTGGCTGTTGGATTCGGCTTATGGAGCCGTTTACAGGTGTTGATGTGTCTCCTGTGTTTTAGAAACAGTCTCGTAAATCTCTACGTGATGAGAATCAGAGTTCTGTCACCGTGGGACTCTACGGTTGACCACCACTTGGCCACTTTTGACCACAGCCTTCTTAGATGAATTCGACCAATCCAATAGGACACGATCCATGTCCATGTCATTTCTAACTTGCCCATGTGGCTCGATTTTCCTGAAGATACCTGCAACATAGACTTTGAAAAAATGGCTACGGAAAGTTGCAGCGGCTGCAGAACGTGACAAGATTCTGCAGCTAAATGAGCAAAAATCTAAATCAAACAGCAGACACAAAACATAGTTAAAAACCATTTTAAATTCTCTTTTACAATTAATATGCAATGATATTGGTGACTGAGAAGGTCCAGGTGAATGAAAAAGGTCTAGAAAGGTGTATAAGAAAGATGCAGATTTGAGACTCAACATTCCTGACGGATTTAAAGCCGCCGCCTTCACAGTAGCTCACAACCAAACAAGCTCCACCCTGAAGATCCCACAGTTTTCATCTCTGCCAAAAGCAAGCAGCGTATCTGCTTCTCGAACTCACCAGATATGCTTGCAGAGGTACCAAGGTTGGCAGTACACATCGTCAGCAAATGTGCTCCTCGTCCATCTTTGGTCAATGCTCAAAGACTGGCGAATCTGGACATGGATATGTCTCTGTTTTCAAGTGACTGGCTATTTTCGCAGGAGAAATCCCCTCCCTATCATCGCCATGGCAGATTTTCTCTTGGACGCACAAGAGGCCCTGGCACTATGTCTAGGCACCTCTTTGACTCCTTTCAGATCCAAATTTCTCATCCTTCAGGCAGAACCATCCTGCAATGGGTCAGTTCTTCAGATTTGGTGCTGGATCTCAAACTGGATTTAGAATGGTGGATTGGGATCCCTTCAAGCCTTTAGAGACTTCTCTTTCAAGGTAAACAACTTGAATACCTTCTTCCCCTCTCTACTTACATTATTACCAGAAACAGCTCTTTGGTGTTAACCCTTCGTTTGAGAGGAGGTGTAGCGGGACAGTCATCCTCTGCTCCTTTTTCTTACAAAGATGCAGTTCACTCTGACAACCCCAAACCCCCGGAAGCCCTTAAACCTAAGCCTTTTTTGGTTGACAAGATAGAGGTAGTTCCCTCTGTTGAAATCACCCATGAAGGTCTTGCAATCCAACTTCAATATTTTGCAGAAAGAGCCATCATTTGCAGATTTAACGGACTGTGGCCGCAATCTCAGGATCTCTATGCATGGATCCATGCAAACTAGACTCATCATTGTAGGATCAGTTTCTGTTCAAAATGATACTTCATTTTTCTATTTGATGACAATTAGCATTATAAAAAGGCTTTAGAAGAAGGCCCTTGGTTCATGGGAACTGCAGGGCTCTTCTTGACTCCTTGGTTCCCAGATTTTGATCCAGCAACTGCAGTCATTTCCAAGACACCTGTATGGATCAGGATTCCAAAATTACCTGCCCACTTATGGCATACTGCAGTCTATAAAGCTATAGGCAACACCTTGGGCAGTTTCATTATGGGAGATTATTGGCGGGAAAATAAAGGTCTCTACACATATGCCAGAATATGTGCGGAGTTAGATTTAAGAAAAGGACTTCCAGACCAAATCAATCTCAAGATAAATGACTTTGTCTAGACCCAGACACTGGATTACAAAAATACTGCATTCTGTTGCTGACATTGCCACCAATCAGGGCATCTGCAGAACACCTGCCCATCTCTCCCGGCAAAAAAGAAAAAGGATAACCTCTCCAAGCCCAAATCCAAATGATGGGCTCCATGCTCTCCACCTCCAATCATAGATTCTAAATCCTCTAGATCTGAAGATGATGGTAGCGATGCAGAATTGGATCATGCCCCTCATTCTTTGGTCCCTTCCACCGATGGTCCGGCGCATTCCTCCGATACAGTCATCGCCCAGAAACGCGTCCATATGACCTCCTCCTCTGATTCAGATAAGGAGCACCCCCCTGTGGAAAACCCCAATCTTAAAGTTGTTATTGCTCATTCACCCCAGGATGGTTGGGTCGAAGTCAAAAAAATGAAAGGGAAAAAGCTTCGTGTTGAGGCTTCTGCCCATTCTGGGTAGAAGTTAGTCTTTTTGCTTCCAACCATATGTTGTAGCTTCTTGCTTGTTTCACTCCTTCTCCAGAACTGAGGTTGATAGTCCTATCATTTCCGGTTGCCAGTTTTCTGTCTCTCTTGATTGTATCATCGTGTACCATATTTCAGAATAATAGAATTAGTCCAATTCAGAAAAATAATAATAATAATAATAAATTGGATTTGTAAAAAATTGTAGAGTAATAAAAAATGACAATCAACCAAACTAAAACCGAAAACAAAATCTAAAAAATTCTAAAACCAAGAGGGAAACCAAGCATAAGAATAAAAGGAGCTAATAAAAATAAAGAAATAGATATGAAGCAATAAAGAAAATGAGGAGTGAAGGTAAATTTCAAAAGCCAAAAAAACAAAGGATATAAAAACAAGACAAAAACTTAAAAAATATGAGGCAAGGAAGATGGGCCTAAAATAAAGAAAGAGAAAACCAAAAACTATACAGAGGACAAGGAACCAAAAAAATAGGCATAAACAGAAAAGGAAGTAAGAGAAGGAGTGATTTGTAAATTTTCATGGATATTCCACTATATAGTTCGTCCCAAAAAATTTGATAATATTATACTTAAAAATTTGAAATCCACAGTATGGGAGTTTATTTTTCTTTATATTTTTATATTTGTAAATTACTACTTATTATGTATTCATGAAAAATAAAAACTCACAAGCCATTATTGACAAAATATATAACCTGTGAAACCCTTTTGAGAGAAAACATAGCTAGAAGGTGAGGTGGCTATGCTCTCTTTCTTTGAAGAGAAAATGGTTGCAAGTACAATGAAGTAAGGCATGTGTCCTATGGGCTATTATAACTCAAAAATCCTTTGTGTGTGTTCTCTCCCTATCCATTTTAGCTACTCGACTCATTTATGGAACATGTGCAATCGAAATCAATGAAACCCCTTTTCCTCCTAGTTGCCTAGTTATAACACATTGTGGTAGCCTACTGGTGGCTAGGTTTGACTTCCTTAACTCTTAACAAAAGTTACAATATGGATTGTCCTATATTTTTCTTGATCATGATCATGTGGCTATCCCATTTTCCTTAATTAATGGGGGCTGACATAGTATCCTCTCAAATTCTAGTGGTAAAAACAAGAAGTCAACTTTTGAGAAGAGTTATTTTTCATGCAGACTCTGATTGTCACAATTATTACACCATTGGAAAGGTATCTATGTGTAGAATAGGAAAAAAAGTGCAACACTAAAGTGAAAAGGCATTCTGGGAATTCTTTTACCCCAAAAAACATCATTTGATGCCTCAATATGATCTTATAAGGTTTTAGATTCCAAATTTCCAAATTGGGTCCCGCTAGTTAAAATGGTCCTACAAGTTTATTTCTCCATTTTTTCCACTCTAAAAGCATTGAGATGAATTAAAATGATATAATGGTCCAATATAGATTACACATCCCCATTTTTGGAGGATTTTGGTCCCCAAAATATTTTACTAAATGAGGTGTGGAACTTCTTCCTCCATCTTCTCTCGAGCGTATCATTTAGCCTTTCTTGTAATTTTCCCTTTCAACCCAATTTTCCAATTTCCATTCTACCCTTGTCTTGTAGTTATAAAAATATTTTGTAAAATTGTATCCTACATCAAAAATTTCTAATAATTTGGTACCAAATCCTCTACAGAAGGTAGGACTTGTTCCTCTTCTTCATTTGTCATGGAAGGCTCATAGAGTTCCATATTCTCTACATTCACAACTAAGTAAATATGTAACTATAGGGGTAGAATAAGTATATAGGTGTTATCTCCCACCTTTTATAGTATATTAAAGGGACTATACCATATATCCTTGATTTTCTTACCAAGACCCTGTAGCCTCTCCTTGTTCAACTATAACCATAGTCTATCTCTCACTTCGAACAATTTCTCTATTATATGTTGATCATGCCTTACCTTGGATTTTTCCTGTGAATTTTGTTCTGTCTCATGTATTTGTATATGGATTTTCTGGTTATTTTGTACAAATATTTCTTCCCTTAAATCATCCTCTATAATATCCACGCTCACTCCTACTTGCTTCCCATAAGTAATGAACAAAGGTTATCATTGGAAAATATCTAAAACAATTTTCAAATGGATAATTACAAATATAAGTGTGGACTACTCTATTATAAGAGTGTTGTATATATATTATATTTCATCCCAAGTATTTGGATGTTTCTGATTGTCACCCCACATAAGATGCACCAAAATTTGTCAACTACTTCTTTCTACCCATATTTCTATGTATGGAATGTTGTAAACCTCTTCAATTTCTTGGCCTTCTTCTCCCACAATGTATTCCAAAATGCACTTAGAAATATTGTGTCCCTATCTGAAAATATGTTCCTTGTTATCCGAAAGTGCACCTAGACCTGTCCAAAGAACAAGTTTGCTACTTCTTTAACATTGATGTTACTTTTATAGGGAATCATAACACACTTTTTGTTGAACCTATCAACTACCATGAACAAGTAGTCATGTCCCTTCTTTATTTCTAGTAAACCTCCCACAAAATTCCATGGAAATTATTTCCCAGGAATGAGTAGATACATGTAAGGGACGATATAGACCATGTATCATGTTATTAGGCTTGTTTATACAAAAAATCATGCATCTTACTATGAACCTAGCTACATGTTTGTTGGCTTTAGGGGTCCTGACCCAGGTTCACACTTTTAAGGTTTTCCAACAAACCCCTATACTACTGGCCCTTTCGCCAATGACCTACTTGAGCAGGTCAAAGTCTCACCCAAAGCAGTATGGGAGGGTGCTAGAACCAGGTTTCCGCACCCAGAAAGAGAGAAGGTAAGCCAAGCCACTCGCAGCACATAGATCTATGGGAATGGAGCTAGTTCGTAGGCTTGAATAGATTCATGGTGCACACAGTATTATAGATCTAGATCTTAGGTCCGCATCCACATGCGTTCGACCCAGAAAAGATATAAATTACAGTATATGCAGTAGACCAGATAGCATACCTTATAAAAAAACACAACAGATAATACTGATAATTCGTACCTTATCACAGATCTAACATAGAGCGCATATTCATATAATAGATAGATCTCAGAACCAGATATCAGCACTACTTCTCATATATTATCAGCAAATTCTTACATAACCCCAAATCCCACCTGTGCACACAACCAACAGGGTCCGCACACATCAAGACAAAGGATCTCCATGCACATAGCCAGCAGGAGTCCAACCCAAATACCAGAAACCCATAACTAACAATCCACACTTAGCATTCACTTCTATTCATCTTCTACCTATCGAGTCAAAAATACTTACTATTTATACCAATTTAGCTTAGACTTACCATGGTTCGCAAACTGTGGTTTGTGGACTCCTGTTTTTACCTATTTACCCACTTACAACGTATTAGGGCTTTTATCTATCCTATCACCCCTACACTAGACTAAATATATTCAAAATAATACAAAATTGGACCAGCTTTCATCAGTGTGGGAGATCCTACTCCAACAGTCCCCCAACACAATCTTGTGACTCATCCTGAGGCATGGTGGTCATAAGTCTTCTTACCTCTTCCGTGCAGCGTCTCTATTCTGGGAAAGAGGTACCTTCATCTTCTACACAATCGTTATCATCCGTTGTCGAAGGGATGTGTTACGAAGTAGTGTTCCAGATATTTCTTCAGACGACTTGTGCGTTTGAAGTCCCTGATGATACTATTGTGGCCTGGCCGATAGATTGCAGCTAATCTGGCCATGTAGTCATTTTTTATGATATGGTTTGAGTGTACTACCATTAAAGTATCCTGGAAGCATATCACCCTGTAGGGTGGCCAACCGGACAGCTCCTCCATCTGTGATTTCCTTTACTAGATAGGGACCCAACCAATGTTGTCGAAACTTTCCTGGGTGCTTTGCAAACTAGCTGTCATATAAGAGTAACAGGTCATCTTCTGCAAACGTCTTCTGGCAGATATGACAGTCGTGCCATGCCTTATCATGCGTTTTTTGGACTTGCTAATGAAATTTGGCCATAAACCAGTCTTCCTCTAGGGCGGTGAGCTACATCAGGCATTCTTCAAGGATGTCTGGGTCATCCATGTTTGTAAAGGCTGCAATACGTATACTAGGAACAATCTACTCCATAGGCATGATGGCCTCCTTTCCATAAGTCAATCGAAAGGGGGTTTGTCCTGTTAACTTTTGGCAAGTGGTTCAATAGGCCCAGAAAACTGATGGGTCGTGCACGTCCTAATCACTATGGTCGGCATTGCAGACCTTGGTTAGAGCCTGTTCCAATATTTTATTGAATGCTTCAACAACCCCATTGGCCTATGGGTGATAAGGATTGATTTTCACATGATGAATCTGGAATTCTTTAGTCAAGGCTTGGATGGTTTCATTAACAAAGTGTGTGCCTCGATCACTTATGAGGATCTTGGGGCACCCAAATCGGGTTAGAATTTTCTCAAAAATGAAGCGTGTAGCAGTCTCCGCAGTACAGTATCTTACTTCTTGGGCTTCTTCCCATCGGGTCATGTAATCTGTGGCAATGATTATATAACAGGCCCATGTTTTCTTTCCAGGAAAATTAATAGGGCCAACAAAATCTATGGCCCATTTATCGAAGGCTTGCAGGGCCATTTGTGGTTTTAAGGGCATCTCATCGTGCCTGGATGGCCATCCCGTTCATTGACATGTATCACAGGCTCTACAATAATCTCGGGAATCACTATGTACAGTAGGCCACCATAGCCCAGCCCGTAAAATATTATGCGTCGTTGCTTTGCCCGCATAGTGCCCACCTACTATTCCTTCACGGGATTCTGTTAGGATGGCTTATCGCTCATGCTCCAGAAAATACCTACGTAGTACTTCATCCACACCTAACTTATATAGGTGGCCTACGATGATAGTAAAATATGCCACTCGTGTGACCAACTCATTTTTTTGCTGGACCGAGTAGTCTGTTGGCTCCATACCGATAGTTAGGAACCGGATGATATCAGCAAAGTGTGCATCTACAACCTTAATGGTGAACAATTGTGTGTTGGGTAGGCCTTCTTCCAGACTAGTAGGTTCTTCTCCAGTATCAATACGAGATAGTGATATGTTCCTGCGTTCAGCTTGCCTGGTTTAACTATGATTTTGAAGTTATATTCCTGGAACAACAACAGCCATCGGCAGATTCCCCCCCCCCCCAACACAGGCTTATTCACTAGGTATTTTAAGGCCGAATGGTCAGTATACATTTTTAAGTGACCTCCGAGAAAGTAGTGGCGATATTTTTGTAGTGCGTAGACCATATCCAGTCCTTCCCTTTCTGTTGTGGCATAATTGCATCAGCATTTGAGATTTTTCGGCTAGCAAAGGCAATTGAATGATCAATTTCCCCCTCGCCTGGTTGCGTAAGGATGGCTCCTAAACTGATGCCTGAGGCATCTATGTGTACATGAAATTCCTTCGTCCAATCAAGAAAGACAAGAATAGGTGTCGAAACCATATTTTCTTTGAGTGGTTCAAAAATTTGCTGACATTCCTCGTCCCAAAAAAAAGTGACATCCTTCTTAAGTAGCTTCTCGAGCAGCGTTGTGATTAGTTCGTACCCCTTAATGAACTTTCTATAGTAGCCGGTATGTCCCAAAATTGAACGCAATTATTTTTTAGTTTTGGGGACAGCCGGGTTGATGATGACAGCAATCTTGGTGAGATCCATCATCATCCCTTGCTGGCAAACTATATGCCTAATTAAAATGCCGAAAGGTACGCAGAAAATACACTTCTTGATGTTGAGGGAGATTTGGTATTTGCAACAGGCATCCAACATTAAGTGTAGGTTCAAGACATGTGTTCATACTAAGCCGAATACATTCCAATCATCAAAGTAGACTTCTACAAACTTGTGTATGAATCCTTTGAACACTGCAACCATGACACGTGAGAAGATATCCGAAGCATTATTGAGTCCGAATGGCATTACAGTATACTGGAAGGACCCCCATTCAGTGGAAAGAGTAGTTTTACTGTAGTCTCCTGGGGAAATGTGAATCTGATGATAGCCCGAGAACCCATCGGTAAATGAGTACACCTCTTGACCACCTACACTATCTAGTATTTCATCTGAAAAGGGCATCGAGAACGGGTCATGTATGCAGGCGTCATTTAACTTGCGTAGGTCAACGTAGATCCAAATTTCCCCCTTTGTTTTCTTTTCCTGAACAACCATTGGGCTGACCCAATCTGACTGTTCGTCTGGCTCTATGATACAGGAAGTAAGAATTTTATCCAATTCCTCCTTCACTTTTTGTTTGTACTTCGGGTTCAATTGTTAGGGTCGTTGCTTGATTGGTCAGGCATCGGGCTTGAGCGTGATGTGCATAGCTCCTAGATCACCAATGATCCCCTTAAGTTCAGAGAATGTGGTTGGAAAGAGGTCCTGATATTCTGTCAACAACTCCGCCACCTTGCTGATGGTGTCATTATCCCAATAGTCACTAATCTTGGCCAACTTGGGCTGGGTTTCCGTCCCAATATTGACTTCACGCAGCTTTAGCGGATTTATTACATCTAAAATTTCTAGTGAAGGTCCTGCAACTGCGCAATCAACCTTCAGATTCTGGAATAGAGACATTGCGTGAATTGTCTTCTTCCTCAGCGATCGTAATATTGCAGCAATTGGCGATGTCTCACATTTTCATATCCCAGGTTGGTTCCCTGACTGTAGTAGATGGATTAGCATGACCAAATATATACGCATCCAGGTCCTGCAGAGCTTCGTCTAATGCTTTCAAACCTCCAACCAACCCAAAGTTCCTGATAAATTCCTCCTGCAAGTTTTTCTAGAGAGAGGTCCGCTGATGCAACTCCATATCCAAGTACCAGGAAGTCGGGATTGGGCATAATGTGTGGATAAAAAAATGAACCCATTCCTTGGAGGTCTGATTTTGCCAAGTATCCATCCACACTTGCAAATGTTCGTGCGGGTTTCCTGAGCCGAAGAACTTTGCAATTCTTATCTGAGGCGGAGCTTTAAATCGCAGGACCATCATTTCCCAACATCTTTCCCAATTCGGAAGTGTCACCTTGTGGGTTTCCCACCATCTTTTGGGTGTGGCGCGTAGGGCCAAATTAAGGGTCCATAACCACCTTTCTTCCGGGACCTCTTCCTCAATTTTTCGCAAAAATGTCTCAACTTCTCCTGAACCATC
Source organism: Pinus albicaulis (assembly GCA_034641835.2). Classification (NCBI taxonomy): domain Eukaryota; kingdom Viridiplantae; phylum Streptophyta; class Pinopsida; order Pinales; family Pinaceae; genus Pinus; species Pinus albicaulis. Next base: position 190,872,031 of record CM076578.1, on the reverse strand, counting down.
AAAGAAGGGTAGTTCCCTTACCTCCGTGGATAGGCAACACAGTGCAGATACATCGTGTAACATATTTTTCTAGTTTTCCATTTCTTCATCAGTGTTGGATAAGCATTCACTCTCTTTTTCCTAGAAAAGCATAACTTTTTCTGTAGGGTTGACCCACTCCTGATCCTAGGCAGTCAACTTATAGATGTGGTCTAATTCGTCTTTTTCCTGTACAGGTTTGGTGTATCGCTCTCCCTCCGTTGGGTCTAAAGGGATGACCACCCATGTCCCATCGACTTAAAATATGATGTTGCATTTTTTTAAGTTAATGACACTGCCCATGTCGATGGCCCAACCTAGCCCTAGGAGTGCCAGGTAGGGGTCTGTATCCTCCTCAATCTGAATAACCTCAAAGTTCACTTGTACCTTAATCCTAGTGATATCGACGACTACCTGTGATAGCCTCCCCAATGGAACTATTTTCTACTGATTGGCCATACGCAGCTGGATATCTAACCATTCGAGCTGAGGTTTCCCCATCCGTAACCATGTTTGTTTAGGGAGGACATTTGCATCCAACCCCAAGTCGAGGATGACCTGATTCATCTCATAGTCACCGATTTGTGTTGTTAGTCGCATCTCCCGCCCAGTGCGCTTCACCTGTTTATACAGCTTGTAGACATCCTTTAGTCTTACAACCGAAGTGTTTCTGCCTGTACAGTTATCAATTAGAGCCTGCAGGGTTGCCACAGCTTGCTGATTGCGAAGGATCTTCATGCATGCTTGCAGGAATACTCCCACCTCCTCATTTTCCATAGTGTGCACAGGTACCTTTGTACTATCAATCTCGTGGCGGGTTGTGAAAAAAGCCTCCTTTTCTTTAGCCAAATCTAACCCATCCTGCTTGATGGGAACTTTTCTAATTAGCAGCTCAACTTTGGCCTTCTCCATACTCCCACTTGTGGCCATGCCACTACGGGTTATAACATCAATATTGGCCCTTCTGGTAGAGGTTTAGCCTTAACCCTCTGAATATTCTGCGTAGGTTTCTGTTGCTTCACTTTTATTCTAGCTATCAGAATGGGACATTCTTCGACCACATGATCCTGCCCTCTACAATATCTGCAGGCTAGTTGAGACGACTACATAAAGTCTCTTGCAAAATGACCTACCTCCCCGCAGTTATAACAGACTAACTGTCCTCGTTCTCCACTTGCACTTCCCCCTTGCCCCTTGTTCCCACTTCTAGTAGGGGAACTTCTGTTACTGATGGACGATCTAGGCGATGCAGACTCCGATCTCATTCAATATATACTTCCTTGATCCATCATTAAGTCATATGTTTGGCAGTTTTGTTCATCGTGGCCTACGAACCTGCAAAATCCGCACCATCGTTGTTTTACTTCTGGGACGTATGCTGCTAGGTGGGTACAATGATGAGTATCATGCGATCCTTCAACCCAGCAGTCATTGCACCACGGCAGAGGTTCCCTCAGCTTCCTCGTATCTAGGGATTGTAGCGGACTAGACCCTGTTTCGTGCTCCTTGCGTAGAATTTGGATTTCAACCTGCATAGCTTCTAGTTGACCCTGTATTTGTTGTACACCAAGCTAAGTCTCGTCCCTTGGCGTAGCTTCTAACTTCATGGCTACTTCTAATGCCTTCTCTTGTGTTTCAATATTTTTGCGACCCATTCATATCCGTAAGTATGGCAAGAGCATAGCAATAAACCATTCTGTATGTTGCTTATTGTCATACTTGAACCCTCCTTCTCGGATTGCTTTTTTTAATCGTTGATCTGCTTCCCATACAGACTTAGATGGTCCATGCTTGATGTCTTTTAGTTCATTGACTATCTACAAATAGAACTTAGGTTTTTTGAACTGTTGCTTTAGTGCCATTTTGATCTCATCAATAGTTGCATTTGCATGTTGTCCAATGTATCCCATATACTAATCCAGGGCTCTTTCCTCAAAAGCCAGAGACAATTGGGCCTGCTTCACCGAATCACTTGTAATTTTTTGCGTCGTCCATACTGATTCAGCAACAAACCAGAACCTATCCATATCCTCATCACCCGCACCCTTGAAGGTAGGTAGTTTTAAATTCGTAGCCATATCTACCTTCATTTTTGGCATTCTGGCATTACCTGACTGCTTTTTCAAAATGCTCCTGGTCCCGGCAATGGAACCATTTGTTGGCTTTAGGGGTCCTGACCCAAGTTCACATTTTTAAGGTTTGCCAACAAACCCATGTATTACTGGCCGTTTCAGCAATGACCTGCTTGTGTAGGTCAAAGTCTCACCCGAAGTAGTACGGAAGGGTGCTAGAACCAGCTTTCTGTACCCAAAAAGAGAGTAGGTAAGCCAAGCCACGTGCAGCACACAGATCTATGGGAACGAAGCTAGTTCGTAGGCTTAAATAGATTTATAGTGGACACAATATTACAGATCTAGATCTTAGGTCTGCATCCACATGCGTTCGACCCAACAAAGATATAAATTACAGTATATGCAGCAGACCAGATAGCATATCTTATAAAAAACACAACAGATAATATAGATAATTTGTACCTTATCACAGATCTAACACAGAGTGCAGATTCATATAACAGATAGATCTCAAAACCAGATATCAGCACTACTTTTCATATATTATCAGCAAATTCTAACATAACCCCAAATCGCACCTACGCACACAGCTAGCAGGGTTTGCACATAGTCGGACAAAGGATCTCCGCGCACACAGCCAGTAGGAGTCCGACCCAAATACCCGAAACCCAGAACTAACAATCCGCACTTAGCATTCACTTCTATTCATATTCTACCTATCGACTCAAAAATACTTACTATTTATACCAATTTAGCCTAGACTTACCATGGTCCGCAAACTGTGGTTTTCGGACTCCTGGTTTTACCTATTTACCCGCTTACAATGTATTGGGGCTTTTATCCACCCTATCACCCCTGCACTAGACTAAATATAATCAAAATAATACAAAATTGGACCAGCTTTCATCAGTGTGGGAGACCTTACTTCAACAATGTTCTTGCATCTTGGGCCAAAACACATACCTTTGCAAGTTGGCCATTATCTTCCCTACACCAAAGTTCCCTACAACCTTGGAGGTGTGGGCCTCTCTAATCAGCTACTTTCATTCACCATTAGGAACACATGACTTATCTAGCTCGTAGAGTAACATGTTATGGAGATGGCAGTAAATTGTGTTGTCACCATCATCCACATAGCTTTGGCTCTGCAACTGTTGAAACACATCCTGTATTTCCTCATAATCTGAATATTCCTCTTTGTATGAATCATGGGTGAATGGATACATGTGCATCAAAGCTCCCAAAGTCGTGATATTTGATGTTGATGGCCTTTAAATCATGTCATCCAACTTTTTTATGCTACCCTTCTTGTACTTGATCACTAAATGAAACTACTATAGAAACCCCATCCACTTGTAATGATTGATATGTTGCAGCTTAATCTAGACCTAAAGGTACTATAATGGACAATGATTTGTGTGGATTAATATCTTCTTTCCCATTAGATAGTGTTTCAACTTATTCATAGTTCACACCAGGGATTATATTTCCTTGTCGTAGTCATGGTAGTTAAGAATTTCCCCATGAAATACTTTAGAATGGTAGCATACCAGTCTTCCTCCCCACATCAATACCATTCCCATAGCATACCCACTCATGTTTGTCTCCAATTTGAAGGACTATTAAAATTTTAGTAATACTAGAACTTGTGCTTGAATGGTATTTTTCTTTACTCCGCAAACCCCCAATGTTGAACCTTTCCCATTGTAAATTATTTCTACTTGTTGTTATGGAATATAGTGGTGATACTACTACTGAAAATGGGGGTTATGAAATTACTCAAGTACAATGTCACCCAAATTAAATTCCTAACCTTAGAAACATTAGTATGCACCATCCATTTCATGATTTTTTCCATATTTGAAAGACTGTTATTTATCTCTCCTCAACCTATAACATACCCCAGATACACCAAACAATATTGTCCAAACTCACACTTATTGAGATTCGTTAATAGAAGGTTATTCTTTAATGTCTCCAACACCTGTCTCAAATGTGATATGTTCTCCTCCTAAGTAGTGATGAGTCTCATCAACAGGTACATTATAAGGGTCATGATTCTATCCTCCAGCCTTAGAACTATCTCTTTCTCACATGTATTCACATTTTTAGTTATATTATGCTTAGTGAGAAGGATTAAAGGTGGTTGTCATAATATGTGGCATAATTATGTTTAATTGCAGGTAAATGGAGCATTTTTTAGATATTTTCCATGCAAGGGCTCGAAGGAGACAAAAAAGAGAGAATCTAGGGTTTTTTCACCTCCTTAACTCCCTAAATCAGCCTAATATCACAACACTCTCTCTCATCATCTCAAATTCATTGAAAGCCAAGCCACTGCTAGTGAAAGTGAGAGTTAATGAAGGACAAGATCCGCCACTCTCAAGCTAAAGGATACAATCACTCCTATTTCCTAGGGAGCTGCTAGCATCTACCCTCTTGTATAAATAAACAAGGAGAAGAACCATTAGGATTTAAAGTTGGTTATTGAGTTACATTTGAGTTTGTTCCAAAGGGCTAAGGCCCTTGGGTTACTGCCCAACCTAGTGGCTTCGATCCCTCTTGTGTATTTTTGTTTCTCTTAGCTTCAAGTATTTCTTAGTTTCTTGCATTTTAGTAGAGATTAATCCATCAAAAACTGTGGGTGTAGCCTCTACATCACCTCTCTCATGGGAGCATGAGTGGAAGGATTCACAACCACACTCCAAAAATATTATATGTATGATTTCTTGGAAATATTTTAGTGTTATGTTGTCAGTTTTAAGTAGTTCATAGCCTTCTTTCATTTCAGTAGATGTTTAGTTACATAAATCTATGATTGGAAGATTTTGCACCATCTCTCTTGTGAGATATTGGTTGGAATGATTCATAGTCTCAATAAAACATAATATGTTTATGATTTCTTGGAATTAGATGTGTGACAGTTTCCTAGCTTCATATTTTTTTTTTGTAGTGTAGAAGTTGGATGTGTGATTTGAGTAATGATTAGAATCATAGAATAGGTGTTATTCATATTCAACTCATATTTTCCATCATAAGTTATCTCATTTTTCCAATGATAAATGGATGAATTTGTGTGACAAACTATAAGGTTGTGTTCATATGAAGGTAAGTGCACCTAGTTCAACCCCACCTCAGACTCTTCCATCAATTCTTCTCATCTCTCAAGCCCTTCCTCAAAATTATGTTTCATATTTATTTTGCATTGTGACTTTAGGACACTATGCACACTCCTTATAGTGCAAGACAAGTCTCTAAGAGGCCCTGGGCCTCACTAGGGGCTTACCCCAAACTACATTAATTTGATTCAACATTGATCCGCCTCTCCATACCTTTAGGACCTCACTCCCCACCTAAAAACACTCTCCGTAGCCATTCTATAGCAACCACCCATAGCAAACCTATAGGATCACTTTCCTTCACAATTTTTTTATCTCAACTACAATTTTGACTTAGTTTAGATGAATAATCACCCCAAGCTATGATTTTATGATCAGGGGAAGCTCCTAGAACACTCCAAACCTTCCTTTTCTTCACTACCAAAATAGAGTAGAGTTAGTTTCTTTATCATAATCAGATGTAAGTAGGTTACTGATCTAAAAGAAAGATTGAACTAGGTAGATGGTACATGCAATTTTGATTTGTAGTTTGATAAATTATGCAAATTAAATTAGCTTCTTCTTTGTAAAATAGATTTGGTATTTTGATGAATGTTTCAATATCAAATAACTTTCTTTCTGCAAGTATTTTAGCCTTTATCCTTTCATGAATTGATTAGTTATCATTTACAAAGTTGAGTCAATGGCATTTTCCCTTTCATAGTTAGAAGTATCTTTCACTTGTACCTTCATCAACAATATTTCATTCTAATTCAGTAGGAGGAATGGTCTCTAAGCAGTTTTGATCTAATTTCATAGTTAAGGGTGCCATGAGTAGAATCCTATCTACTATGCATATAGCATTGTCACCTTTTGATTTTGTACGAACCTTGGGTTGATATATAGAGTTGAGGAGCCCTAAGGAGTTGCACCACTCTTGGTGCAATACCAAGTCTCACCACTTTTTGGAACCATTTCCAGGGAGGCATCTAATTAGATGATTGTTTCTGCTTAAGCATTATTTTCAACTATCTGTTTTGCATTCAATTTTGAAAAAATGAAAATATATATATCTATATTTCATGCCTTATAGGAGTAGGGATAATCAAGGAAAATTTCTACCAAAAACCCCCACACCCTCAATTAGTCAACCTTCACTCTTCTTCAGTGACTATGAGCTTCCCTCTCTAACTACAGGGAAGTTACAATACCCTCTAGGTGACTAACCTGGAATTTTTGAAGAACCTACTTCACTTATCCAAGCTATGGCTGAGAACAGGAAAAATTAGATCTTTCCCATAAGAGAAACCAATTGAGAGGCTAGGATGAAAAACATTAGCCCTGCTTCTCTTCCACACTTCCATGGCCAAACCTCTGAGGATCCTAACACCTTCGTTTTTGAATTTTTTTTTTTTTTTTTTTAACCTATGACGATGCCTCTAATGAAAAAGAACTGAAGTTGTTCATGTCTACCCTTAAGCATGTAGCCTTGCACTAGTTTATGGATAGGCCTAGGGACAACAACACTACTTGGACCCAAATTTCACAATCCTTCAATAACAAGTACATGGAACACCATAGGTCCAAAGAAACCAAGGAATAATTTTTTAGGATGACCCTGGGACCTGATGAATCTTTAGAGGACTATGATGAAATATTTCAACAGAACTATAGGAGGGTCAATTGCACCCTTGATCTTGAGTCACTCAAGCTAGTTCTTCTCCAAGGGATCAGGGAGGAAGTGTTGGAAACCCTCAACATGTTATCTAGATTATATATCTATCAATTATCCTGTGATGACATCAAAATTGTGCTCAAAAACCACTCTATGGTTTCTAGGAAGAAGGGTAGGGCTATTCAAGGCGTGGCTAGTTCTGCTCCCTCCACAACATCCTTCAAAAATGAGGTAGGGAACATGTTGTCTAATTTTAAGAGTGAAATGATGCATACCTTTGCATTTCATATGGATACCATGCAAATCAAGAGAAAACAATAGGAAGCAGAAAGGGCTTTAGCTATTTTCTAACTTAGATGCACTATAAGACACCCTAGGAATGAATTTCCAATGAATGTCATAGATGTATAATTAGTATGCTAATAAAACCATGCAACAGATAAATTCCCTTCTTTTTCAAGCCTAAAATTTGTATACCAAAGGGTAGAAGGTGGGTCAAAGAAACATTACTTCATCAATCAAAGGAGTCATCATGATCCTTGACCACACAAATAGGGCAATCAAGGTGCACCTTATTCTTATCACAATTCAAATCAGAATGTACCTTTGCAATCTTTTTCCTCTTCCACTCATCCATCATGGCCCACACCTCCTTCTTGGCCTTATGCTCCTCCATATCCTCCTCAACCTATCAACCATCCATTTTAGCCACATCTTCCCCAACCTCCTTAATGTATCAAACCATAACAAGGGTGGAGGCCTCAACCCAGCCAATGTAATATCCCAAAATAGGGAAAATAAGCAATATTGAGAATATCTTATAATATTCCCAAATCAGGAATTTCACCAGCCCCTACAAAGGAAACGTAGTTTCTAGCAAAGAACGTAATAATAGTGAGGAATGGGACTTGGATCCCTTATTTTATACAATATACAACTCACATCCAGAATTGGTGTAGAAGCATATCCCTCTAGCCAACATAAACAGATCTCCCCAAGCCAATATTACTCAAATAAGTCCAAACCCCATGACTTTGCTTAACAGAAACTACTGAAGCATGCAAAAACGTTATTTTAATGAGGTTTTATGTAGAAAATAATGAGAATAATAGATATGGAGTCTACAATCATCCAACGGCTGAGAAAATGGAGATTCCTTCCTTTTTATACACAATAAGAATAACTCGACAAGGGTTTCAAGAAAGTACAATGTATAAAAGAGTAGATCTGCAGATCTAGATCTGGAAAATGTATTTATACTATAGATCTATATAAATATAGCTGAAATTTACAAAGAACATAAGAAGAATGATATACAAATATTTTCGGGAGAAGGGTTGGCCCTCCCTCCAAGGAATAAGCTCACAAGAAAGGGTTCAAACCCTGCTACTGCAACACTATGAAAAATAACGCAGTTCCTGAAAAGGACTGCACAATAGATGATGGATAATGCTTTTGCCACATGCCAAGATGTACAATATTCTTAGAAATATCCTATACAGATCTTGCAAAGAAAGGGAAGCTCCCTCCTCTTAAAGATAAGCTCATAAGTTGGTGTTGTAAGCCTCCCACTGCAACACCCTGCAACACAACATTTCCTGCTACAGGAATAACGCTGTAGCTGAAGGAGGATGCTTGGCCTCAAGCCTAGATGTGGAAAAATGAAGAATAATTCTCCTCCAAGAGACCTCTCAAGGAAGGAGAAAGGATCCCTAAGCAGTAATTCCTTGTGCTGAACATCACTGCATACTCAACTCAACAGCTAAAGAATGCTCAATAGTCTAAGCAGACCAAAATAAATAATCAACAACCTTCTTCTGCTATCCTCCTCTTCCTTTTATAGGATGAAAGTCTTGTCAAACCCTAAACCATCTCAATGATTTATCTGCATTCACATGAGAAGCCTCCAACTAAAATTGTGTTGTACCTCTAGGAGATTCATTGTATCTAGACAACGCTATTGATTTGGTCCTGGTTGACTTGGTCAAATGCTCCAGTCTCTTTCACACCTAAGTGTGCTTATGTAAATAGCCCATATTTTTCCATGTTCACGTGTGGCATTGATTTATTTTGCTGATTAGGAGTTTTATTGGTCCTCCTTTACAATTTTATTCATGAAACAAAATATTGAGACAAAATTGTATATTCCCATTAGCTTGGGCTAATTGGGAATATTACAGTCCTCCCCTCCAAAATTTTTCTTGTCCTCAAGCAACTGATAGGGTGAGTCCTGTAAAACTTCTTCTCCTTCATTGGTGACACCATCAAATATCAACATTTCATCATGAGCTAAGTGTTCACCAATCCAAGCCTCCATGAATTGTTCTTCCAAAGTCATCATGAGATGTACAAAGTCCATCCCACAAGGAATCAAGAACTCAACAGAAACAAACATGGTTGGTCCAATACTCTCTCTAAAGCATGTAGCATAGGGTACATAGATATTTTCCATCCCATGTGGTACATACACACTTCCCATTCTCCCTCCATAAAAGCCCATGAAAAGTACAACTATATCATCCAAGTATGGAAGCATAATTACATATACACAAATGGAAATTTGGCCATGAGGAGGTGGGTCAAAGTCCCACATATGGTGCCAGCGCAGTGCATCTCCTGCCTGCATCAGATCAAGGTATGATAAGTGGTTTCCCCACCACTTAATTTTTGCACAAGTTATCTCACCATGGCTGAAACTGTGAGATATGTTTGGTGCCTTTTAGAAGCACCCATCATGAAAAGGAATCTCCCTTTGCATAGCAGGGGAGTGGCCAAGTTTAGAAATTACAGTGACCCAATTTTTACCATGAGATTGAAATTATACAACACTCCTCTTGGGAGTCATGGCCTGCAACAACATGGTGAAAGAATGTATCAAATCAGAAAATGAAGCTTGCATTACATGATCAGATTTTTCACCATCCATACTTTTTCTATACATGGAATTGTGCACAAATTTTTCTCCCTTTTCAAGAGAAGGAAGAAATAACTGAAATGACCCTCGCATATATTTTTTTGGCTGCCCCAACTCCACATAGCTCTTTCATTCTAGAAAATTATGATTTATCTCTCCTCCAAAGCCTTCCCATTCAAAACATCTCATGATAGTGTTGTAGATCTCCATAAATAGGTAGGGTTGAAACAGAACTCCTTAAGGTCCCTTTGTAGCATCCTCTCCTTGAGCTTGGAGGCTCTAGGTAAGAAGATCCTATCATGATGATAGATGACTCCCTCATGGACTAGATAGCCCTATTCATGAACCTAGTCATCAAGCATGATACAAGTGTAGATATCCTTGGAATAATCCACCAACAGTTGGGTTTTCCAATATATATCTACACTCCCTGTTATAGCATCATTTCTCACCTTGACATGATTCATGATTGCTACATGGCTTTATGGGCACCCATTCCTACAGACTTGGACAAATTCACTTAAAAACAGTGGAAAATCCTTCATACGCGACTATGCCCGTGTTTTTCCGCGTGTATACGCGAGTACAGCTAGACTTTTCCGCGCATGCCATTTTAATGATTAAAAAATATATAAAAATCCCTAATTTCGCGCTGGGTTGATGGTTACTCAGGTAGTTCAACTACCCCAGCACGTGGCCAACTGTTTCCAACTGCTGAAACTACTTGGAAGGACTATAAAAAGACCTCATATGTATGGCCTAAGGGAGAGAGAGAATTATTATTATTATACTCTCTTGGTTCCCTATCCAAGTCTGATTCCCCGTGCCTCCTGCACTTTCCCAGTTCATTTCAGGAAACCCTTGTTTCCTTGAGATACACATCCCTTTATATGTTATCTCATATGCACTCATTTGGAAGGAGTCTTAGCGAGGCAAGGGATGGACGGATCCGGACGACGGTCTGCGAAGGCCTTGGAAGGATCAGGTGATCTCTCCACTTACTTTTGTACGTACTATTTTTATAATACAGAAGTATCATGCTGTTCCCGAAATAAACGTGTTATTGTATGCTTTAATGTATGAAGAATATTTGTTATACAAGCATTCAAGATGATTTATTTAATATTTTATATGAATCTCACTAACATATAGAGTAGAAATATACTGTACAACTTGTCCTTTGTGCTGGTTTCTTCTTGTATTTCAGGTGAAGGAGGAAGGACGGTTGCAGGGAGTTTGAACTCCACGTGGATCTACTTCAAACGTAGGACCAACGGGTAAACCTCTCATTCTACTCGATTTTGTTTTTATGAATGTGCATGATCGTGTGAGTCTCTGTTAAGTAGTACGCCCCTGCTCTGTGGAGGTTGAATCCCAACCAACCTCTAGGGTGTTAAATCCCCGAAACACTCCCCAACAAGGAAAGCGTTGATGATGCACCAATAGGATTTCCTACCATTTTTTTGATCTCTTATTTGAAATTTATTATGCTAAAGGTACAAGTAGGAAGGACATAGCTGCCCTCTTCCTCCTCCAACAGTACAGAATCAGAGATGAAGGATGGTGAGGATGATGAGAGAGGAAAATCCCCCTCCTTCTGGTGCTTTCTCAAACCTTCCAGTGCTGTAGTTGTGTCTCCTAATGCTCCCTTCCCTCCTACATCTGATTTTAGAGCATCAAGTAGTGATATATCTCCCACTAAAACTGAATCAGGTGGCCTCCCTGATGGTTTTCCACTAGATGAGAGTGTCCCTTGCAAGAATCTCATGAACATGAGAGAAGGGACAGTGAGGTCCTTGCTTCCACTATGCAAATCCATCTATGTTTTCTGTGTGGAATTTTTATGTGAGGGGTAAGAATGCATGCATATGATCATTTGAGGTGCACCACTCTTCTTGTCCACCCATTCCATTTGCAAATCCTCCCAATCAGTGGTGACTTTCCCCAATGTAATCAGCCACTAAACACCCAAAATAACATTGGTGTCTGGTATTTCAACTACAAAGAAGTGATCCACCAAAGTGTAGGATCCCATGGTGACTGAAAGTGATGGGACATAATGCATGCATTGCATTGTTCTATCTCCTGGGACCAGAATAGAAAATCCCTCAAAGGTATCAGTGGGTATGGCCCTGCTTTGCACAAGATGAGAATCAACAAAGTTGTGGGTGGCCCCACTGTCAATAAGAACAAATACCCTCTGATTCATGATTAACCCATGAACTCTTAGGCTCAAGTACTTAGGTACTCTCCTCAAAGATGCAAGAGTTCCTCCAATAGGAGAAAAATCTCCACTCCCATCTCCCGATGGTGATGGATCTCCCTCAATATTTTCAGCGTTGTGACCTCTCCTTGGTTCATCATCTTCTTATTCCTCCTCAACATCTGAGAAGACTTCTATGTAGTGTGTTTCCCAGCAGCACATCTCTGTCTAGGTGCCCATGATTCTTGGAAAGTGAAACATAGCCTCTTCTTCCTTAGCTACCTCCGGACTTCAATATCAAGAGGCTTCTTGAATGAGCTCTCCTTGGAAGGAGTATCTTTCTCTTCCTTCCCTTTAGAAAGGTAAGAGGGCTTGTTCTGAAAGGTTTCCTTTTATTTTGGCAACGCATCTTGAAGGTCTCTAGCCCTCTCAATGGCATCATGCAATGTAATGGGCTTGGTAGATTTAACCAACCCATGCAAAGGTTCATCTAAGCCATCGATGAACATGTACACCCTCCTTGATGTAGACAAATCGGGAACCATAATAGATAATCTCAGAAACTCGAAGATATAAGATTCTGCATTATCTAACTGCTTCAAATTTGCAAGGCTCATGAAAGGTGCTTCTGGATCCTTTCTGTCAAACCTCTCCACCAGTCTTCTAGTAAATTCAGAATAGGAAGTCACATTGGCATAGCCTAATGTATACAACCCATAGAACCACAAGTTGTGTGCTTCACCTTCAAAGTGTAGCCCTGCAATCTTGATAGCTTCCATCTCAGGGACTTTTTTCAACTGAAAATAGTTATCCAGCTTTTCTACCCATGCTTTGGCAAAACTAGTGGATGACCCATCAAACTTGGGTAAAAATAATCTTCCCATAGAGTGCTGTCAATCATGATTCTGATTGAATCCACCATCTTTATATTGATGCCTTGGTCTTCTTTTGTCCTTGAGGTGACAAAACTCTTGAAAACTCAGGTGGTCCTTGAATCTCTGATTCTGGGACTCATATTATTTAAAATATTCTTCAAGGGATGCTTGCTCATGAGGTCCTTCATTCTCCACATCTAAGAAAGTAGTCATATTAGAGCGTTGTGGAGCTTGTGGCTGGTTCACTGGTTGATCATTCCAGTGGTGAGACATGCCAGGGCTTTCATCGAGATGAAACCTCCTAGGAGACTCCTTGAGCCTGTCTAGTCTCATCTCTTTGATCTCTCTAGAAAGATCTTGCATGGCTACCAAAAGAGTTCTTGAAAACTCTTCTCCTTCTTTATCACTTCCAGTTTCAGGGGCTTTACCCTTGTCTTGATCATCATTGGCGTAATCAAATTTCTTCCGGCTTCTATTCTGATACCTCTTTTCTCTCTCAGTAAGAGGCTCATCTTCTTCTGAGGTCATATTGGCTTTGGATCTTCAATGAAAGCACATATTGTGCCAAGAAAGGAGCTATGATACCACTATAATATCCCAAAATATGGAAAATAAGCAGTATTGAGAATATCTTATAATATTCCTAAATTAGGAATTTCATCAGCCCCTGCAATTGAAAAGCAGTTTCCAACAAAGAATGAAATAACAGTGAGAAATGGGACTTGGATCCATTATTTTATACAATATACAACTCACATCCAGAATTGGAGCAGAAAAAAATCCCTCTAGCCAACATAAACAAATCTCCCCAAGCCAATATGACTTAAATAAGCCCAAACCCCATGACTTTGCTTAACAGAAACTACTGAAGCATGCAACAGAATTATTTTAATGAGGTTTTATGCAGAAAATAATGAGAAATAATATATCTATAGTCTACAATAATCCAATGGCTGAGAAAATGGAGATTCCTTCCTTTTTATACATAATAAGAATAACCCAGCAAGGGTTTCAAGAAAGTACAACATATTAAAGAGCAGATCTGCAGATCTAGATCTGCAAAATGCATTTATACTGCAAATCTATATAAATATAGCTGAAATTTACAAATAACAGAAGAAGAATGATATACAAAGCTTTCCGGGAGAAGGGTTGGCGCTCCCTCCAAGGAATAAGCTCACAAGCAAGGGTTCAAACCCTGCTACTGCAACACTATGAAAAATAACATAGTTCCTTCAAATTACGATACAGTAGATGATGGAGAATTCTTTTCCCACATGCCAAGATGTAAAATATGCTCAGAAATCTCTTGTATAGATCTTGCAAAGAAAGGGAAGCTCCCTCCTCTGAAAGATAAGCTCAGAAGTTGGTGTTGTAAGCCTCCCACTCCAACACCCTACAACACAATGTTTCCTGCTACAGGAATAACACTGTAGCTGAAGGATGATTCTTGGCCTCAAGCCTAGATGTGGAAAAATGAATAAAAATTCTCCTCCAAGAGACCTCTCAAGGAAGGAGAAGGGATCCCTAAGCAGGAATGCCTTGTGCAGAACAACACTGCATACTCAACTCAACAGCTGAAGAATGCTTAATAGTCTAAGTAGACCAAAATCAATAATTAACAAGCTTCTTCGGCTTTCCTCATCTTCCTCTTATAGGATGAAAGTCTTGTCAAAACCTAAACCATCTCAATGATTTAAATACATTCACATGAGAAGCCTCCAACTAAAACTGCATTGTACCTCTAGCAGATTCACTGTATCTAGAAAACGATGTTGATTTGGTCCTGGTTGACTTGGTCAAATGCTCCAGTCTCTTTCACACCTAAGTGTGCTTATGTAAATAGCCCAGATTTGTCCATGTTCACATGTGGCACTGATTTATTTTGCTGATTAGGATTTTTATTGATCCTCCTTTATAGTTTTATTCATGAAACAAAATATTGAGACAAAATTGTATATTCCCATTAGCTTGGGCTAATTGGGAATATTACAGTCAGCCTACTACTTTATTGGCTCCACCCCAACCTCAACCATATATCACTCACCCTACTTGACACCTAAGCAACCTAAAATTCCTGCTCAACCAAATCTGAACTCGAATAAAAAGCAAGCACAACATGTCTATAATGGACAGACAGCGTATCATTCTTATGCTATGGAAATTCTAGAGATCATCCTTTGGTCTATGAGACTACTCTCGGATAACCATCCACCTTCTCCACCACAAGATATTGAAGACGAGAAGGAAGATAGTGTCCCTCAGGTAAATCCACCTCCTTTTCCTGAAATATTGATCCACCCTAGCCAACACACCGGAGAAGAGATTGAACTTTTGGGAGAATTGAAGAATTTATGTTGCAAGATACCCCTTCTCCGAGATATTAAGTTTGTTCCCACCTATAATAAGCTTATAAAGGAGAATGTTTCAAAACTCCCAGGGAAAAGAAGATAGAAACCCCCACCATCAATGTTGTTGGACAATTATATAATCTAATGCTAGGAAGAGTGATTTCTCCAAAATACTTAGACCTTGGAAGCCCGGTAGTGGATTTTCACATTGATGGCATCAGTGTCCTTAATACCCTGATTTATCTTAGGGTTGCAATAAATTTGATGACAAAGGAAACCATGCTTAAGTTAAAACTCCAAGGGTCTTTGAGAAGGACCACCACAGTGTTGCAACTTGAAGACAGGTCCACAATAGCTCCTGAGGGTGTTTTTGAGGATTTCATGGTCTCTGTTGACTCCTAGAAGTATCCTACTAATTTCCTGGTTCTCCAGCCCAAAACCACATTTAATGGTTATCCTCCCGTCTTGGGAATACCTTGGTTGGACACTATTTATTCCTATATTATTTGTATAGTTGGGAACATGACTATCAATAATGGACCCTTATAAAAAAAATTGATATTGTATCCTACCGCTTATCCTTCTATTGAACATGATCTACCCTTGTGGTTAGAAGATGAGGAAGAATATGAAGTGTATCACACAACAACCTACCTAATATATACCCTGTATGTTGTTATAGGACAGGGAAAATCTGATGAAGATTACCTCATTAACCAAATCCTTCAAAACGAGCCCTCCCACTACCATCCCACTGGATGAACTTGTGAGAGAAACTGGGAGTATTCCTTGGAATGAGTTATGCTCGGTTGACTCAAGTCCTCAACATGTAAAAATTGTATAGTTTGGCCCATCCATAACCTTAAAGATCAACCCACTCTCTTGCTTCCAAACAAGAAGAAAAAATGTGCAAGATACTAAGAGAACACTTAGATGTTTTTGCTTTAGATTATAAATAAATTAAAGGGGTGCATACCTCGGTTTGTACTCATCATATTTACATCAAAGAGGGATGCAAACTTCTACCCCAACCGCAGAAGAGAATGAATATGTTCCTTAAGGACATAGTGAAGGAATAATTACAAAATATGCTGGATGTAGGGTTCATATACCCCATCTCACATAGTGAATGGGTGTCCCCTCTAGCCTTAGTCCAAAAGAAGAATGGGAAGTGGAGGATCTGTTTTTCTTATAGATAACTTAACAAGGCCACAAATAAAGACCATTTTCCTTTTCCCTTCATTGACCAAGTCCTAGATGGTCTTGCGAGAAATAAATTATTTTATTTTTTGGATGGATTTAGTGGTTACAATCAGATCCAGATTAGCTCTGAAGAACAATATAATACCACATTTACATGTTCTTTGGGTACCTTTTCTTATAGATTCCTCCAATTCAGTCTATGAAATTTCCCTACTACTTTTGAGTATCTTTGTTGAACTTGTGCTTGACTCTGTGGAGATATACATGGATGATTCCACTCCTTATGATTTGACTTCCAGGAGGATCTCTCTAACCCATGTAAAGACCTAAAGAAATGTATTGAGATGAATATCTCAATGAGCCCTGAGAAACATGAATTCCTGATGAATGGAGGGATTTTCCTTGTCCATTCCATATCTAAGGAAGGGATACAGGTGGACAGAAACAATATTCCTATCATTAAAAGGGTCCCTACCCCTAAAAAGAAGAGATATGTTAGGATTTTCTTGGGCTTAACTAGGCATTATAGAAGGTTTATCAAATTTTTTAGTAAATTTTCTTCACCATTGTTTGGATTGTTGGCCAAGGATTCAGATTTTTGTTGGATAAGTAACTGTCAGGAGGCCCTTGTAATATTAAAATAAAAACTAACCACTGCACACATTCTTAGGGGTCCCAACTGGGTACTTCCTTTCCATATCCATATTGATGCATCAGAAAAAGTTGTGGGAGTAACCTTAGGACAAGTAGATGATAAGTTTCCTTATGCCATTTATTTCATTAGTAAAATTTTGTCTAAAGTTGAACTGAACTAAATTTTCACTGAGAAAGAACTCTTAGCTGTAGTACACTCCTTGAAAAAATTTAGGCACTATATCATTAGATATAAAAAAAAAATATCATACTAATCATGTGCCATTAAATACTTGATGAAAAAGCCTGATCTGAATGCTACGATAATTATATGGTAGTTATTATTACAACATTTTGATTTGACTATCATTGACAAACCAGGGAAAGAAAATGTGGTTTCAGATTTCTTGTCTAGACTTGCTCTTCCTGTAGGTAATGAAGATATTGTTTGGGATCAACTTCCAGATGAGCACCTCTTTTATATCTCAGTGCTTTCTTCCTGGTTTGATGACCTAGCCAACCACCTGGTTTCTGGGATGTTTCCTCCAAATATTTCATCCAGGGAGAAGAGCAATATTGTGAGGAAAAATGCCCCTTTCACTTTGATTGGGGGAAACATTTTCAAAAAGGGACCAAATCAAATTTTGAGGAGATGTGTAAGGGGAGAATAAGTATTTGACATCCTCTCAGCATGCTATGATGGACCTTGTGGGGGTCATTTTTCTGCTAAGATAAAAATCTTTAAAGTTCTACAAGCTGGTTATTATTGGCCTACTTTGCATCAAGATGCAAGGAGATACACCACCAGATGTCATGAGTGCCAAAGGATGGTAAAAACCATACTCAAGGATGATATTCCCTTACAACCTCTAGTGGCCTTAGAGCCATTTGAAAAGTGGGGTATGGATTTCATTGGGCCAATTGATCCACCATCAAGACAAAAGAGGTACATCATTGTGTGCACTGACTACTTGACAAAGTGGGCAGAGAGCAAGGAAGTCAAGGCAGAAACTAACAAGAAAGTGGTTGAGTTTTTAATATAAAATGTTTTCTACAAGTTTAGGTATCCAAGGGAGATGGTTAACGATCAAAGAGCACAATTCACATCAAATCTGATTGAGGATATCATGAGGCAGCACCATATCAAACACAAGAAATCCAATTACTATCACTGTTAAGAAAATGGGAAAGTAGAGGTCTCAAATAGAGCATTGGAGAGCATCCTCACTATTTTACCTATTTATCATAGGGAGTTCTTGGCTGCAGAAACTATGCTGAGAAACCAACTCAACAAGTCTTTAGGTTCAATTTGAGCCTTGAACCAGAGCAAGCTCCCTCAATAATTACATTCCTTTGTTTAACGTTGTTCACTGTCACTGGACAAAAACCTATAAAGCACAATGGTTAGATTCATGATTTGATTTGGGTGGTTGCTGATGATTACACAATTCTTGTTCATGAATATATCCCTCCCTTGTAGAGTCCTTTCGCAAAGTGTCAACTTCCAGCCTGACAGAAGAACTTATATTTTTAAATAATTTGAAATAAGAATGTAAGGGGGTTCCTGATAACTAAGGAGTCAAACAAAATATTTAATAAATCGGGAAGTTTGGATGCATGTAGAAGACTTCTACATCAAAACAAAACACATTCAAGAGAAGGTAGAAGGACAAAAAATAACCAGTTCAAAGAGGAGCTAGCTCAGACATACAATATAATATAATAATCTCTTTAAACAATTATTAATTTGCAGGGGATTTCAGAGATATTGAAAATTGATCTATTCTTACCCGGATCTTCTATAATACTTTGAACATGTGTAGAAATATAATATGATAATACTGGAAAAACATATAAGAAACACAAATTATGTCAAAGCCAAAGCTTGAAATACTTCAATTAGGATTTTCTAGAGGAAATTTTTACAAACCTGAAAGGTCTTGGCATCAAAATGCCACCATTTTCTTATTACAATTCATAAAATATATAGAAATACAAACAGCTAATATATTACAAACTTTTAGGAGTAAAATCCTGAATAGTATACTAAAAATAAAACAACTCCTAATTACAAATTCTTTGCCTTAGAATATGGAAATTTGTTGCTAGGTGTCCCAAGTTTTAGGTATTGTTGGAGTGTTTAAAATCATCTTCAGAATATCTCACTACCAAGTGTTCATTAGACTGCCATATATGGTCCTTTGGATGCCACTAAAAGATCTACCACTGAATGTTGTAGTTGATTTTAAATTAATAATTATGTGCCTTAAAATATGGGGTTTTTGAAGCTGTCATTGAAGATCTACTTGGAAATATTTTATGTCACTTTTTGACAATGCTTCACCAATGTCATAAAATATTTGGAAGGAAATATTTTATAAATTTTTCCAAATATTTTGTAAATTCATTTTATATTTTTATGTTTTCTTGAATTTACTAAATTAAATTCAGAAAATATTTCCTCCAATAAATTTATTGAAGAAATGCATGCACTTATTCAAAACCATGTGTTGTTTTTCCTTACCATGGATTCCCAAAACCATGTCGTGTCTTACCTTCTCTATAAAAAAACTCAATTTTTAATTATCCTCCATTTACTTTTATATTTAACCTCAATTCACTTGTACTAGTAAATTCAAATGTGTTGTTTTTCCTTCCCATAGATTCCCAAAATCATGTGTTGTTTTTCCTTCCCATATATTCCAAAAACCATGTGTTGTTTTTACTTCTCTATAAAATCCTCAATTTCTAAAAATCCTCCATTTACTTGTACTGTAAATTCATTTTCGTATGAACCTATAAAATTTATTTCCCCAATAAAGACATTTCACCAGTAGTTGTAATTTCATTTTATGTGCACCTGTAGCTCATAAATGAATTTCACTTGAAATCATAATATATCATCCAAGCTTGTGAACATGTGTAAAAAGCGGTTGGGTCCCAAATATATTTATAACCCTTGGATTTAATATGCCTATATCTTGAGGCATGGGAAAATAGGGGAGTTTAAATTTAAGTGCGGGGTGGGCCATGGGCTTTGGTTTTTCAATTTAATAATTTGTTATAACATAAATTTAACTTTAAAAAGATGTTTCCATAAAAATATATCATTATATTTTCATAAAAATATGATTATTTTAAAATTAAAATTATGATTATAAAAAAATATTAATAAGTCATCCAAAATCACAAATAAGCATATGTTTGAGCATTTATCCAAAAAGTAAATAGGAAATTTCTAACTGAAATGTTTTAATTTTCAGTGTACCAAAATATGTTACAACACTCACCAAGGTCGTTAGCACCAAAAGGAGATATTGGGCAGACAGATTAATAGAGGCCACTTGGGCCTACAACACCACTTGGAATACCACCACACGATTCACTCCATATGATTTGGTTTATGGGCATAAATCTTTTCTTTCTATTGAGTTCGAATATAATACTTTGAGAATGGCATCCCAATTGGATTTAGATGTCACCAGAGCACATCAAGAAAGGTTGCTCCAATTGAATGGCTTGGATGAGTTCAGAATGAAATCTCTCCTACACACTAAATTTATACAACTACAAATGAAGGTCTGACATGACAAGCATATCAAGGAAAATAATTTTCAAGAAGGGGATTGGGCCATGTTATATGATTCTAGGTTCAAGGATTTTAAAGGGAAACTAATGAAAATATGGTTGCCTCCATACCTAGTAGAAAAGTGTCATGAAAATGGATCTATCCATATCAGAACCATTGACGAGGAAGGCATTCCCTTGATTGTAAATGTTCATAGGTTGAATTTATATAGAATACCTATGTCAAAGAAAGAATTTATCAGTCCAATAAAGAAAGAATTAAATGTGATTGGGAGCTTCATAGCTTCCAATCCATGACACTCCTTGAAATTTGAAAAAAAACAAAAAAAATATAAAAATATTTGGATGAAAACCTTTACGAGGCATCTGAAGTCAACTCCAGGGTTGAAAACCTCTCTAAGGTAGCCGAGGAGAAAAAAAAGAAAAAATAATAAAGATCCCTAAGTGAAAACCTCCTCTGAGGAACCTATGGCAAACATGTAGGTTGAAAACCTCCTCAGAGGTAGTCTTATTGTCTCAAGAAAAAAGAATAAATAAAGAAAAAAATAAAATAAAATAAGAGCACAAAGAAGAAGCTTACCATGTCTGCTAACTTTTCTCTTATTTTGCAAGATAGCACATGGTGGCATATTTCATGTGTAAGGGCCAAAACCTACAAGATATAATCCATACTCCCATCCATCCACCTCATATACATCATCTCCATTCATATTACCATCTCCCTCCACCATCCCATCAACACGAAATTCAAATTTCACCTCCCCTTTGTGATGCTACAAGAAGGACCTTTATTGCTATAGGAAGGTCCTGTAGTGCTATAGGAGGATCGTGTAAAGCTACAGGAGGGAGATTCAAGCAGGGGGACAACACAAAATAAAAATATGGCTCTTATAAGGGAAGAATAAGGATCTATAATGATTTTCCATCATCCATCCATTAGCCATCCACTATATTTCACCAAACATTTTCCCAAATTCTCCACTATGTCCTACTTTAAAAAAAAACACAGAAGCCATCATTTGTATTCCTACAAGTTTCTACAATACTCCTTCATGACACTCAAACTATCCTCAAGACCTATCATCATCTCCCTTAACGCTCTAATGCAAACTGATGACTCCAAGGGAGGATAAAAGATATAGGAATAAAACTCCTCCTGTAGCAGCTTGTGAAAACGCCACAAAGATCACCGATATTATTTTTTTTCCTCATCAGAAGGGATGATGAAGCCTTGTTTGCAACTATGAATGATAAAAATCACTCCCAAGGAGGATTTCCACCAGCAACAACACCTTGGAAATCAGAGAGACACCTGCACACAACTAGCCAAAGCAACAGTTAAGGTATCATAAAAAATGAAGACATGCACAGGAAATAAGTCAAATATTCAACTTCCTTGATATTAATGATACATTTTCCAACTCCAACATTCAAACCTCTACAGTAGTTCGATCCACAGGTAGGGTCAGGTATGGAAACCCTCACCTCTTCTCTATGTGTAAAATGACTAAATTGGGTAAATGTCGAGAAAATATGTGTTAGGGTAAGAAGTCACTCCTTGACTTCTTAAGGAGTAAGCCTTACACCTCATGGTTCATTTCAAATTTTAAAGGGGTTGTTTGAGTGGTGGTATGGATTTCTCAAATATTTTTAAATTATTTTATATTCTTTAAGATATTCATACATTTGGCAAGTTGTGGCAAGTATAAATTGTGTGGGTAAAAGGTAGTATAGGGAGAAAAGTATACAAGTGGAAGAAATTGAATAGTTGGTACCTATTTCAAGAAATATTCCTATCCTAAATCAGTCACACGCTATGACCTTTAACACAAACTATTTTTATGTTAAGAAAACAACACTTAGTTAATAGATTTCATGTATAAAGTATTCCACAAATCCTTTATGAAATATTCACTGACATGTTCTATTACACACATATAACTTACAGAAAATTGAAAGGAGATAATTTATTGTTAAATCCTTTAACACCTTCTCACTCATACTTCACTAGTTGCTACAATTTATATTTTAGAAGAAATTAACAAAGAAAATATACACACCACACATTATATGTTCCTTTATTCACAAAATCCTCCATCATGAAGCAAAAAAAAAAATCTATTATTTTCAGTCTTCAAGTAGACGAACATCCAACTTGGAAATAGTATTTACAAGTGTTGTATATAGAAAGAGAGGAACCAACTCCATCTCCTCTAAAAACAAGGAAACATTAATTTTAACATAACATATGTGTCAAAAAACATTACATCCTTATCCCCTCAAAATCTAACAAAAATGACAGATGGAGAAAGAAGAAGAGAAGAATTCTGGGCTGGAATGCTAAGTGTACTATTATGTTGCCCCTTTTTCTGTTGAATTTTCTCCTTGTGTCTTGGGTCTTTAATAAACATGTAGCTTCATTTAATAAGACCTCCAACAACCTAATAACTACCTCTCACCATCACTTATATTATCCATTTATTTATGGGTTCTTATCCATCCTTAAATGGCTTGGAAAAACTTGCTGACATGTGTCAAAATTCAGTTAAAACAGGTGTTGCCGAAAATTCTAGTAAAAACTTGTAACTGCGCAAAATATGCAATGCTACCGGAAATTCCGGTAGTGCCTAGTTTATTTTTCAAAATACAAAGAAAAATGATGAAAATTCTATGTTGGCTTGTATTCCATGACACCTAGGTTGTTGTTCAAAATTTACAACTGATTAGCAAAAAGGGATTAGTACCAAAAACCCTTTTACCTTTCCTCTAAGTGTGTTGCAACTTCAACCAGTTTATCTAAGTCAATTTTGTTGTCAGCAGCTAATGTTCTAGATCTGGTAGCTCTCATAGTTGCCTCATGATAGGGTCTTTGTCCTCCTTACCACCCTTCTATTTTTTTCTTCTTTTGAGGGCTCTGAGGGATGTTATGAAGGGTTCTTTTTCTTGCTTTTCTTCATTGATTTTTCTGGTTTCTCTACCTTTGAAACTTCAGGTTTCTCTTCAATGTCAATAAATTCTGTCAATAGGCTTGGCTTGAGAAGAGCCTTGGATTTCAGTCTAAACTTATTGCTCTCTCTTGTATGTCTCTTTATAGTGTTGGCAATAGGTTTAGCTTCTTCCTTTTGCTTCTTGTTGTTGATGTCATAACCACCATCCTTAAGTAGTTCTTCATCTAATTGGGTAGGTCGATACTCCTTCTGCAAATTTTTCTGAAGAGGTGCTTCCGGAATTTCTGGTAGCACCTACGCTTTTGACTTATCTCCTATTGTAGACCTTCCTCTTCTGGCTGTAGTGTATAAATTTGGAAATTGAGGAACTGGGATACTATCTTCATGGACTTGGGCTTGCTTGTTGAGGAGCTCTCTCCTTTTTCCACTTTTCTTATAGTTTTACCTGGAGAAACTTTATCTTTCTTACATTTCGCCTTCTTATGAATATTTTCTTTCTAGGCCTTTCTTTTTGTTCTTATTTTTGCAGGCTGAGGATTTGACTATGGAATTGGAGAAGTAGGTGTAGGTTGGCCTGCCCTATAGAATAGAAAGTGGTCCCAAGTCTAGTTTTTCTTCTTTAGCTCTTCTTCAACCATAAATTTTATCAAAGCTTGATGGTACAATATATACTCATAAACATCATTATGGTTCTAAACCCTTGCTGACATCTTGGTCAGGCTTTTCAACTAGAAAAATAGCAGATTCAATGACTTCATCCCTGCAATATTAAATAAAAACCTCATGTGATAGAGGAATACCACTATATACCTTCTTTCACATGTGAGGTATAACTTGATAAATTTTATTGCATCTTCCCATTCATTCTTGAGGTCGCTGCTTAGGATGCCTTTTTCCCAGTTTGGATCTTTGTGAGAATCCTTGAGGAAGCTGTTGAGATCACCTCTTGTGATAACTTGTCCCTTGAACCACATTTCACCTTCTTGAGAAAGGTTAAAGGCTTATGCAATGGCGTCTTCAGAAACCTGGAAAGTGAGGCCATAAATTGTAGTCTCATGTCCATTAAATGAATTATTAAAGTCTATAGCCACTCCTGAATGTGAGCTTCCCAACCTGGTGCAAAGAGGATACCATCCTGACTACATAAACCGAGTTCTTACCATCGAATTAGAATCAACCAAATCTGTACCCTGTGGCTCTATTCGATTATCTTACCACCTTTTTTAGTCATCTTTAGAAAAATAATGACTATGTCTCCTGCAGATGATAGGTGGTAGAATATGAGGAGTTTACCTTATAGGTGTGGCATGTATTCTTCTCTGGGATCTATTCTAAAATTCAAACTCCTTCTCCAACTATAACTCTTATCAAATTCGAAATCAGCAGCTTAAACTTCAAATGACAACATTCTTGTTTTTTAGGTATTTTTAAAACTAACTCTTGGTTCACTACCCTATGCAAATCACTCTCCATCATTAAAAATATTCATGGTCATGATGTGTACCATGTGACACACCATCACCACCTTCAGTTGGCTCCGTTCTCCATATGGTATCTCCAGATAGCTTATGGAAAGTGTCTTTGATGACATACAGTCACCTCTACAAATTTTGTTTTGGATTGGTTTGAATTTCCGACAACACTGCTATGTGGCCAGTAGAACGGTTATGGAGTACGATGTGATCACCACGATCCCTATAACTCAACAAAACACGTACCTAAATGTATAAATGATTGACTCGACGTAGACAGGCATGACTAGAAATTGTTCGATCATTAACTATGGATTGACACATGTGGCATAATGTATACAACGACTTGAATCAAAATAACTGACTGAAATAGGAAACCTCTCATTAGATCTTAAAGGATTTAAAAATATTTGATGTGTATTACCCCTATGACACATGGTATGACTAAAGAAGATGTGCTTTTTCACTTTATTTAAAAAATAGTATGCTTCCAAAAATTCCAGCAGCATCGGAAATAAAAATAAAAAGACAGAAACAGGAAATAACTGACTGTCCGAAAGGCTAAAAAAACTAGTGCTCCTAGAAATTCTGGTAGTGCCCAAAAACATTTCTTTAAATTTTGAAATTTTTGAACTTTAATGCTAAAATAAAAATATAGAATGGACTCATGACTTAGCAAGAAATTGTGCTAACAAGATTTGTTAATGAGAGTGGAGGTGGCCAATTAATTTGGCCACCCTTGGCTAGGGAACTGAAGTTGGTGTTGGTCACTCATGCAAAGTGTAGATATCACATCAAATGATTTGGTATCACAAATAGTGGGGTGTTTATTATGAGGGAAGGAATAATGATTTCCAAGAGTGGGGACAATGATCCAAAAGAGGAAACCCATGCAGATTCCATGTCACCACAATGCTCCAATATTCAACTCAAAAATGTAATATTATGTACTCAGGCTTGACTTCTCTTGCGCATTTTCTCATTTCAAAAACAATTAGAGAGAGTACAAGTTCTACTGTGACACCGAGGATTTTTGAACCTTTGAACCTCGTTCTGCAACTTCTGCAAGAAGGTCTACAATTACTACAGGAGGGTTGAGAGACTACTACAAGAGGAATGACAGGATGAGAAGGGGCCACAATGGTTCGAATTGGTGTCTGAAATTCCATACACATTTAGGGATGCTTGAAAAGAAGTAAGTGACATCCATATCCCTCATCCTTACACCCAATTGCATGAAAATTCTACTTGTATTTTATAGCATGTGGCAGTATAATTATGAAACAGATTTTAGTGGTTGGAAAAGAAGGGAATTTGTTGACAAGGAATTTTGGCATCATTTTCACTCACTAATACTAGAGAATTAAACATTGTATCACCATTGAAGTTATAAAAAAATATACCTTTCCCTCACCTAATTAGCACCAAGGAGATACGACAAAAGAGATGGGGGGGGGGGGGGGGTGGGGTGGGAGGGATTCAACAAGAGGAAACCCTCGGACACTAAAATGATTCACCCACACACTTCTATGGTAAAAAATTTCAAAAGACACCAATGGTTAGGAATCTTTGAGTTTTTAAATGGGTATGATGATGACCTTACTATTTAATTTTCCATGGTACTGAATTCCCAAGGAGAGGACAGTTCCACCACTATGGTAATAGGGTTAACTATCTCTCTCATCCCTGAAACCATTAGAAGAGTGAAAACCCTGCCTCTAGGGATCATATGGAGCAAGGAAGACAAAGCCATGAGTGTCACTGATAGGAAGAATTTATTCATCTTAAAAAATAATTTTGTTGAGGATAAGAATTGGGTCTGAATATAAAGCCTACATTATCCTTGGGATGTGTTGGCTAACCATATCCTCAAGCACATGTCATGTGAAGGAAAATGAGTGTGTATATGCTTACCACTTAAGATTACTTCATGAGTTGAGATTTAGGGAATAATTTCCTCTTACTCAAAGAGTTAGTGTGCTACACTTTCTCCTACAATAAATCATAGAGATGAGTCAAAAGCCGAGGGAGGGAAAATGCCAACATATATCTCACCATGGCCTCATCAAATTGACTGTGATAGATGCTTCGAGAAAGTTTAGAATCCCTATCTTGTGGAATAAATTCATAAATATGGATAGGTATACTTTCATAGGGACACAAACCATCACCCTTGGGGATACACCTACCTCTAGCATTGGATGTAGGTAGGGAAAAACAAAAAAGGAAGAAGAAACAAAACATAGAAAGAGGAGGCAGAAAAGAAAAAAGAATAAGAGAGAAAAAAATAGGAAAAAGAGGCAATAGAGGAAAAGGAAGGAGAAGCAGAATTTGAAAGAGAAGAGGAGGAGAAACAAGTGGAAGAAACATCAAGTCCTAAGGAAACTACTAAACCCAAAGAAGTAGAGAAATCACCACATCAAAAAAGCTTATCTCTAGGAGATATTGAACACGAGGTAGCTGCAACATTAGCTACATTAGGCACTCCTTTTAAACCTAAGAGGAAGTGACAAGAACAAGGGCCCCTATATTTTAAGACCAGAAAAATAGCATAATCAAACAAGGGAGACCACAAACCCCCACAAGGAGCCCCATCACCATTGAAGAATCACCAAGCAATAAAGAGGAAGTAGGACCCACTGAAGGAAAAATTGAAGATGTCACCTCTCCTAAACCCAAAACCAAGATACCTATAGCATCTATGAGTAGGCATATTGTTGGCTCATTTGGGTTTGACCCAGGTTAGTCTTGGACTTTGCACCAACAAAACCCTAAGACACCGGCCCTTTCGGCAATGACCTACAAGCAGATCACATTCTCACCCAAGGTGGCTATGGGTGGTTGCAGAACCAGGCTTTTGCAGCCTTGAGGGACTACCTGAGCTGTATTTACGTCTCTTTTCTATACTTAAACAATATATTAATAGATATATTACTACTACATGGTTATATATTAACCAATTACTTCACATCATTCAGATAAACATAAACACTTTTCAGCATAAGATAAATTGTGTTATCTTTACTTCGCATAAACAAATAGAAATAAAACACTACACATGTAAACACACAATATGTTAAAAACTTCTTTTTATTTGTTAAAGAAGGATGTTCAATGCATAAAACTTCTTTGACCTGCGCACACAGCTATAGGTGGTCTGCGCACCAAGCTGCAAACTCTTCCAAGGTCTTCGCACACTCAGCTGTGGAGCCTTCCCTTAAGGCACAAAATAGACTAAAGACAAATATTACCATAGTTTGTGCTCATCAACTATCACCACCTTCATGACTTCAACAAGGCCTTGCATTGCTTTATATATCTTTACATCAATACAAAACCATGTTCCATATACCATGGGGTAGACCAACAACCCAATACCCATTACATAATGAGGGGCTTTGAACCACCCTAAAGCCCCTAAACACCGCATAGAATATTTGACTTCACGGTACCACTCACTCCACTCCACAAGATGTGAAGTCTTTGACCAAAAATAGACCAAGTTGGGTTGTGCCCAACAGACCCCCAACACTCCCATGTGACTCATCCCGAATCACTCAGTTAGTAAGCGCCAAATATTTTATGTTATGTTGTCGTAGGCATTGTTACGGGGTTGAAGAATCTCCGCAATCTTCTCTTCTTCCTATCACACTTCTTCAAGCATATTATTTATTGTCAATCTAGCTATCTTCTGAAGCACGTCTTTCTGCCTTTGTTGCATCTCCTTGATATTTCAATCTACCACCTCTAAAAGTTGAATGGCCTCATCCTACCATGGTTGAGCCATCACTATTACCAGTTCCTCTTTTCTTCTAAGATCTTTGATCTTACTCTGAATATTGTTTCTTTCTGGGATCCTTGCAAGCCTCTGCGAGCCTGCTAAGGTCCACGCAGTTGCACGAAGTTCTTCTAGATGTTTTTTGTTTTTGTCGCGCCTCTTCTATTTCCTTGAGCAACCGATCAAGTTCTATATTCTTCACAGTTGTTTCCTTCTACACTTACATGGTGAACTGTGAAGCGCGTTGTTCTCACCCCCTCAATTATTTTGTGATGCTTTCGCATAACTCGTGCAAAATTTGTGTCTACAGTGCAAATATTTTCATACCGATACTTTCCCATGCTTTCATGTTTTGTCTCTCCTCTTCAGCTTCAAATTTTAGCGCTCTTCCTGGTACCTAAAAAATTCTCAAACCAAATTGTGTCTCTATTTGGTGCTCTAGCTGCATTGGTTGACTTGTCTATTTCTCTTGTCTACACCAGACCTTTAGTTATGACATTCACTCTTCAACACCGGTTAGGATCATGGTGTAGCAATCCTCGATTTTGTTCCACAAATTTGTGGTTAATTCTTGAATTTTATCCCCAATCTCATCGATGTTTCCCTCAGTGAGGAAAATCGGGGTTGTGCCTCTAGACTTGGTTGATTTCTACTTCTTCCTTGGGCTCTTCGTATTCACTATAGGTACACTCTTCCAGATGATAAATTGTGAATCTTATCGCTCTACATTTTTGGCAGGGTCTTGGCCACCCTAGTCCTTCTCTGGCTTTGTTCCTTCATTTTCTCCTTCTGTGTCTTTCTTTATTTCTTGCTCTGTATATTTTCCTACCTTTGTGGCCTTTCTATTGATACCCGCATGTTGTGTAGTATCTTCCTCTATCTCAATGTCTCCAATGAATGGGTTCATCCATTCTGTCATCCATCACTTTATAACCTCTACAAGGTCATCTTCTGTGACCAAATATGGCAAAAGATGTCATGTCCTTGTTGATTCCCTTTGTGCCTTCACATAAACCTTATGGAAATAGACCTCAAAATCTACAATATTCTGGTATTGCTCAAACAAAATGGGTGATGGCATGGGATATTGATTCACCACCATGCGCAAATCCATCTCCATCCATACCCAAAATGTCTTGTTTTCTAATGCAGCATCGTCTCCTTGGTAAACTAGAGTGAGGTGTACCACACGGCATCGCACATATCTAGTTCAACTGTGGCGAATTGTGAATCCGTCGACTCCTTCCACGCCAAAAATTCAATGATCAATAGCAACCACGTGTAGTGGAACATATTTCCTTCCTCCTACCCTTCACAGAAATCTTCTAAAAACTCGTTCCATAAGTAGTCAACCCAATTAAATTGAACCCATTTACTGCATTGTGTGGCCAAGGAAACCACGAATGCGAGGATTTCATTTGCTCTACACTTTCGCAAGATTTTTTCTAGAAATAATGTGTGCGACGAAGTGCATTTCTACCATTCACTTGTCCTGGCATTAGATGACCATCCAAATTCGTGAGCTAAACTATGCCACCATAATAAATGTGCTTGATGATATACAGTCCCAACTAATGCATTTTGAAATTTCCTGGGAACTTCACAAATTCACTATCATACAATAGGACAAGATCTCCTTCCTTGAATGTATTCTTCTTGATGTGTATTTCATGCCAGGATTTCTCCCTTGATTTTTTCACTTTCTGATGAAAACCTACTATAAACATGTCTTCTTCCAAAGAAAGCATTTGTTCCATCCTTTCTTCCATGATATCACGGTCTTCCATATCTGTGAATGTTGCAATTCTTAAACTTTGCACAATTTACTCCATAGGCATGACTGCTTCTTGGCTATATTCCAACCTAAAAGGCATTTGGATTGTCAATTTCTTGCATGTTGTCCTATATTCCCATAACACTTCTATAATCCTTAAATCCCCATCATTTATGTTCACATTGCACACCTTTTTGAGTTCATTATACATAATCTTATTGAAATCTTCGACTATCCCATTCACTTATGGATGATATGGTGTACTCTAAATTCTTTAGTCAACACCTCAATAGTCTTATGCAATAAATGTGAACCCCTGTCACTCATCAAGATATTTTCACACCCCAATCTAGATAGAATATACTCAAATATGAACTTCACAGTGGTATCTACACTACAATATTTTACTGGTTGTGCTTCGTCCCACCTCATCAAATAATCAGATACAGTGATTACGTATCTCGCATCGGTATTCTTTCTTGGTGGGTTAATAGGTCCAAAAAATTAAATAGCCCATTTTTCAAATGCTTTCAATGTCACCTGTGGATTTAATGGAATTTTGTCCCTTCTATATGGATTTCTTATTCTTTGGCATGCATCACATGCTTGAAAAAACTCGCATGATTCCTTATGCATTTTGGGCCACCATAACCTAGCTCGCAAGATCTTTTGCGTAGTGTCCTTTCCTACATAATTTCCTCCTACAACTCCTCCATGAGCTTCTACCAAAATATTATGCCTTTCATGCTCAGGAATGTATCTGTGCATTATTTCATCTGGTCCCATTTTGTAAAAATTTCCTACAATCAACGAGAAATCATCTCCTTGACGACCAGCTCTTTCTTTTGCTGTGTAAGGTACTCCGCGGGCACCATTTTTGTGGCCAGAAACTGAATAAATTATGTGAATTGATCATCTGTGACCCTAATTGCAAATAGCTGCACATCAAGAAAGTTATACTCAATACGTGTGTGCTCTTCTCCTGTCTCTATCCTTGATAGATGATCAGGCATGGAACTCAATCTTCCTAGCTTGACTACAACTTCAAAATCATACTCCTAGAACAACAACAACCATTGACAACTTTTTCCTCCTAAAGCAGGCTTATTCACCAAATAATTCAACGCAGAGTGATCAGTGAAAATATTGAAGTGCGCTCCCAAAAAATAATGCCTAGACTTCTGTAAAGCATAAACCATAGCTAACCCTTCTCTTTCCATCATGGAATAATTCTTATCTGCCTTGGACATTTTTTTTCTTGCAAAGGCTATGGGGCGACCAATTTATCTTGCTCCTGGTTGAGCCAATACTATACCCAACGCTATGCAAGATGCATCAACATGTACATGAAATTCCTTATTCCAGTATGAAAAAAACCAAAATAGGTACAGCTACCATCTTCTCTTTTAGTATGTCGAGGCTCTTCTGGAATTTTTCATCCCATTGAAAAGTGACATCTTTCTTTAATAACTTCTCCATTGGCATAGTTATCTGCACATGCCCCTTTATAAAATTTATGTAGTATCCAGTGTGTCCAAGTGTCATGTGTAGTTGTTTCACTATCTTAGGTGGATCTAGGGTTACAATAGCAGTAACCTTCGGAGGGTCCACCATGAGTCCTTTCTTACAAACAGCATGTCCCAGTAATATACCAAAAGGTACAAAAAAGATGTATTTCTTCAAATTCAATGATATTTGATATCGCCTACATGTATCCAACATTAGCTTAAATCTCACAACATCTTTTTTCAACAGCCCGAAGATAGTCCAACCATCAAACTAAACCTTGGGAAATTTTTGTATATACTCCTTGAAATCTGTGTTCTTAAACTAGCTCCAAAAATAGAAGAAAAGAGATATCAACGCCTTAGAAATAAGCCACTTCGAGGGGGAAACCTCAAATACATTACATGAATGAAGAATTCTTGGATGATTCAAATGACAAGACCTCCTTTCTATATATAGGATTCCATGGGGCCACAATGTAATCCTAGCCAACCTAACAATAACAATGTAAGGGCACAATAATAACAAGATTGGGGTTACAGGGGTACAATAATAACAATAAGGGGGCTACACTAATAACAATAAGGGGCTAAACTAGTAATATAGGGACCTAACATGCCCCTCTCCTTCAAAAAAGTATTTTCCTCAATGCTTGAGTAGCTTTGGGTGCTTCTGTATAAAATTCTCATCCTCCCATGTAGACTCTTCAGTGGGTAAGTTCTTCCACTTGATGAGATACTCTGAAATTGATCGATTTCGTAGCTATTGAGTTCTTGTTTCCTTTATGGCTTCAGGTTCCAATATGATTTTTCCTTCCGCATCAAGTTCTAGCAATATTGTTTGAACTGGAAGATTTTCACCTATAACCTTCTTTAAGCATGAAACATGGAAAATTGGATGCACTCGCAAAGAATCAGGAAGCTCCAATTTTTATGCCATAGTACCAATATTCTGCAACACCTTGTAAGGACCATAGTACTTCGGCAATAATTTATTATCCTTCTTAGCTTGCTTGAGGAACATTTGTTTGTATGGTTGTAGCCGTAAAAATACCCAGTCTCCTACATCAAAACTTGTCTCACTGCGATTTTGATATGCCTGTTGTTTCATTCAATTTTGTGCCAAATTTAGGTTATCCTGTAAGAGTTGGAGAACTTCTTGTTGATGCTCGATCTGATCTCCCACTACTTGAACCTTACAATTTTCTCTTAAATATGATGTGATGTGTTAGCCCCTTATGAATTCCTTCACAAGCAAGCAAGGGGCTAGAATGTCTTATGAGCCTTCAACGAATGCATTTCCCTTGAAAACACATCATCCTTGAAGCCCTTTTATGTTCCCTTCCTTTGACTGTTTTCCCCCCTGCTGTACTGATGTCAATGAGCCTTATTGTTGAATAATGATGCTCCAAAAAGGCCATTATCTGCCCCTTGTACCTCTACATAATGCTTCATTTCACCCCTTTTTCCCTTTTGTCAAAGTACCCTTTGTTCCCCCTAAATCCCACCTTACTTTCCTAAATCTCCCCAAAATCCCCATGAAATCCCACCCTTGCCCTTTGTTTTGCCAAATTTCCCCTTAGTCCTCCTATCGTTACCCTCCTATGGCTTTAAAATCCATTTAAAGGGCTTAAAAACCCATTTTTTAACCTTATGTTAGGGCTTAGCCCCTTTCCCACCAGCACCTTCCAAACTTTTCCCCATATAACCCAGCGCTAAGACCAAGTGCTTATACTTCAAGCGCCAATCGCAATCGGAAGTTTTCGGAGGGGAAAAATCCTTTGTTACACTGAAAAATCTCTGATGCGATTGCCCTGCTCTATAAGTCCCGCGATGTGTTATCCACCGTTGATCTGTTATCGGGATCGAACGGCCCACGCTAATCGAAATGCTTATGTTAAGTCCCCCGATCGGCCCATCGCAAATGTTTGCGATGCGATTGATCGCAGCTCCCTTCCGATCATCGCAATCGCAACTCCCTTCCGATCGTGATCGCACTCCCTGCCGATCGCTTTCCCCTCCAATTGATCGCAAGTCCCTCCCTCCGATTCCCGATCACGCCATCTCCCGATCCGATCCCGGCCGTCCATTTAACCCATGATCCGACAGTCATCGCACTTCCCACCCCATCGCAATCGGAACATTCATAATGTGTCACACTTTTTTCCCTCCGATTGCGATTTCTCCAATCCTAGTCGTCCATCTCCCCGCTGATCCAATGGCTATCGCATGTCTCCGCCCAATCGCAATCGAAATTTTTTTTGTGCCGCCCCTTTGTGTCCTCTCCGATTGCGAACCCCTGATCCACATCTCCACCGTCGATCCCCATGTAGATCCAATGGTCATCATTTTCCCTTCCAATCGCATCGTACATTCCAATCGCATCACAAATTATAAATGTGCATCACTCTCGTCCATTGCGATTGCGATTCTCTAACTTAATCCTGACCATCCGTTGGATCTAACAATCTGACGGCTCAAATCTAATCGCCCTCCACCATGCCGGTCCCACCACATACGATCACTTCCACTGCATTTCATCGCAATTCTTTGTATTTCCGTTCATATCCAAAGTTTCGGATTTTACACTAAAGTCTTATGTTTCATAGTTATTCCACCCAATGTTCATAAACCATTTCATGGACTAATGTAACGTCTAACCTGTCCTGTTGGGGTTCCCATGTTTTGGCTAGATTGGCAAGACCAAAAGATGAGACAACATCAGAACCACTTTTAGGCCCAAGGATCTAGCCCTCCTGGGCCCGGAGAGGGATCTCTCCAATAAAACAAAGAGTGATATGTCTTTAAAAGCTCAAGATGAGATGTTAGGCTAGGTATCAAGCACAAAGGGGGTTTTAAAATGATTTGGTTGAAGGGTTGCTGGGTTGGTCAGGAGATCACAGGCTGAGAAAGTAATGGGAGGGAAGGAACAAAGCAGCAGGAAGTTTCAGCTAAGAGGATAGGCCGAGAAAGTGCCATCCACTGGGCTATGGAGTCATGAAAGGAAATTACTTGCATCCACTAGCCAAGGCTTTCAAAGGGCAAGTCATCTACACTAAAGGATCTTTTAGGCAGATGGTGGAATGGAACATTAAGGAAAGAAGGTGGAAGAAGGAAAGACAACCAATTTTCTGTCTATAGATCAGGTCAGAGGTCATTTAACTCCAGACCTGCTTGGACATACTCAAAGGCAGCTCTCAAAGAGACAACGGGGCTGCTTATAGATCAGACCAGAGGTCATTTAACTCCAGGTCTGCTTTAGCAACTCCAAGGGAAAAATAGAGATAAGTTAAACAGAAGGGATCTTAAAAGGGCCAGCTGGTCGCGCAAGGATCCTAGTGGACAGGGCTAACACTTATCCCCAGTGTTCCCAAACCTTCCAGCTGAAACCCAGCAAGAACATCTAAGCACCGATTCAACCAATTCATACATCGGCCAGCAGGCAATAACATCCGCTGCGCTGGTTAAATCAACTGAAACCAGCTCTTAGATAGCACATAGAGCAGAAAACATAAAGGTAGGGAGAGCAGACAACATAGGGCACCTAACAAGGGTGAATCCTATACCATTATTCTGATGCCTACCAGAAGAACATGAAACAATATGGAAATGTAATAAACAGAGTAAGAAAACATCACCTATAGTAATAGACCAGGATCTTGTGAAATGTGCTTTGATTAATTGATGCAAAACCAGTCATGTACAATAAGCTCAATGGCTGTTACAATCCAAACTTCCTCCTCTCAGCCTATTACATACAAACTACTCTGTAACCCCCTCCCAAGACTGTTCTAACAGTCAAACTGAATCCCTCTAACAGCTACAGCCGAACAACTGAACAAAAACAACAACAACAACAACAACCTTTACATTATGTTCTTGGGGATTTCTTATAGGAGAAGATGAGAGAGAGAGGACAACAGGAGTAGATACAAATTAAATGAGATCCATTAAGACAGAATGGCGGAGGAGGCCGAGCCCACTCTGCTTAATGGCGTTCTGCTGTACTCTGTAATCTACTCTAGAGACTCTGTTAGGTCGAGATTGACCTCGGATATTTCTTTGGAGTCCTTTCTGGTGTTTGGAGCTCTGTGCTGCCATTCTGGAATAAATGAACTGGTGGATGGTCTGCAAGGTTCTCCATACTTCATAACTGCTACCTGACTGTCTTAAATGAGCTTCAGTCAGTGTAATTAATCGTTTCAGGGCTCGAGGAAGTATGGAGACTGCTGTAGGAAGGTGTACCTCTGGAGAAAACACGTTCTGCTGTTAGGTAGCGCAGTTATGACTTGCTGGTGCGCTCATTAATCTTCAAGCTGAGCCTTAATCCTTTGAATTGCGGGGTTAACATTAATCACGTCGACAGAAACCATTAACCCCTTTGAAACCATCCGCTGATCTGCTGGCAACGCTGAAAATACCTCTCTGTGCTATCTGCACAATTTCAAATAAACCTGTTACAAACCAGCAGGGGTGGCGGAGAAATGCTGCGGAGGCGGTGGAAGAAAGGCGGTGACGACTGTGGAAACGGCGGACACAATGGAACAATGGCGGAGGACGATTCATTAAAATTTAATGTGAAATGCGAAGGTTCGATTAACGGAGGAAATACAAAGGGAATGAAGGAAATGCAATGGAACGCGAGGGAACGATCATACGAAGTAGGACCCAGTGGAGGCAGAGGGCGATTAGACCAGAACCATCGGATCCAGGGGAGGATCAACGACCGAGATTGAATCGGAACCATCGCAATCAGGGGGTAAAAAGGTGTAACACATTTCAAACATTGCGATTGCGATGGGGTGGGAGGAGCGATGACCGTTGGATCTGGGAGGAAACGGACGACGGAGATGTAATCGGAACAATCGCAATCGGAGGGAGCAAAGGGTGACACATATAAAATTTTCCGATTGTGATCAAGGAGGATGAGCGATAGCCGTTGGATTGTGTATCAAACGGACGGACGGGATTAAATCGGGCGATCTCGATCGGGGAGGCACAACTGGAGTTTGCGATTAATCGCATCGCAAGTGATTGCGATGGGCTGATTGGAGGGGTGCGCATGAACTCTGTGATTGCGATTGGGCGGGGGCCTGCGATTGGCGCTCCGCCGTTCGATCTCCGCGGAAGATCAACGGTGCGGAACGCATCGCGAGACTTAACGTTATAAACAAATCACATCAGAGTTTTTGACATTACAAAGGAAATTTCACCCGCCCGGTCTTCCGATTGCGATTAGCGCTTGGGACTTAAGCGCTTGGTCCCAGCGCTGGGGAATATGGGGAAGTGGTTTGAAAGGGGTAGGCGGAAAGGGGCTAGGCCTTATAATAAGGTCGGGAAGTGGGTTTTTGGCCCATTCAATGTGGTTTGAGGTTAGCAAAGGGGAACGATAGAGGAATAAAGAGGGAAAATGGCCAATCAAAGGGTAAGGATAGAATTTTAAGGGGACTTTGGGAGGTTAAGAGGGTAAAAGGGGAAAAGAAGGGGAGGCAAGGGGGGAAATAAAAAGAGGCTAAGTGGGGGTGAAATAAGAGGGAAAAAGGGAGGCCCTTAGGCATTTCTTCACAAACAAAGGGGCTTTATAATAGGAATCAGCAGAGGGGAACTTATCAAAGGATAAAAGACACATGGAGGCTTCAAGGAGACTGTGTTTTCAGGGGAAATGCATTCCTTGAAGACTCAGGAACATTTTAACCCCCTATTTGCTTGTTAAAAAGTTTATAGGGGGGCTAACAGTGGCTCCACATGGGGATGGCTTCTTCTTCAAGGAGTCAAGAATTCAGAAATTGATCTCTTGGTGTAGGCCAGATGCCTGCTGCTATAAGCCATCTCTTTCTTTCTTTGATCAGCTGCCACACGCTATGAAGACAACATATCAACAGTAAAATTTCTCCCAAACAACTACCTACCCACACTATAGTCCTAACATTTTTCTTCTTGGGTGCATTTGGACTAGGAGACCCTTCACATTTTATTTTGAAAAAAAAAAAACAAACCTATTCTAAACCTACCCTTATTTCTCCATGAGACTAGATTAAACAGTTGGCCTCATATGCTTCTCTACCTACACTACTACCTGCTAGGATTAGAATGTCTAACAGGCTTCTTCTCTACATTCTAAGACAGAAATTGAAACAACTAACTACATGCTCATAGACTGAGCTTTATTGAGCTTTTCCTACCTACCCTACTCTAACCGGAAATCTCCGATGCTCTAGGTGATACAATAATGCCAATGCAGCCAGTCAAGTAATAGAAAAAAGGGGAAGAAGAACTGACTGCTCATCAGAGACAACCGTAGGATGCTCTGCATGCGGATCTTCAAAAATGAGGCCACCAGCGGTGGTGACCAATCCTGATGTCTTTGGCTCTTGTAGAAGATAAATGCTTGAGGGACTGAGCCAATCAGGGCCTCCATATATTCTGCCACAGGATCAACAAAAATATGATATATACTTTCCTTTTTAAGGCCTGCCATGGCTGGTAGGCTGTCTGTATCCCGGGCAGCTTCGATCACTGGATCTGCAGTGAGGCCTTCGTAACCACATTCCTCCTCTTCCTGGTTGGGAGTATTTGGCAGATGAGCATCAACCAGGAATACCTCTTCTCCCACTGGACCGAGACAAACATGTCTGCGGGAAAAAAGATTTTTCTCATCTTCATTGCAGCCTGAGCTAGAGGGCTCATTATATTCGACCGTGCTGTCCTCTAGTAACGCAGGCTGGTCCTGCTGTAACTCCGTGAAAAAATTAACATATTATTGAGCGGGGGTTTCTTTGATTACCTCAAACCTTTCGGGATAAGGCTCAGGATATTCATTCCGCTCAAGATCTTTTTCATCTATTTCCTCCTTGTCCTCTGCGCTGAAGGGCTGCAGGCTTCCATCCTCTCGGCAAGCATAACTAATGTTTGGATATAAAACAGAGAGAATATTGGATGAATCTTCGTCTGTCATCATGCTTTCAACGCTTTCTCCATCAGTATCGTAGATAGCCTGCATTGACTCATCATTTTCTTGAAGTTGATGGTCGTAATCTTCCTCCCATGAATCTACCGATGATGGCTCTGCAAGCTCAGTTTCCCCTTGGAAAAAACTATCATCAGACAGATCATCATCAGAGAAATCATAATTACAAGCATTGTCACCCATCAGGTCTTCGGGACTCTCAACGAGTCTTTCTTCAAAATGATCTGCAAGTTCATTTTGTGATTCAAAATTGTGTTCTTCATACATGCTTTGCATGTAACCTCTGTCTTGCAGTGATCTGATTTGTCTCTTTTGAGGACAAGGAGTAGGTCTTCTCCAATCATCATTTCTGGTTTCGGCCTCATATTCTTGCTCTTTTGCTTTCAGAAAGGAACTGGCAGTCTCTATCAGTCTTTCCAGCTTGTCCTCTAAAGAGATCTGTGTTGTTTTCTCTGTTCGGTCCTTTCTTGCTGCTTGTAATCTTTCTTCCCTGCACTTTATGTTGTACTCAACAGTGATTGCTATATTTTTCATTTCCTCCAGGCTCGAAGGTTCTCTTTGCCTTATATGGAATTCCACCTCGGGGTCAAAAGAACTTGGATAGTGCAATAAAGCCCATCCCAAAGGTGGTTTTATGTCAGAAGGCATCGCATCATATACCTTATTAAACCTGGCTGAAAACTCTTGCACTGTCTCTCTTGGCTGTCTTCTCAAATTTTGATATTCTTTTAGGATGAGGAGAGCATTCTTCGAGGCCGCCCATCTATCAAGGAAAACTTGAGAAAACTGATGGAAGCTGAAAATGCTTGCTTCTGGAAGGCCTCTGAGCCAACTCTTAACATTTCCTTGTAATGACAAAGCAAAAATTCTAATGCACACATCATCTTCTTCTATTTCATATAGCTCAAGTAAATCCTCAAGGTTTTGAACATGTTCTTCAGCAGTAGCCCCTTTATTTTCTCCGTCAAAATGAGGTAGCTGGTTAATAAGCTCTGCAGGAAGGGGTTGGAAGAAAAGAGGTAAAACCAGGGACTTATATCTTTCTATGACCTTTGTAGGTGTGGGTGGTGTAACAATGGGCTCATGGCTGCTTGAAGCTTCTTGAAGGGTGGGTGATACAACAAGAGCTTCTTGTTCCACCAGTTTCTTCACAAGAGTACAGGTCTGCTCACGGTCTGCAGACTGAGGCTTGAGGTCTTTCCCACATTCAGTGTGGGTTTCGTCTTTGTACACCTGATTAGGCTTAAAGTAGGACAGAACATAGTGATAGACAAAAACAATGAATTCTTTAAACCAAATCCAACCCGTATGTTCTACCCTTCTATGGGGTCTGGCCATTTTTCAGGTTCTTCCTCCAGTGGAGTCTTCGAGGATTATGGAGTGTGGAGTCGCCAGGTGGATGTATATGAACATTTGAAGTAGGATGCTATCCACCATCAGCAATGTGAATGCCAATCTAACCAGAGATCTTGGGTCTATGAGTGCCTAAGAATGTTTGAGGTGAAATGCACTCAACTCCCCAGTATGGTCACCATTATGTTGGGGTTCCCATGTTTTGGCCAGATTGGCAAGACCAAAATATGAGACAACATTAGAACCACTTTTGGGCCCTAGGATCTAGCCCTCCTGGACCCAGAGAGGGATCTCTCCATGAAGCAAAGAATGATATGTCTTTGAGAGCTCAAAATGAGATGTTAGGCTAGGTATCAAGCACAAAGGGGTTGCAATGATTTAGTTTGATAGTTAACAGGTTGGTAGGAGAGATCTGGTACAGTAATGGGAGGGAAGGAACAAACAGCAGGAAGTTTCGGCTAAGAGGATAGGCAGAAAGTGCCATCCATTGGGCTATGGAGTCAGGAAAGGTAATTACATGCAACAACTAGTCAAGGCTTCCAAAGGGCAAGTCATCTATACTAAAGGATCTTTTAGATAGATGGTGGAATGGAACATTAATGATTGAAGGTGAGAGAAGGAAAACATCCAAGTTTCTGTCTATAGATCAGGTCAGAGGTCATTTAACTCCAGACCTACTTGGACATACTCAGAGGCAGCTCTCAAAGAGGGACAAAGGGGCTGCTTATAAATCGGACTAGAGGTCATTTAACTCCAGGTCTGCTTTAGCAACTCCAAGGGGAAAACAGAGATAAGATTAACAAAGGGATCTTAGAAAGGCCAGCTAGTCGTGCAAGGATCCTAGTGGACAGGGCTAACTCTAATCCCCAGTGTTCCCAAACCTTCCAGCTTAAACCTCAACAAGAACATCTAAGAACTGATCCATCCAATTCATACATCAGAGAGTAGGCAATGACATCCGCTACACTAGTTAAATCAACTGAAATCAACTCTTAGATAGCACATACAACAAAAAACATTAAGGGTAGGGAGAGCAGGAAACATAGGGCACCTAACAAGGGTGAATCCTATGTTATACTTCTGTTGCCT
Organism: Pinus albicaulis; assembly: GCA_034641835.2. Lineage (NCBI taxonomy): Eukaryota > Viridiplantae > Streptophyta > Pinopsida > Pinales > Pinaceae > Pinus > Pinus albicaulis. The sequence continues at coordinate 190,830,515 of CM076578.1, read as the reverse complement.
ACCAGAAGAACATGAAACAACGTGTAAATGAAATAAACAGAGTAAGAAAACATCACCAATAGTAGTAGACCAGGATCTTGTGAAATGTGCTTTGATTAATTGATGCAAAACCAGTCATGTACACTAAGCTCAATGGCTAATAAAATCCAAACTTCCTCCTCCCAGCCTATTACATACAAACTACTCTGTAACCCCCTCCCAAGACTGTTATAACAGTCAAACTGAATCCCTCTAACGGCAACAACCGAACAACTGAACAACAACAACAACAACAACAACCACCTTTACATTATGTTCTTGGGGATTTCTTATAGGAGAATATGAGAGAGAGAGAACAGCAGGAGTAGATACAAATTAAATGAGATCCATTAAGACAGAATGGCGGAGGAGGCCGAGCCCACTCTGCTTAATGGCGTTCTGCTGTACTCTGTAATCTGCTCTGGAGACTCTGTCAGGTCAAGATTGACCTCAGATATTTCTTTGGAGTCCTTTCTGGTGTTTGGAGCTCTGTGCTGCCATTCTGGAATAAATGAACTGGTGGATGGTCTGCAAGGTTCTCCATACTTCATAACTGCTACTTGACTGTCTTAAATGAGCTTCAGTCAGTGTAATTAATCGTTTCAAGGCTCGAGGAAGTATGGGGACTGCTGTAGGAAGGTGTACCTCTGGAGAAAACACGTTCTGCTGTTAGGTAGCATAGTTATGACTTGCTGGTGCGCTCATTAATCTTCAAGCTGAGCCTTAATCCTTTGAATTGCGGGGTTAACATTAATCACGTCGACAGAAACCATTAACCCCTTTGAAACCATCCGCTGATCTACTGGCAACGCTGAAAATACCTCTCTGTGCTATCTGCACAATTTCAAATAAACCTGTTACAAACCAGCAGGGGTGGCGGAGAAATGCTGCGGAGGCGGTGGAAGAAAGGCGGTGACGACTGTGGAAACGGCGGACACAATGGAACAATGGCGGAGGACGATTCATTAAAATTTAATGTGAAATGCGAAGGTTCGATTAACGGAGGAAATACAAAGGGAATGAAGGAAATGCAATGGAACGCGAGGGAACGATCATATGAAGTAGGACCCAGTGGAGGCGGAGGGTGATTAGACCAGAACCATCGGACCCAGGGGAGGATCAACGGCCGAGATTGAATAAGAACCATCGCAATCGGGGGGTAAAAAGGTGTAGCACATTTCAAACATTGTGATTGCGATGGGGCGGGAGGAGCAATGACCGTTGGATCTGGGAGGAAACGGACGGCGAAGATGTAATCGGAACAATCGCAATCGGAGGGAGAAAAGGGTGACACATATAAACTTTTCCGATTGCGATCAAGGAGGACGAGCGATAGCCGTTGGATTGTGTATCAAACGGACGGATGGGATTAAATCGGGTGATCTCGATCGGGGAGGCACAACTGGAGTTTGCGATTAATCGCATCACAAGTGATTGCGATGGGCCGATCGGAGGGGTGCTCATGAACTCTGCGATTGCGATTGGGCGGGGGCCTGCGATTGGCGCTCCGCCGTTCGATCTCCACGGAAGATCAACGGTGTGGAACGCATCGCGAGAATTAACGTTATAAACAAATTGCATCGGAGTTTTTGACATTACAAAGGAAATTTCACCCGCCCGGTCTTCCGATTGCAATTAGTGCTTGGGACTTAAGCGCTTGGTCCCAGCACTGGGGCATATGGGGAAGTGGTTTGAAAGGGGCAGGCGGAAAGGGGCTAGGCCTTATAATAAGGTCGGGAAGTGGGTTTTTGGCCCATTCAATGTGGTTTGAGGTTAGCAAAGGGGAACGATAGAGGAATAAAGAAGGAAAATGGCCAATCAAAGGGTAAGGATAGAATTTTAAGGGGACTTTGGGAGGTTAAGAGGGTAAAAGGGGAAAAGAAGGGGAGGCAAGGGGGGGAATAAAAAGAGGCTAAGTGGGGGTGAAATAAGAGGGAAAAAGGGAGGCCCTTAGGCATTTCTTCACAAACAGAGGGGCTTTATAATAGGAATCAGCAGAGGGGAACTTATCAAAGGATAAAAGACACATGGAGGCTTCAAGGAGACTGTGTTTTCAGGGGAAATGCATTCCTTGAAGACTCAGGAACATTTTAACCCCCTATTTGCTTGTCAAAAAATTTATAGGGGGGCTAACATCAACCACAAAGGCTTTAACCTTTTTTGCTTTAGCAAAATCTATTAACTCCAAATCTCAATGCAAGATGGGGTGTTGGTTGATCTAGAAGATAGGTGAGCACACAAATAACACCGTTTCTAATTTGTTTGGAAAGATAATCAGGACCAGTATTTAGTTCTCCTTCAATGCCGCGCTCACTAGTGTATTGCCTTGTTTGGCAATTGTAGCTATCTGGTCCACTCTTCCTTCATTTGGATTTGGCAGTGATTGAGAGTCTCTGCTCTGTTTTCCCTAGGAAGATTAAGTGTAAGTTAGCAAAAATTTAGTTATCTGTTTACTTTTTGTTCCATGTGGTGTAATGAGGTACATGACTAGCTATTAACTGTGGATGAATTATTGATAAGAGAAGCTCAATATTTATATTCGGTAACCTATACAGACTTCATTTCTGCTTTGCTAGTCATCATCAAAACAGAACCCCCAAAGGGAGGACAATTTAAGTCAAATTTTGATAAGGCTGCAAAAAGAGATCCCAGAAGAGCAGTTAGTGGAAGGGTAATAACGAGCAGGAATGGGGAGATGATTTCAGTCTATATGGAAAAAATAGGAATCAACATTAACAATCAAGCAGGAATGAGGGATTTTATAGCGGAGTTAAATTTTTCCTAGGCCTAGCCTGGAAAGAGTGGCAATGGAATGGAGTGGAATTCTCAGACTATAATCAATGTTGTGATGACAGAATGCATTTATTCTCGAATTTGGAAGTTTGAACCCCCAATGTCAATGGATTAAAAGGTGTTTCAGCAGAAAGGTTAGAAATAGATCTCATTATGCTACAAGAGCAGCCAACAAGGTTGCTGATTGGCTTTCTAACATGCCATTGAGTGGCAAGTATATGACATCAAGATTTTCAAAACCTGAGGTTCAAAGGAAGAATAATGAATTATTGAAATTAATAGTAAGTCAAAATGTTGAGACTTGGAAAAAACACTAGGCCTTGGGGAGCTGACATAGATGTCCCTGTTTTTTCAATTAGAAAGATTAAGGCATGATACCTTAAGTTGCAGGACATCAAATTTATGGACTGATTTGCAAATCCCTCCATAATTTGCGACAATGGTGGCAGCCATTAGTAAGTAGTATAAATCATAGTTTAATTCTTATGAAGTTTCTGTTTGTTTTCACACCTGGAGAAGAATTGGGATTGTTAAGTCACTTTCTCTCTGCATTATCTCAGTCTCTATTAGCCATTAGCAATCAGAAGAAGGCTATAAAGGATAGGATCAAAGCCCAAACGCTCCCTCAAGGAACTGTGAGGGAAGAGGGTCCTGCCTGTCAATTGCATAATTAAAAACGATGGGAATCCTCTAAGGAGACAGTCCAGATTGACAAGCAATATGTTCATAGGCAGGAAGAGTCCTCCACGTGGAATGATAGTAAGCAAACCTTTGAGAAGTGATAATTTTCCTTGAACATGTGCTCCTCAAACAATAAATTCACAAGTCACTTGTTAGTGTGGGTGAGAGATTTCAATGACTGGAGAATAATACTCTGTTTTTTAAGTTGGAGGTGAGAGAAATCATCAGGGAGGCAATGGAAAAAGCTATAGCATAGTTTACTAAGTGAGTGTGGAAGCATGAGGAAGACAAGAGGGCTGCTGACATTGAGTTAAGGATAGAACATTGCTGCAAGCTTGACCGCATTTTCCAGCTTTCCCAGTTCAATGCAAGACTAAGTTCAAAGTCAAGGAGATTAGATTGTACACTGATGGTTCAAAGAGAACAAGCGACTAAGTGGATGCCAACAAGGTGCTACTTAGCCACTGGGAGAGGTGCTTGGAGCAGCTGCCGCACTAATCATTCTTCCAGTGATAAGCTCAAACAACAATGATGACAACCCAAGCCAAAAAAACAAGGCAATCCATAAAATGTACAATAAATCCCCATTATGCTTATTAGTTGTTAAAGGAGGGACAAACAGTCTTTGTATTGTTACTGATCTTAATAATGCTGAAAACAAATTGATGCAAACATCAGAAATACTCTGAAATCCTCTTGTACATGTAGCTGATAACAATGTTGCCAGAAGCAAGAATGCGGATGGAAAAAAAATTAGGAACTGGGAAGCGAGAATCCCAAAAAATAGAAATTAAAAAAAAAAAAAATGAAAACATGAAAGATAAAGAAGATATAAAGCAATATAAATGCAAATATATTTCAATATTTTACTTCTTAAACGATAAAGCATGAGAAATTACATCGTGATTCATGGTTCATATGAAAAGGATGAATAACTTTTTTTTTCAAAGAAAACCTCCCAAGATCCCCGCACCCCCCCTTCTCCCAAATATCTAGATGGAGAGCAGGACAATCACCAACCACAACAGCAGCTGGAAACCCTGACAGACTCGACTGGCTTTGAACCTGTGACCTATGCCATCCCCATCAACAACATGCCTTTGGCAGATGGTTCAACTAATTGAGCCAACCCTTGGGCCTACATAACTATTATTTATTAGCCAAATTTTGGAATTTAAAATATGACTACACACCAAATTGTGGAAGCTGCAAAAATTGAGTTATGAAGATCAACTCAAAGCATTAGTGCAACTGTTCCACAATCTCATCATCCTTGTAAACAAACAAAGACCACCATGGAGAGCAGGACAACCACCAGCCACAACAGTAGCTAGAAATCCTGACAGACTCGACTGGCTTTGAACCTGTGACCTATGCCATCCCCATCAACAACATGCTTTTGGCATATGGTTCAACTAATTGAGCCAACCCTTGGGCCTACATAACTACTATTTATTAGCCAAATTTTTGAATTTACAATATGACTACACACCAAATTGTGGAAGCTACAAAAATTGAGTTATGAAGATCAGCTCAAAGCATTAGTGCAACTGATCCACAATCTCATCACCCTTGTAAACAGCCAAAGACCACCCTGTGTTCATCATCTAACTTCTTGTTTACTTTGCAGGCCAGAGCCTACATCATAGTGGACAGCAGAGTGCCTGAAGAATGGATGGATGAATTAGCTAAAAGGGTTTTTATTCCATTATTTGGCATTTGTATGCACATCCTAATGAACTTTCAACTTATGTACTCTTTTATTTATTACCTCATTTTACTCTGACATAGGGAAATGCATTTTTAACTTCGATATGTTCACTACAATAATTCTTGGTAAGGTCCATTATTTGCTGATATAACAAAGGAAAAAAATAAAATAATTTGTAAACAATTCTCGGATGATGTTTTTAAAATATATCCTAGACAAATTCCACTAGGCCAGGGAAATGCTACTTCTTTTATCTTTTTTGCCATCCCTGATACCCTCCCTTCATACCTGACTGTCGGCATCTTCAACTTTATCTCAGTTACCAAGATAACAGACATTACTTTGACAATTCAATTGGTTATATTTCCTTCTCCATAGAAAGCTCTACTAGTGATGTTCCCAATACATCATTCTGAGTGAGACAGAAATGGAGATGGATAGATTAAAGAAAAATGAGCCTCGATCCTTGAAATAAACATTATGGTCATTAAAAAATATATAATTAATAGGGAAGACAAAGTAATAGATAAAGATAAGATAATTTTATTAATGTCCAACGAATGACCACAAAAAGGTCAATGGGACTGCTGGTTACAATGATTACAGCATACTAGCTGGTGGACCAAACGGTCCCCTTTCTTTATAAGAGCAGGAAAAGAAAAACTACAAAGAATACAAAAGTAAAAGTCTGGATGACTAAAACATCTTGACAATGAGTTGTGGTGAAGAAGTCCTGGAGGAGAAGGATGAGCCTCCTGAGTGGGGGGAAACTCCTTCTCCTAGCATCCGAGGCTGTTAGAAGAGGACTGAAGGAAACTTATCAATGTTTGTTGCCCTGAAGAGGAGTTGGACTGTTGCCGCTGCCGTTGGGAGGATTTGGGGCGCCCCTTGGGGGTGGGGGGGTGCCTGGTTCTGGATCGCTGATGGGGTCTAGTGGTACGAGATTCTCGGATCCGCACTGACCTGGAGTCATGGTCTAAGGATCGATTGGTCTCTCTCTTGGTGCCCTGAGATGCTGGGAGTGCTCTGAAGAAGTCAGTGATCCTCTGTGTGGTGGCCAAGGCGGACGAAGGCTGGAGTAGAGTCAAACGGTGTCTGAAGGTCTCCTTGAGGTAAAGTGCCAAGCATCTCTGGTCGGTGTATCTAAGGAAGCTGGCTGATAAGCAATAAAAGCGCCCGCAGATCCCATAGTAGACAGGGCATCTGAAGATGAAGTGTGACTCAGTTTCCACCTCCTGTAAGTGACAGAGTTGACAGATCCTCTCCATCTTGTCAATATGGTGGTTTGTTTCCACCCGAAGCTTGTGTGATCCAACTCTGAGCTGCCTAAGGGGGATCCTGATGGCATGCATCCAATGCTGGAGGGTATAAGGGGGTCGACTGATGAGTCCATCTCTGATCTCGAAGAAGTTCTCAGCGTAGAAGGCCATCTTTAGGCGCAGAACACCTGGAGGATTGACCCATTGTGTTGTCGACTGAGCAATAGCTAAGAGGGAGACGATGCAACCCCCCAAACCATCAAATGATGGAGCCTGCATATTTTTTTTTAGCTCATGCGAATGGTGTAAAATTTTATAGAAAAATTATTTTCGGCCGCCAGAGCCACTAAATTCCGGTTCACCGCCATCTTTAATGGGTTTTAGAACCCTTTCAACAAAAGAACTCTGAAGAAGGTTGCCGGAAGAAATTGCACGTTAAGAAATGGATAACACTGTACACGAGGAGGATTTTAAGCGCAAAGTCGAAGGCTGAAGGATGTAACTTGCACACGTTGTATCCATTCGAGCTCTTGAAAATTATAGCGGAAAATGAAATCAAAGATGTAGCAGATGAGATACCAAGTTCTTGTTCAATTTTGAAGGCCTGGACACAATTGTGTTGGATAAGACAAGGAGGCAATTCTTCAACTATGCAGGCATCAGCTCGGTGTATCGAGTGATTTCTGGGAAAGTGAGAGTTCCTTTGTGAACAAGACAAGTTTATACCTTTACTTCATTGTGGAGAAGTGTTAAATTTGGAAAACTAGGTCCAAACTCCATCTTGTGATGCTCAGATGAAGATTCCAATATTTGCATTGGATTCCTCTTTCAGAGAGGTGTAAAATTGATCTAAAATTGATTTTAATCTGATGAGCAGAACATTTATTTTGAATTTATTATTTATAATAAATTTAAGTGCAGGTCGGCCTTAAGGTTTTTACCCCCAGCAGATGTGTCACACACCTCTCATGATTGGTATTTATAGGGTCAACGTTGGAGCATTTTCCACTGATCTCAACACACATCTCCTCCTCTTATACGAGCATCTAAGGAGCAAGAAGGACGAAGTTTACCGCAGCCATAAGGATGAAGTTTACTGTAGCAAGAAGGACGAAATTTACTGCATCCAAAAATCTGCGGTTAGTGTTTAGGGGGAAGTTTGACCAGCGTTGACTTTGGTCAACGCATGGTCCGATTGGGCTAAATTTTGGAGGAGACTTCAATCTAAGGAGGCCGTACTCTTTGGCACATAAATCGAGGTCAAAGGTTGACCAAAAGTTGAGTTGCATTGACTTTTAGTGTTGCTGCCATGCGTTGACTTTTCTGGGGCAGCATTGACTTTTCTGAGGTTGACTTCTAAGTTGACCATGTGACTGTTTTGAGGACTGTTGTGACACATGCTGGGTTGGCTGACCGTGAAGTCTTTGTTGGTTGAAGCATCATGTTGACCATCTTAACGCACCATCACCTTTATCTATTTCTGACTTGTCTTCTAAAGGATCACTAGTATGTCTTCTAAAGGATCACTAGTATGTTCTATCTGCATTTTACTTGTAAATTCATGTAATTGTTGTTGATAAAAGTAAAGTTGCATCAAGCATAGAACATCTACATAAATTTAAATGGTATCAGAGCTGACATGAAGACAAGCCCTAACTTATAGCAATCACCAAAAGAGAAAAATGGGTTCCACAAGTTATGGCTTCAAGGAGGATGACAAGCTGACCGGAAGAGATGACTTCCATGCTTGGAAGATGATATTAGATCTCAAATTAGAAGACCATGATCTCATGGACTATGTACTGGGTAAGATACAAGAACCTCCATCCACTACTACTGCTATTGCTAAAACCAAGTATAAGAAGGGGGAGATCAAAGAAAAGATAATGATCAGGGAATCCATATATAAAAGTCTGGTTGCCTACATATCTGAGCTAGGCACATACAAAGAGATGTATGATAAGTTGATACAAATGTTCAAAATAATCAATGCAAACCAAGTGCTATTCTTCAAGAATCAATTGAAGAATCTGAAGAATGGCAGGGATGAGTCTGTCCAAACATACTTTCTGAAACTGACTGAGATCAAGAACAATATGCTGGCTATTGGGGAGACAATAGCTGATCGTGAGATGGTATCATGGTACTCATTGCACTTGGAGGGCTCGCATATGAATGGCAAGTATTCAACACTACCATTCTCAATAATAATACAATTCCTAACTTTGACGAGCTACTGTCAAGATGCATGCAAGAAGAGACAAGAATGAAGTAATACGAAAATGACAGAAATGCTACCTACGCTGCTCATTCTAGAAAGAAGAACTCTGGTGGTTCAAAGAACAAAGGAAGAGCAGGGGCCCAAGGAAAGAATGGCAAGTGAGTCACTTGTCATAGGCCAGGTCATCATGCTAGAGAATGTCCTTTCAAGAAGGATTCTCCCAATAGTGATGACAACAACAACAACCGGAGGAATGGAAATCAAAGAAAAAACAGGTCCAAAGGAAAGAGGAAGGCTCCCTCTGGCAGAAACAATCAAACTTTCAAAAGGTCTAGAAACTCCAGGTATGAGGAGTCAAATATTGTTGATAAAAGAAATGAATACATTCTTGTATCTGCCCTCTCTGTTTCATCCCTGCCCGACACTATGGATGTCTGGCTGATAGATAGTGGTGCCTCAAGACACATCATTGGGTTCAAGGAATCACTTTCTGACATGGTTGAGAAGGATACTAATCTGGAAATTATCCTTAGAGATAATGCCACATATCCCGTGAAAGGGACAGGGACTGTGACCCTCCACTTGTCTCAAGGACAAGTCCTACATTTGCAGGATGTACTCTATGTACCAAAATTGAAGAAGAACCTTGTCTCTATATCAGACATGGAAGACAAAGGTTTCAATGTGGCATTCACTAATGGAAAGGTGCGCATGTGGAAGAAGAATCTCAAGGAAGCTATCATGATTGGTTTTAGAGTTGGAACACTCTACCAGGTTGGAGGAAGTCCACTGGGAGCTATGACATGTGATACTATTCGACAAACTGAACTATGGCACCGAAGGTTTGGACACCTTCATTACAAGGCCCTTCTCGAAGCAAGGAAGGTGGTGACAGGGATGCCCGAATTTGGAAATAATCATGAAGGTGTAAGTAAGGGTTGTGCCGAAGGAAAGCATACAAGGCGACCTTTCCCCTCAAGTGTCACAAAGACATCTGATATTTTGCAACTGGTCCATTCTAATCTATCTGGTATGCTACTCGTGACATCCCTGGGAGGATTTTCTTACTATATGACATTCACTGATGACTTCTCCCGCAAAACCTGGATATACTTCTTGAAGAAGAAGGATGAGGCTTTCATGTGGTTCCGTACCTTCAAAGCCTTCGTGGAAAATATGACAGGGAAGAAGATCAAGATTTTGAGGACTGACAATGGCACTGAATATGAGTCAAATGAGTTCAAGGACTTTTGCAGAGAAGCTGGCATTAAGAGGGAGACCACTACTGCCTATACTCCTGAGCAGAATGGCGTTGCTGAATGAAAGAACAAGACCATTGTGGAAGCTGCCCATGCCATGCTATGTGACCAGGGTCTACCGAAGTTTTTGTGGGGAGAAGCTGCGAATACTGTTGTATACATTCAAAATCGATGCCCTCATTCCGCTCTGGACTCTAAAACTCCCGAAGAGGTTTTCACTGGTAAGAAACTTGATGTCTCACATTTTAGAATTTTTGGATGTCTTGTTTATTTTCATGTGCCAAAAGAAAAGAGAAGTAAGCTGGATGCTTCTGGGAAGAAAGGAATATTTGTGGGCTACAGCGAAACTTCTAAGGCCTATAGAGTCTATGTACCTGGTCAAAGGGAAGTAGAGATATGCCATGATGTCACTTTTGACGAAGATGATTCCTTGAAGAAAGTAGTAGATCTTCCGAGATCTGAGGAAAATCATGAGCAAGGCCTGGAAATCAAGAAGAACCACAAGATGAGACAATGCCTAATGCTTAAGGACCAATGGACCCAATCGATCCATCTCCTTCACTGAGAAAGAGACCATCATGGCTCAGGGACACTCTCGAAGATGCTGAGGGACATGTTGCCCCGAGAGGGACATTCTGAGAAAGCAAGAAGCCATGTAGATACCAAGGGTATCTGGCTGCCATGAGTACTATTGTACAATCTGAACCTGGATCTTTTGAGGAAGCCGTAAAGCATCAAGTCTGGAAGGATGCTATGCACGAAGAATATGAGTCCATAATGAAGAACGATGTTTGGGATGTGGTTCCAAGACCGAAGGACAAATCAGTTGTCACCGCAAAATGGCTCTACAAGATCAAGCATGGATATGATGGAAGTGCTGAAAATTTCAAGGCAAGATTTGTTGCCCGTGGCTTCTCTCAAAAGGAAGGAATAGACTATGATGACATATTTGCACCTGTGGCATGATATACCACCATTCGATCAATCATAGCCCTTGCTGCTATGCAAGGATGGAGTCTTCATTAGATGGTTGTCAAGACCGCTTTTCTGCATGGTGCAATAAAGGAAGAGGTGTATGTAGAACAACCTTTGGGGTTTGAAGTCCAGGATCGGGACACCCATGTCTGTAGGTTGAAGAAAGCCCTCTATGGGTTGAAGCAAGCACCCAGAGGTTGGTACGAGAGGATAGATAGCTACTTGATGAAGCTGGGCTTCACTCTAAGTAATGCTGATCTGAACCTTTACTTCAAGGTTGTCCAGGGGAAGCCTCTCATTCTGGTGCTGTATGTGGACGACCTCTTCCTGACAGATGCTGACCCTCTTATTCATCAATGCAAGAGGGAACTCGCTGCTGAGTTCGAGATGAAGGACAGGATGTCTTTGTGACTGACCCAATTCTATTCTAAAATAAAGAGGCTAGCAAAGCAAGTTACGGCGAGATGACGCATGATGTTTGGATTGCACTAGTGGACGGAGTTCTCCCTAGTTGAGAGGGAGTGTTAAAATTGGACAACTAGGTCCAAACTCTGAGTTGTGCTGCTCAGATGACGATCCCAATATTTTTAATGGATTCCTCTTTCGGAGAGGTGTAAGATTGATCTAAAGATCATCTCGATCAGATGAGAAAAACATGTACTTTGAATTTATTTCACTTATGTTCTAGGTCGGCCTGGAATAAAATATAGACTTAAATGTCTTAAAGGACGTGTCACACACCCCCAAATATTCCTGTATATTGGAGAGACTTAGAGTTCATTTGAGACACATTGTTGTGGAGGAATTCTCTCTCTCTAGATAGCGTCGGAGCTATGATATATATGGAATATTCTTTGTTTGGGTTGTTCTGGGGTGATGTGTGACACACTTGGCTGAATTACCTATTGGAGAATTTGCTGGTAGAAGCATCCTGCTGATCGCCGTAACGCCACCATTTATTATCTCTGTTTTGGCTTGTCTTCTATCGATCTATTAGCATGTTCTATCTTCTTCAGTATTGTGCCCTAATCTGAAATGGCATAGAACATGTTCAGAAACTTAACACCTATACTCTTAATCAAGAATATCTCATCGTTTTCAAGGTGATGTGATATAACAAGTATATTCCTGAGGGATGTTTGACTTCTCCATTGGAAATTGCATATTTGAAAAAAATGAAAAAAATATTGAGTCATCTGCCACCTTCAGGTGCATTACTTCATAATATTTACCTAAGGGATAAGTTGATTTCAATTAATCTAGAAGCAGTTGGGTTCATTGTGCTTGCTGGCATTGGGGTTCATGTCAAATACTAATGTGTAGTAAAAAATAACTGTTACAAAGTGAAAGTTAGTAGCTAAGATAAAGATTTCAATTTACCCAGAAGTGGTTGAGTTAATTATGCTTGTGACATTTGGGTCCATGTGAAATACTCAGGGGTAGTGATAAAAAGTGTTAAAAGTGAAAGGCCATAACTAAGGTAAACCTTGCTCAGGTGTAGTGACAAAAAGTGTTAAAAGTGAAAGGTCGTAACTAAGGTAAACCTTGCTGACAGTGTTGTGAATTAATAGTTGAAAGTGGGTGGTGCACCTGGGTTTTGTCAATATTTGTTGTTTCTAGGTTCTGTTCACTTAACTTCAAATTTATGACTTTGCCATCTGCTAATTTTTAATCTCAACTGGCAGTTAGGGTTAATGTGGTCTTATTTCTGAACCGTTCCCATTACATGCATATCCGATGTACTCCAGGACACAGGTCAAATAATCATGCGGAATTTGTAGCCAAAGGAACATATCTCACATAGTCATGCTGAATTTGTAGCCTTGGCTGTTAAGAACATATCTCGCAGTAGCCTCCCTCAAAAATATAAAAACTGCAACTAATGGTATCCACTGGGAAAACAAGAAAAATAATGTGAAAATGTGTTCTTACAGTGAATTCTTCATGAAATACAGGAGGTAATGCTCTCCTTTGGTTGACTATCTTTTCTGACGTTCAAAACCACTGTAGGAATACACTAATCATTTCCAGCAACAGATCACTACACTAATGATTAAGCCAATCACAAAGTTTTCTAGAACTCCAGGGATTGGTTATTTTTCCAGGTTTTTCAACTTTACTTTTAAATGGGCATTTTTTTTCATTGACTAAATAACAAATTAAATTATCATTGACTTGCTTCATGTCAAAAAATACAATTACTTCAAGTTAATACTTCAAGACAATACTCCTATCGGCCTCTCTTTGCACCTTCTGGGGCAACTGCTAGTTTAATTGGTTTTATCTGTTAGCAAATTACTAGAACGAAACCCAAACTTTGCATTCATATCCTCCACCAAAAGCATTAATTTGTCGCTCAAACTATCCTCTGGAAGTATTTTTGGTTTCATATCCATGAAAGCATTAATTCCTCCATTCACCAATTCTCAAGTTTAACACGAAACAAATCACCACACAACCATAATGGGAAAAAATTACTTCAAATTATTGATGCTAGCTTTGTCATGCGAATCAAACCCGAATCAAACCTGTGTCCTTGGTTTTCTCGCTTATTAGAATCAGAAAGGGAGCTCATCCTCGATTTTATGGTGGTTTTTGACAGGCACGCGAGGACAGATCCACAAACACTCGCATAGGAACTGAGAAGAAAGGAATATTTCCATAGTAGAATAACACGTTCTATATGCCTGTTTGAGAGGAATCCCCCTAAAAACACTATTTGAAATAAAATGCAGTCGGAGAGACCAGTACTATGTCATTCAATTTCAAGGAAAATCATGCTGTTGAATTTCAAATTTAGATAAAACTATTTGAGGTTATTGAAGATTCTTCCCTCGTGGGAAACGAACCCACCACACTGGTTTTGTTGCAAATCGAAACCCGAAGGGAGCTCGGCTTTGTGAGGGGATTTCACTGTGACATGATCAGAGATCTGAGTAATAGATCTCGATTTAACTCTTAATATATGTATCTTACACCTTCTCAGATACCTCATTGCCGCAGAAATTACATTTAGGGGTTTTAGAGTTTAATTTAAAGATAGATTTTTCTCTCTGGAACTTGCAATATCTGAAAGCCTTAAACTCAATATAACCTACATAAATATTTCTATCACAGTCGAAATCTTGGAGTGATCAAGTTTACACTCTGGTTTCTGGCTTAATTTAATCCAAACTTAGATGAATATATTAATTGAATCATGATCTCTAACCGATTTCATTTTTCATATACGCATGACATAAGAAAGGGACGTAGAGATATAAAAAAGGAATTGACATAATGGAGAAAAAGAAAAGTCAGAAATACCTGTTACATAGGCAGCGAATGAATCCTCTGAGTAACCTTCTCGCTGTGCACCCATTAATTGTTGCATCTGATCCATTTGTTCGACGGGGTTTGAAATAACACATCAATCCTCCCTTAGGAGCTTCTACTTTGTTGGATCCATTGCGGCTCTACCTGTTCCCTCATGTAATCATACACGCCCCTCAGAGTGCGAGGTTTACCCACTTCGTGGAAATAGAAGTATGTTTTTGATGTTGTTGATTCAAATGGGGTTTTGTGCCTGCACAAAACCTAAGGCAATAAATAAAGCACAACGAGACCCTACCCCAACCCAAAAAGAAGGGTATCGATCCATCCTCATTCATGGGGGAATATAAAGGCGTATCATCCATTGAGTGGTAGAAATCATTCTTCATCATGGCTCTGGATCTACCGCTTCTCATTCAACTCGGTAAACTTCAACTACTGGTACTCATGATGGCTCTTCTCCTGTTGTCGATGCTGGCTCTCAAAAATCTCTTAGGAGGGATACTTGCCCTAACTAATGTCTTAATAATTCCATAAATAAGTTGATCTTACGGCCCTTAATGATAGGAATTGATCTGGCCCTCAAAACTCCTTGGAAAAACGACCGGGGAGCCGCTTTTCAATACAATGCTACCGTACGTGTTTGTGGTAATGCCAAAAGGCAAGAGCACAACAATGATGAGACTGCCAGGATGTATGGTACCAAGCCCTGAAATGAGGTTCAGATTGGTTTTAAAATTCGTTAAACACTGGTCAAAATCCATGGAATCTGTGCGTAAGGCGTAGATCCATTTAGAAGAGAGGTTTCATTAATGATGAGGGCCGAATAAAAAAAACCCTCATCACCATTTTTGCACACTTCAGTTTTTGTATCTAAAATCACCATCGCAGTGTTTTCGATCCACTAGTATTTTGGTCATAAGCCAGATATTAAAATTAATTATCATAATACTTCATTACCATGTATATTTTAACTTCGTCAAACTATTTCATTCTCTCACCATTTTTTAACTCCATCAAACTCAACAAATAAGCCTTCATTCCCGCCAAAAATGTAAGGTAGAGTGGAAATTTTTGTGTGGGAAATAAGGGTACAATAACATGGATAGGGAGCATCTACTTAAATCACTAAATATATACCTAAACCATCAAGATGACATCATTTATTTGAGTAAAATTATGAAATACCATGGAACAATTCAATTTATAATATATTTTTTCACAGAATAAAAAAACGTTCTTTTTGTATTAATAATATACAAAAAAAGTACATAATCTGAAAATTTTCCATCATTCTAGATATATCCAACAAGTGAGGTTAGTGCACACCATTTGATCCAGATATTACACAGTGCCGACATTCTGATACTATGTTCAATATAGCCAATCCTCATACAAGATAGGTCATAAAAAACACAACCTAATGCTTAAAAAAGCTCGATAGAAAGCAAGTTTAAAAATATTTACAAAGCCGAATGCAAAATAAGAGAATAGGATCAATGGCTGAATTCAAAATATATACAATGAAAAAAACTCGAAGCCAAAAAAGAGCCATGTGAAAACTGAGCAAATGTGGTTATGGAATTTGTATGGATCTCTCCTCAATTATCTAACAGTCCATGGAGAGTTGCATCTGAATCCAACCAAATGATTCGGCCAGACCCAACTTTGAGAGTGTCTGCCCGAGTATTAACTTGCTGGAAAATGTGTTGGATGCTAGAAACATATAGTCTCATAATCAAGTATTTGATGCGGGTGATCCAATTCATGAGGTTGGGAGGTTGAAATTGTATCCCCCCATTAACACTATCAATAACAGATTTTTCATCCCTGTATACATGGAGGGAGGTCACCTGAAGATTATAAGCCATCCACAACACACTCCAGAGAGCCATCAATTCTACCTATGTGTTAGTGCCTAGACCACCATTCCATAAGTTGTGATACTGATCTTTATGATTGAGTTTAATCTAGGAACCACATCGACAGATGCCCTCCTACTTTTCTCCATCAAAGTATCATGCAGGTAGGGCCATTGGGAAAGGTCAAAGACGATGAGAAATATCCCAAAGAGGGAGAGATTTGGAAGGGAGACCACTGATCCAGATCATGATAGCACTGTAAACCTGAGAGTGAACCAATGACCTCCCATTGAAAATGAAATGGTTCCTGGCAAGCCATACTTCCCAAAATAAAAAGAAAGGAAACATTATGTATTTCTGAGATGCTTCCTCCCAATATTCGAAAACCTGAGTAATATTCATGGGCAGCCATGCAGGATCAAGCAGATAATGAGATAAAAAATACCAAATTTTATGTACCTCAAGGGAGGATAGAAATATGTGAGCAACAAATTTGAAATCCAACAAACAAAAAGGGCATCGGCCAGGACCCAGGAATCCACGCTTAGTCAAATTATCCCAAGTTAATATTTTGTTTCTCCACTCTAGTCATCCGAATAAAATGATTTTAAGTGGGATAGCCCACTTCCATAATAATAATGATGTTTAAAATGAGCCTTATGATGGTCTACTTATACACATTGATTGTTCACGAGGTGTAGGGGTATGTTTATAACATCACTTCCCTTGAAAGCTTTGTTTTGAAAGCATAGTAATTAGAATTTTCTTTAGTTAAGCACATTTTTGTGGTGGAATGACGTTTATCAGATATCTATTTATACTTTGTAGAGGTTTGACTTTGTTTGTCCTTTGAGTGTTGGTGAGGTTTCGTTGCATTTTTTGCATCATAGTCTAAAGTCTTTTGACCTGATTGTTTAACATGAAAGATTTATGCTTATTGGCAATACATTTGAAATACTTGCATGATCAAGAAATTTTTATGGTTAATTAAAATACTAATTAGGTACTACAGAAAGAGGATGATGCTTAGAGGGCTTGCCTGGGTGACTCTGGGAGCAACCCGGAGGTGGTCAAACAAAGATGTTCCAAGTTACAAATCTAAAGAGAAAAAACTGGTGATGTATATGTGGTTGCTCAACCTGGGCTATATGGAAAATATTGGCAGAGAGTGTTTACCTTTTCGTGTCTTCATGAAAGTGGGTTGTCTGGTCACAAAATAATATCACTACATGTAGGTGATAGTTCTGCAGTAAGTTCTCAGCCTTATCTTCATAATGGCTAACAGAGAGGATCAGGTTTGAATACAGGATATAATTTGATGAATTTGGATATTTAGAGTTAAAGAAAATATTTTGGTGATGTTTGGATGGGTGCTAATTTGTAGGGTTTTACATTTTTTTAATTTTCTTTGTTGTGCTTTCTACCGTGCTACCTAGTTGCTTTCTTGTTGCCTTAGCATTTTAACTTTTTTGATGTCTATCTCTCTATTGTTTCTTGCCCCATTTGGTGTCAAAGGCCTTTCATCAAGGACCATTTGGGAATCCAAGTTCCCAAAGGATTTTAGGGATTGATAACTTCCTTCATAAGTCTTTTTCTTCTCCCTCAACCCTTCAATCCCCCTCCTGTCTCCCTAGAAGATAAATTCCCTTGCTTAAAAGGAAAGCAAGTCCCACTCTTTATTTTATCTTAGGGAAAGGGTTTCGAGGGTCACTTCCCACTATTCATTGACCTATACTCTACAAGTGACTTCCTAAACTACTGGGACTCCACCCATCGGTGAAAGTCCGTGAAGAGCAAGGAGCCTTAGCTGTGGTGAAAATGGGCTAAGCCTCCATCGTTTCCCTTGTCCTAAACTGATTTTCCCTCTTAGGAACCCCCTTTTAGTTCCACTACTAGTTTGAGTGGTAACAAGTTGTTCACAATTCCATTTGTAGACAACTCTTTTAATTATCTCAATTTTGCCATGCAAGCTCCAAGATGAGAAGTCCACGGCTATGGTACCCTTCTTCTCCTTTGAATCAATCGCTACAATATAGTGAACTAGGACTGGTTAGTTTGTACTTATTTGTTACTTAGATCCTTCAAAGTCTGCACATCCTTAGGCCCTACACCCTTCTACGTTGTTGTCCTTCACGAACGAAGTCGGGACTAGTCTTCTTTGACAGTAACCTAACAACCCTCCAACTGTACTTGGCCTACCATCAATCTACCCAACCACAGTCAATTCTTTTTACTGATCTAGGGCCCACAATATTTTCTTCATCTAGGGCTCTTCAAATCTGCCACCTAACAATGGTTTGAGTCCTCTCAAGATCACTGTTCTTGTGTATCGAAAATTTGATCTTTGCTGTCCAATCTATGAACATATATGAACTAATCCTCTTATCATACTTCTAACAACCTGTAGATGACTGAAATAGGGTCACAAATCAGCCACTAACAGTCCATTTACTAATTTTTTATAGGTTTCTTTAGATCTTTGTCTAAAAATCTACGGAAAGTCCACCAAAATCAACTCCTCTGCATGTCAATCCATTCTTCATATGGCACATTTATTCTGCATGCTCAATCTCCTGCTCAAGTTCCACCCTCCCTTGGGTCTGTTGTCTCCACACATACTAAATCTGCAAACCATCTTCCAGATCTGCGGTCTTTATTGCAGAAATAAACCTCGCTCTAAGGGTCACAACCCATCTTCTTGTACGCAAATTTGTCACAGTCTTAAGGGCATACCTTATGAACTAAACATGCTAGGAAATTGTCCTAACTAGGGCATTTTACTTATGTACTTCTAATTGTTGTAGAAAAAACCCTATCCAAACATAGAAAAAACACGACTCTTGCCTCCATAAGAGACTTGACCTAGCCATATGGATCCATAGATTCTGGGCATTTCTTTGACTGAATCTTGACATGAACTTCAGATCTCAATGTCGACCCTCAAACTAGGGTTAACTCAGTCAATATTACGCCTGCATCGACTTATGTTATGGCTCTAAATTACAATGCAAGCGCTCCTCCATTTATGTTGGTCTTTATCACAGACCTTGCGGCCTAATAACCACCACAAGGCAAGATGGTATCAACCCTCTCTTCTATTTCATCTAGAAAATCTAACCAACGAGATTCAATCTGATATTGTAATGTACTAAAACAAGATATTGAATCCTTCCTACAATTTGTGGAAACAAAACACGATCGCACAATCACATATAAGTAAGAGAAACAAGTTATCAATCGCACAACACAAGATGTATTAGGGGAAGCAACTGCTCAAAACCCTCTATCTCTATTTTGTATTAAGTCAAGGAATCATGAAACAATACAATGCTTAATCTCTCTTGAGATTCTCCAGCACTCTGCCAATTGTCTCCTGCTGATCTAGGCAAAATTGGTCTAACACTTAGCCAATTCTCAGCCTTCCTTCAACCTTCCTTGCTCATGCAATTCCTATGGAATTATCTCCATATTAATTAGGAAAATCAACCTTCCTTGATTGCGCAATCCATCATGGCATCCCAATGACTTTATAATTGCACACGGGAAATTTTCTATAAATACAACTGATAGTTATGTTTTTCTAAACTGTGTTACAATAAGGATGAAGGGTCTTTTTATTATTTAAAAATAAGATAAAACCCTAAACAACCAAAACCCTAACCCGAGGAGATGTAACACCAAGAGTTTATGGGCCTCGTTGGGGTTAGTTGGGCAGCCAAATTCCTAGGGTCGTAACTTGGTCATATGATCTTCTTTTGACTCACATGATACCTCGTTAGAAAGATCTCTCCGAGGACTACAACTACTAATGCGATTTCTATGAAATCGCTAAACCTTTCATGCCCAAAAAACATCGTTTGGGGCCTCAAAATGGCTCTGAAAGTTCAGGACCCGAAAATTTGACAAAAAATAGTAAATTGTTCTATAATTAAGGAAACTGAAAAACTGAAAGAGACAATGGCGAGGGCCCAAGTGGAATAGGCGAGTGGCCACCAATATCCACCTCAATCACCTTAAATTGAATTTCTTGAGCTAACTCAATCATCATGATTTAGTTAACTGACACAAGTTGTTATGAGACGAAATTACAATTTATTGTCCAATTTATTTAAGGGAAAAATAAATTATACGCCTCACATTCCTCACTCCTGGTACATAAAAATTCCTCACCAGTGTGGGTGCATTTTTTTTTGTCTTTTCTAGTTGCCAATTTCACTGTTTCTTGTTGCAAATTTCAACACTCCCTCTCAACAAGAAAGGAATTCAATCAATCACCATCTGGTACCTTTGGAATGTTCTGCATGCTACACTTCTCTAGTGTTGTTTGCACCTGCAAATCCTGAAACTGAATAGCCTCTGAACAACTGAATCAATATAATGCATCTGTCATTAGAGTCTTCTGACTGCTGCTAGCTACTGCACCTGTCTAGTACTGGATTCTCTACGCTCCTGCTGACATCTGCATTCGTGTCCTTTGAACAGTTGCTAACTCTGATTTGTGCTCTAGTGTTTGACATCTATCACTCTAATTTTTGTCTTGCTGACATCTGACTACATCAATCTAAATGATCCTTCCTACTACTGTTGTACTATGGGCTCCTCGTAGCTAGGTTCGATCCATGAGACACACCATCTCAATGGACCTTGCCCAAATTTCTTATCTTGGGATTATGTCTACACATCACCCCACCTTACAGCTCGAGGTATGGCTGCTCCCTCTTCCCATCTGGTTCAAAATTCCCCCCTCATGGAGGTCTCTGCTTGAGTGGACGCTTCCACTCGGTCTCCTCTCTACTTCTCCAATTGTGGCAGCTACTCCACAACCTTCTGAGACTGCTTCTCATGAGAATGCATATTGAGAGGTAATTTATGCTCCCTCTAAACCACCAAGTCTCTAACTTCTGCCTTTCTCCTCAAATATTTTCATGCATCTGGTACCTCAAGTACATATAGGTTCTTGACTCGTGCAAAGTGTAATTGTCCCGACGTTACAAAAAGTTTCTAAAAAAGAGTTGATTTTAAATCGATGATATCTCCCTCATCCGAGCTCCAATTCGACCAATTTTTTTTTTTCCATTTGGGAATATTTTCACAAGGAATCCAAGTATTCTATTTGTTTTTGAAAAATTTAAACCAAAATCTTCAGATATTCTCTGCAAACTCGCCGCCCAAAATATTCCTTCTCTGATACCATGTAGAAAATCTAACCAACGAGATTTAATATGATCTTGTAATCTACTAAAACAAGATACTGAATCCTTCCTACAATTTGCGAAAACAAAACACGATCACACAATCACATATTAATAAGAGAAATAAATTATTAATTGCACAACAACAAGATGTATTTGGGGAAATAAACTGCTCAAAACCCCTATATCTCTATTGTGTGTTAAGTCAAGGAATCATGAAACAATACATTAATGCTTAATATCTCATGAGATTCTCTAGCACTCTTTCAATTGCCTCCAGTTGATCTAGGCAAACCTAGTCTAGTACTTAGCCAATTATCATCCTTACTTCAGTCTACCTTGCTCATGCAATTCCTAGGGAATTAACTCCTTATTAATTAGGAAAATCAGTCTTCCTTGATTGCACAATCCATCATGGCATCCCAATGACTTTATAATTGCACATGGGAAATTTTCTCTTAATACAACTGATAGTTATGTTCCCTTTAACCTCTGTCTCAACTGGGTATTCCTCGAAACTGACATGCATGCAACTATTAATAGCGAATTATCAGTTATCTGATTGATCACTCATTGTGAATTAAATCTAATTTAATTCACTAGACCTCTCACTAGCTCATCACTCAGTTAGAACTAGTTAAACTGATTTTAACTCATTTAATTGAGTTAATTACACTTTCACTCCACTAATGCATCAACTTCAACTGGACCCCAAAAATATTAGAATCCCTCTAGATGCCTCATATTAGACCCTCAACTCGAATTTCTTGAGCTAACTCGGTCATCATGACTTAATTAACTGACACAAGTTGTTATGAGATGAAATTACAATTTATTTAAGGGAAAAATAAATTAGATGCCCCACATTCCTCACTCTTGGTGCATCAAAATTCCTCACCAGTGTGGGTGCATTTTTTTTTGTCCTTTCTGGTTTCCAATCTCACTGTTTCTTGTTGCAAATTTTAACATTTCATAATTTGATGCGGCCTTCACACAAAGACACCATTGAAATCACATGGCTAGATTCTCATGAGAAACCTCTCTTAAGCTCGATCTACCATAAGAGAACCAACAATATGCTATCCTACTTCCTAGCGCAAACTGACCATTAAGGTATGCAACATTCTTCTGAACCCTCACATGATGATCTTGCTCTTGGAGGATGATCATGACCTCCATTTAGCAACCCTTACTCGGCCCTCGTACTCGACCTACTTTAGGACTACATCTCTCTTCACCCCCTTGATGTGCCAAATAGTGGGAATACATGTCAAACATGCTAAGATGTGCCAAGTGATAAGGCATGCCAAGATGTGCAAGGGTGTGTCAATGCGTGTCAGGGAATGTCAAGACAACATAAGGGAGAAGAAAGTTAAACTACAAGGAAATGAACACATAAGAGGGTTAATAAGTGAAAAATTTACCTTTTCCAAGAGGGGCATGCTAGGCACACCAACACTGGGCAACAATAGGTGCCAAGTGAAAAGTCTTAGTGCATTCTAAGTGCCAATTATTCCTTTGTTGCTTCTCATCTACTTTCCAAAATTTGATCATCACAAATAAATTTAATATTAAACGATGCCAAATCATACCAAGGCATCTCAACGTATTCCATACATGCTAAGACTTTCCAAGTGTCAACACATGCCAAGCGCCAATATGTGTCAGGGACTAGTGTTATGCATGTTATGAAGTGGAAGGGAATGTTGAAGGGTGCTAAGGTGTGCTAGATAGTGATAATGCATGTTGATGAGTGTTAAGGATTACTAGGAAAAAACATTAAGGGAGCACTAAGTAAAAATTCATGGTAGCTAATGAATATGAGGAACGTGTGCCAGAGACTAGTGTTAATGAGTGTTAGTTGTCATGCCAAGGAGGGAGTGACAAGGTATGCTAATCATTGGTAAGGCATGCTAGGGAATATCAAGGCATGTCAAGAATTCCCAAAGTGTGCTTGGGAGTTCCAGGGTGTGCTAATTATATCATGTGCCAATTAATAGTGCCAATATATGCCAATACATGCTAGGTGCTAAGGATATTGTGTCGCAGGGTGCCAGGGTATGTCAATATGTGTCAAGGCAACAAAAGGAAGAACCAATATTAAGAGGGTTAATAAGTTAGGACTTTATCTTTTTGAAAAGGGGCATGCTAGGCACACTAATAATAGGTCCTAATACATGCCAAGTGGCATTGTGTGCCAAGTGCTAATGTATGTCAATGCATTCAACCAAGGTGTTCCAGGGCATGCTAGGGACTATATGCAACATGCCAACACATGCTAGGAGAGTTCCATGTTGTGCTAGTGCATGCCACCATGTGCTTGGGCGTTAGTGTCATCACAAGATGTTCTAGGTACAAAGATGTTCCAAGACATGTGGGGTGCTAAGAAATGTTAGTGTGTGCCAAAGCATTAATTTAAGGTGTGCCTAGATTGTTGAGGATTTTTAGGTCTTTCTCATTAATAGAATTGTCAGAGCTTGATTATGTATTAAATAATATATTTCCTACACACAATAGTGGAACTTTATCTAAAGGGAATTTGCTAGATAATAAACTTAATAGATATGAATCATATGTCGACTCATAGGAAATCTCTATTCAACTAGTCATTACTTGAGGGAAGTGATACACACTAATTACTTCTAAAAAAAATGACTGACCCTAACCTCTATGGCCTTTGAAATATTCTAAAAAATACTCCACAATAATTGTGTTAAATCGTTATCTTTTGACAAAAAATATATTAACAGGCACATAGCGTCATCAAAAACTCATTGGAATGATCAATGATGATGTGCATTTTTTGACCGTCACCAAAAGTAACAAAAAGAGCATTGGTGAGGGTCATTAAAAGTTCGTCACTAGAAGTGTCACCAAAGAGAGAGTTAGTGATGGGCCTTTAACGACCCTCACCAAAAATGTCATTGAAAATGTCTTTGGTGACGGACCAGAAAGGACCATCACTATATACACTTATAGTGATGGTTTTTTAATGATCAATTATGACGAACATTTTTTGACCGTCACCAAAAGTAACAAAAATAGCATTGGTGAGGGTCATTAAAAGTTCGTCACTAGAAGTGTCACCAAAGAGAGAATTCGTGATGGGCCTTTAATGACCCTCACCAAAAGTGTCATTGAAAATGTCTTTGGTGACGGACCATAAAGGACCATCACTATATACACTTATAATGACAGTTTTTTAAGGACCGTCACCATATGCGACATTGGTGACGGACCTTAAAGGTCCGTCACAAGCATGACCCTCACCAATGTGCTTTTTTCTTATAGTGTTCTTGGAGCCTTTCCTATTCTCCTATTGGTTGATGCTCTGGTGTGTTAGCCTAGTGCCTAGTCAGCCTAGTGCTCCCTCCTTTATGCCCTTTATAACTTGCCGGGGTATTCCTTACAAGATGAGATGTCACGACGGGGTCCGCCTAACACTCGCATCAACCAATAAACTTCTTACCAGGCTAAGTTGGCTATGACAACTGCCTTTTTAGCCCAACACCCAGTCAACCTGCCGGTTCCTTTGCACATCTCTCCAAATCTTTCTGGGCTCTTTCCAATAGGATTATTTTATGCTAACATCACACATGCCATGTGTTGCTTCTAGAGTGGTTCACATGGCACCCAAAAATGGCTCACTTGGGTACTTGAAAACCCCAAAATTTCATTCCACGTATCCCTTATATTGACATCATATTGATTTCATAACTAGCCAATAAAATGTTGTCATGTTGCTTGATGCTTCCATCTCGACCTTCATCTTTGTGCGCTCATTAATACCTCTTGGGTAAACTCTGTCGGAATGATATGACTTTGAGGACCACCGCTAACCAATGAAAACACTTGCCGCCATTGCTATTAGAGCCATGTACACTCGGTTTTAGAGAAAACCGTTTATGATTTGAGCCCCCCTTTACAGGCTATTTATGGCTTTGAGGGTGGAGGGTAGCGAAATTAATCTCCGCTGTCGATCTTGCGATTCAGTGGTATGGAAAACCTACTTTGCGCCACCCCTCCTACATGTTGACATTCAAGCAACAAGGTTCGACATAATATCACTAATTCATCAAAGGGAATGCAAGGCGACAAATGCACCCAAATACTTTCCTGTTGTTTAAACAGTCACCTTCGCCAAATTCACCGTCAAGTTTGGCAACACTACAAAATTGACATGCTCCAAAGGTCCTCATGTAGTTTAACTCTGCAAACTTTAACTTTGGGGGTCCTAGCTTTGACTGGCAATAACTTCTACTCTAGGAGGCCATTTAAAAACTTCGACATAACATTAGAAGGCTATTTTCGAGCACAATCAAACTATGCCACTTCCATGAGCCTTTAGGCTAAAATCCCAAGGTAGAA
This sequence comes from Pinus albicaulis, assembly GCA_034641835.2. Classification (NCBI taxonomy): domain Eukaryota; kingdom Viridiplantae; phylum Streptophyta; class Pinopsida; order Pinales; family Pinaceae; genus Pinus; species Pinus albicaulis. The sequence goes on along the minus strand of CM076578.1, from coordinate 190,804,864 downwards.
TCTCCTTCAAACATTGGGACTCCCTAACCATCATAGGCATAATATTTTAACTTCTTACCTCATCTTGCTACTATGATGGTTCTTTTCCAAGGACTGCAACAACCACATGACTCCCCTTGAGCTTGACATCAATGCTATCTTGTTTGATGTCAATGCCAACACACTAAATGCAACCAACCATTTAGACAATTACAAATTCCCAACAATTAATATAGTGCATATGAGATCTAATATATTCTAAGTTATGAGATTTATTTTTTAGAAAATATCTCAATAACCTAATTCAATCAACAAACCAAATCTATGTGTATATTATTGTAAAATTTAATTCTAAGTCCCTCCCTTAACGCTTGCATTACAAAGTTAACATTACAAAGATTGATACAAGAATCATAAGTTACAACACAAATATTTTTCTAATAGTCTTGTATGGTATTCATTAACACTTACACCCACTCTAGAACCATGTAGACATTGCTCTTTCTTCGCCACCACAACAATGAGATACCACTTGACCTCCATTTAAATTATAACTTCCTCTGACCATCGATGACATACTTATAGGTTGACGCTTCTTGACCTCCTGAAGGAAAATCTCGATACTGAATTTATCTATGGACTTACTTCCATATATCAAAATGCAATGAACTACAATTTTGACAGTTATATAGGTAAGTAGTTTGGATATTGAGCATATCCAGCAACCAATTATACAACTGACCTTTCTTCACATACACACTTACATACCCACATAAATAACCTATAACTGTTGATCTTAAAGCACCGAATAACCACAAGGTTCATTAAATTCTAACATATTCACATAAACAAATCAAGGTTACGTTCTTGATATGTATGAGATCTTAATCAAATTGTGCTTGAGGGTTTGCAAATTACAAGTGTTTAAAATGAGTTTTTGAGAGCTTTTATGTTTAATTTTAAACACACAAAACATGTAAATAAACTCTTAAATATACAAAAATAATAGAAAAATGCACCATAATAATAACCCTAAAATAATAGACGATGAAGGAGTTCACCCCTCCTGGGTCATGTCTTCTTGGTCCAACTTCCAATGGCTTGGCCCTCTTTCATTATTCTCAAAATAGTGATTGAATACATTTACAATGCTCAAATGGCTTCAAAACCTATTCCATCAACTCCATAATGCCAAAAATGGCTGTTTAGCTTCTTTTTGACCTGAAATTGGTAAAAAACTGAAGAAGTTAAGAGCCTCCCTAGTTACTGCTAACCACTCCACAATTTCCCCAAAATCTGAACCAGTCCTACAATTTCACCCTTAATTCTACTAACTGGGCAACAATTTCCCGGAATTCCAGGCGAAATTGTCGAAACCTTAATTTTCCCAATGATGCCTTATGTCCAAAAAAGAACCATATTTTATTAGCACATTTTACAAATTTTTAATATAAAATACCATCGGGTGGTTAAATAACCACCGAAGATTAGTGCCATAATACTCACATGGGTGGCTTAGCAATGCAGTTAAGGTGGGTGGCTTACAGCCCGACGGCTTGTCTGTGGTCTCGACAAACAAAGGTCACATGAGTGGTTACCGTGGCGGCTAAGGTGGGATAGGTTGGTGGTTAAGAGCTTTGGCACGCCCCTGGTCATAATACTTGGTCGTGTGCAACATTATATGGGGTGGGGTGGGGGGGATGGGGGGGCGCTACGCCCTAGGCCCCTTCCCCCCAACTCCGCCACATAACACCTTATAAATATGTTTTTAATACATAGTTTAATAAGGAAATCTTGTGGAATAGCAGTAAAGACTTGTGTTGTTGGTGGTGTAGTCTGGTGTTTGACCTTGGCAGATTGTAGTTTTACCTCCACCCAAAATTTTGGTGGCCTCCCGTGCTACTACGTGGTGGTCTCCAGGTGGGCCACGTGGTAGCATGTGGTTGGCCATCAATTAACCAATAAAACTCAACCATGCATGAACCAATCATAAGAGGCCAAGTGGCGAGGCTAGATTGGCCTAAAAAAATAACTTTCAACTAACCAAAATACATAGTCACCTGTCCTTTTTTTTTTCAAAATTATTTTGTTTGGAAAAGTGGATAGAACGCGTTTATGGGAGCTACGGTGTCAGTTTTACGCGAAACAAGTTGCACCAGTTTAAAAATGACGAGATCTACATGGTAGTTCAGGTTCCACACCATTCTGAAAAATTTCATTTTTGAGCATAATTTTGAGCACTTGATCACTCCTCCCCACTGGAATCTTTTGGACCCCAAAATATCACTGTCAGTTTTTTAGTAGATGAGGGTACAATTCCATCACCTTTCCAAAATTGATCCATTTGGCCTTGCTTGGATTTGTGCTTTTGAGCCCCACACGAAGGTACTCCACATTCCCTCGTTTTGAAGACCTTGTTGTTCTGTCAAAAACAATGTCTTGCTATAGTTCATCAAGGTATTCAGGAGAAAAATCCTCAATGGAAGGAATCTGAACATGTTCTCCTTGATCTTCAATAAGGTGGATTGTACAACCTTAAGTTATCAACATTAACAACAACATAAATTTGCATATATGAAGGAAAATCTAACCCGAAGGCATTATCACCAATATTTTCTAAAATTATGAATGGCCATATCAAATTGGTTTCAGTTTTTACCTTCTCCTTGAAGTCTTTATTTGCTAATGTGAAGCCAAAATTCATCACCAACTTGGAATTTGTGATCTATATGATGCTTATCGTGCCTTGTCTTGTACTTGACTTGGCTCTTTTCCAGTTGTTCTTGGAATGCTTGATGCACCAATTGGATTTTTTCAATGAAACTTTTAACTTTTTCTATGTCACTATGACCATCAATAGAAGCATCCTTTCCAAAAATTAAATCCAAAGGAGATTTAGGAAATTATCCCAAACATGCCTCAAATGGCGATGTTTGAGTTGAAGAGTGCTTGGCCCGGTTGTAAGCATGTTGAATGTAGTGCAAGTTTTCATCCCACAACTTAGGATGCTTGTTGTAATAACCATGAAGAAGATGTATCACTGTCCTGTTCACCACCTCTATTTGACCATCTTTTTTCGGATGAAATTCTGTACTCTTTTTCAATTTGGTGTCCATGAATCCCCACAAGCTTGACAAAAAGTTTCAAACAAAGCAAGAATCCCAATCACTAACAATGGATGTGGGAAATCCAAAATGCACCCATATAATTTGAAAGAATCGACCATTTTTCAGATGTAATTTTCTTTTTACATGGCATCAAAATACACATTTTGCTGAACCTATCCACAACTACAAAAAGATAATCATGATTCCTCTTTGACATAGGAAGGCCTCCAAAAAAATCCATATAAACACTCTCCCATGGAAGAGAAAGTACTGGAAGTGGAGTGTACAATCCTAAATTTCTATTGCTAAGCTTACTGACAACACATAATGAAAAACCTCTAATAAAACATGACACACTTTCAAGAATACAAGCCCAATAACAATACCTTTGTAGATGTGCCACCGTCTTACTTACACCGAATGACCAACATTAAGAGAAGTATGTGCCTCTCTTATAATGTTGAATATTTCTCCCTGTGGAATACAAATCTTACCAATATGGTACAACAAGTTATCATGCATGTGATAATCCAATTCCTCTACTTGGTTCCCTTGACTTAAAGTTGCATATACATCTTGAAATTCACTATCTAAAGAATATTGTTCAACATAGCTCTCATGCAAAACAAAATTATGCTTTAGAATAGTAACAACACTAACAATAGGCTTAGAAATCATGTCAACAACTTTATTGTAGATAGCTTTCTCATACCTTATCACCAAGTGGAATTATTAAAGAAAACCCATCCATCAGAAGTGCCTTGATTGCTACAACTTTGTTTACGATTACAAGTATTGCAACGTTTAATGATTAGTGTGAATTATTGTTTCCTTACCCATCAAGTAATGTTTCCACTTTTTCACACTTTGCACCAATGCATACAACTCCTTGTCATATGTAGGATGGTTAGTCACTGCATTATAAAAAAGTTTCCGAATGAAAACAAATGGGCTTACCATGTTGCATGAGGACCGCACCCATGGCGTAATCACTAGCATTAGTCTGAATCTCAAATGACTGTCTCAAGTCTGGAAGTGAAACTATTGGGGATGAAATGATCTTTTATTTCAATGCATCAAATTCATTTTGCTGTTTACCTCCCCACTGAAAGACCTGCTTCACACTTGTCGATGCATGCAATGGAGTTGCGATAGAAGAGAAGTTAGCAATAAGATTCCTCTAATATTGGGCTGCTCCTAAAAATATTTTTACCTCAATAACTGTTTTGGGCTTTGGCAAATTCAAAATGACATCAACTTTGGAGGGATCTTGATGGGATTTTGGACCGAATTTCTCAACAAACTGAACTTATGCTCTCTTTTTGCTCTGTTCTGAATAAAATCAACACAGGATCACCAAGACCTTTCACAAAATTTCTTTAAAAATACTATTGTAGATTACTTAAAGGAAGAAGGAAACAATAAAAAAAAATAGTCTCAAATCGATTTTCTGTTGCTATTATTCACACAATTCGTAATAACATTACAGAATTACGTTACACAATTAGAAATACCCTATCCAGCATTGCACACACAAAAAAAGTACATGATTTCTCAATCATACTGTCCAGAATATTACTCTGTTCCAAATTAGTATTAAAAAAAATTTAGATTACAATCCAATTAAACCCAACATACGTAGCAAACACACTCTAGCCTCAACGTATTCAGATCCACTACGTATTTAGCGATTGGGTTTGTTTTATTTATTGAAAAACTCTGTTACACATCAATCACACTCCTCTCTATCTACTCAGCAATCAGTGTCTCTTTTTTTTTTTTTTTTAAACTCTGTTTTTTTGTTTTATGTGTACGCTATTCTGTCTCTACCTGAAAAAACGAGCCTATCTTATTTTTACATTTTCAATACTAAAGAGTACAATCGAATCCCTGCTAAAGTCTCTCAACATAATTACAATCTCTAACTATTTGCAATCTTCAACACCTATACTAACAAACTTAATCTAATTATTTGCATAAAATAGAATATATAACCAGATTCTGCGCCATAAATAAGGAATTTGCTAATCGATCCAATTTTCCTTGATCCGTCCATGGCATGTTATGCTGTTAGAAATTTGACCAAATGATTTGACCGTTGATTATATGCTATTCAGAAAATCTGGGCACAATTTAAGTAACACATCATCATGTTGACCTTCAGTTCCTCCAAACCTACTTGCTCGTCTCCCATCGTGACAATTGGATGCATGAGAATCATGGAGGTGAGAACCAACAATGAACTATTGGACCAAGAACTGGAAATTAATTGTTGGAACCAGAACTTAAACCTCTCTTTCAAAAATACATTTGACCACAAGGTCAATCTGGAACATGATAATTTGATGCTCCTGCATCAGACTCCCGAGGAAGAAAATAATGCTCCATCAAAACTTCAGGATTTATTTGATATTTATTTAACTCTGCTGCTGTCATCCAACTAGCATCTTCAATTAGATGCCCCTTCCACTTAATCATATACTGATAATATGTCTGTCCTCTATTCTTCTTCGTTACTTTCCTCTTCAAGACTGCTTCCACTTCTTTCCGAGCTGTCTTTGGCATTTTTTCCTCCCAATATAAAGTTTGAACTTCCTCTTCCAAAAATTCATATTGTGATTCTGCTTTTGGTTCATTGTAAAGTCTGCAACATTAAAGATAGGAGATATCCCAATTCCTTCTGGTAGCTCAATTTCATACGCATTGGCAGAAAACTTCCTCAATATTTTACATGGTCCTATATTTTTCATTTTTAATTTATTATAAGTCCCTACAGGAAATCTTTCTCTCCTCAAATAAACCATAACTAAGTCACCAAATTGAAATTCCTTTTCTCTTCTCTTCACATCAACCCTATGTTTATACTTGCTACTGCTTTCTTGCAACCTTTTATTGACATATTCCTATAATTTTTGCATCTGTTCTGCAAATTCTTCAACATTTGCACTCCTTGTCTCTTGCTTTCCAAAATCTCTAAGCTCATACACTCCTGTAGGAGGCATTCCAAGAATAATTTGAAATGGAATCATTCTTGTACTCCTATTAGGATATTCCTTATAAGAAAATTCATCTTGATCAAGTGCCAAATCCTACTGTCTTGGATTTTTATAAACCAAGCTTCTTAATATGTTTCCAAAGCTCCTATTCACCACTTCGGTTTTTCCATCCGTTTGAGGATGACAGGCTGAGCTAAAACTAAGGTTCGTACCTAGATTCCTCCATAGAGTCCTCCAAAAGTGTCCCACAAGTTTAGTATCCCTGTCTGAAATAATACTTACAGGCAACCCATGCAATCTTACAATTTCTGAGAAAAACAAATTAACAATATGAGTTGCATCACTAGTTTTCCTACAAGGAATAAAATGAGCCATTTTTGAAAATCAAAATACAACAACATAGAGAGAGTCATGTCCTCTTTGAGTTTTTTGCAAACCCAAAATAAAATCCATGCTGACCACATCCCAAGGTCTATTTGATATTGGCAATGGATGATATAAACCAGTATTTTGGCTCCTTCCCTTGGCATGTTGACAAATCCTGCATTTCTCAACAAATTTTTTAACATCGGTTTGTAATTTTGGCCAATAATAGAAAGATCTCACTTGAGAAAATGTCTTATCTTGTCCAAAGTGTCCAGATAATCCTCCACTATGTTTCTCCTTAATCAGATTTTCTCTCATGAAGCACTTAGGAATGCACAATTTGTTGTTTTTGAACAACAAACCTCCTTGAATCATGTATTCCAACCATTGGCTTCTATTCTAAATCACATGATTTCTAATAACTGCATATATGTCTTTAAAATCTGAATCTTCATTATACATGTCAATCATTTCTTTAAATCCCAAAATACCAATCTTCAGCACCTGCACAACCAAATTTACTCGACTCAAAGCATCATCAACCATTAGAAGACTTTTGAGGTCTAAAATGGGCCTCCTAAGGAAAATGTACAATCAAAATTTATTTTATGAGAACCAATCACATTTTAGGGGATAACATCATCCCCAATGGTTGAGGTGGCATTGTTTGAGTTAAAGGTACTTGTTACATTTTCAATGGTTAATAAAAACTCATGGTTAACCATTGTAGTGCTCTAAGTACTTTTAAAGTCATAAAGTAAAGTAATAATAATAAATGTAATTTCATAATTTTTGAATAAAATATTATTATTGTCATTTCATATTTTTGAAATAAACAATACATATCCTTACATAATTTTCATGGCTTTACACATTTTTCAATAAATATAATAATTGTATATTTTCATATATTCCTTTTTAATTCATATATTCATCTCATTTTATTTAATATTATAATTTCAAATTAATTATAAGTTAATATCTATACATATATATTATACATATGAAATGAAAATAAGTAAAAATGTAACCTTGTAATTTTATGATAAATAAAATCTTTGAATAATATTAATAACAATAAAAACATATTAAAATTAAAGGAAAAACGTATATTAGTTTTGTATGATGAAAAAAAGTACATTAGTTTTGTATGTTAAAAAAAAGTATATTAGGTTCAACATAGTTTGGGAAAAAAAATCTAAAATCTTAATGTATATAAATCTTGTATTATACTTATAAATATAAATTAAATCTAGTTCAATATTTTTTTTTTCTTTAATTTTAAATACAACTAAATTAATTTCATTATGATTATATTAATATTCTATATTATTATACATCATATTATGAAAAATAATCTAAATGTTATAGAATATATATTATATCCATTTTTATATTATATATATATATATATATATATATATATATATATATATATATATTTTCTTATATTATAAATCAAATCGATTTAATATGTAATACAAAAAAATACATAAAATAATATATTACATTTATTATATTATATTATTTTAATTTTATATAGTATATTTTTTTTCACAAAATAAAAATTCGTAATCTTTCATTAGGTGCAAAAAATTACATATTACATTTTACTGAGTACACTGTCTTGTGTGTTCCAAGTATTTTGCTGACTTTAAACACTAGTCAGAGTAACATTGTAATGCTGTAGTCCATGAGAATCATTGCGCATATAGATAGAATAAGCTCGGTGCATAGCTTATTGATCCATATTAGCGCCCAAAATAGCAAAATAAAGTGAAATAAAAACAAGAATATGTACATATAAAAAATACTATTCGGCTGTGAATATTTACAAATGACATGAAATAATATATATAGTATATTAATTACATGTTATTATATAATTTGAATAATATAAATTTTAATTAATAGTATATTATACAATCAAGAATTTATGAATTTAAATTTATAATTTATTTTAAGTAAAAATGACAAATACATTAGTTGTTCAATAATAATGACATTTTATTGAAAAAACCATTCTTATTTATAGTCACATCAATACAATTTTTTTATTATTATTATTTTTTTGGTACACATTTTCAATTGAATTTAACCATGGTTACATTGATTGTTGTGCAAAAAGTAAAATGCAAATTCATAAATGTTATTTTATTGGTTTAACTATTATTTTATTATTTCCTTAGGAGGCCCATTTTAGACCTCAAAATTCCCTTAATGTTTATTTGACTTACCGTTTGTGTGCTTGATTATAAAGGTGAAACTTTGTAAAAAATCTACCCACTTCACGTGCTTTTGGCTCAATTTTGGCTGATTATTTATGAACTGTAGGGCATGATTATCTGAATACAAAATAAATTCTTTGGGCAACAAGTAATGGCTCCATTTCTTTAAGTCTTGCACAACAACATAGAATTATTTATCATAGGATGAGTACTTCTACTTGGCCTCATTCAAATTTTCATTGAAATAAGCTATAGGTCTATGCTCCTGGCTTATGATAGCTCCAATTGCTGTCCCAATAGCATCAGTCTCGAATTGGAAAGTTTTATTAAAGCTTGGAAAGGAAAAAATAGGTTTTTTAGTGATATTCTTTTTCAACAGTTTGAAGTTTCGATCTGCTGCCTCTGTCCACATAAATGGTTGTTTTCTCTCCTTTATTTTTTCAAATATCGATGCACAGATGTGACTAAAGCTTCTTATAATATTTCTATAAAAACTTGCAAGATCATGAAAACTTCTTACCTCAAATACGCTCCTTAGAGTTGGCCAATTCAAAATTGCTCAGATTTTCTCTAGGTCCATCTTCAAACCTTCTTATGAGACTACAAATCCCAATTAGACAAGATTTTTATTCATAAAACTACACTTATTTAAATTTATCAACAAATTCTCTTTTTGAAAAGTATTCAAAATTAGCTTAAGATGTTATATATTCTCTTCTTTACCCTAACTGAAAACTAGAATATCATCAAATTAAACTATCACAAATTTCCCAACATATTCTTTTAAGACCTCATTCATCAGTCTCATAAATGTACTTGGTGCATTAGTGAGTCCAAAAGACATCACTAACCATTCATACGACCCACTATTGGTCTTGAATGCAGTCTTCCATTCATCCCCCTCTCTAATCCTTATTTGATGGTATCCACTCTTCAAATATATCTTAGAAAAATACTTTGACCCACTCAAACAATCCATCAAATCATCCATACATGGTAAGGGAAATCTATACATGATAGTGATCTTATTTATTGCTCCGGAGTCGGTGCACATGCGCCATTCACCTCCTTTCTTTGGGCTGAGCACTGCTGGTACTGCATACAGACTTGGGTTCTAATTTATCAATCCTTTATCCAACAACTCCTACACCTGTCTTCCAACTTCTTCATTTTCCTGAGGGGTTAGCCTATATGTTGCTATGTTTGGTAAAATTGCACCAGGTATTAAATCTATGTGATGACTGATACTTCTAATTGGTGGCAATGCATTTGGAAATTCATCAACAATAATGTCAACATAATAATTTAGAATATTTTAATTTCCATAGGCAGATTATCTAAATTAGTAGAAGTCAAAATTACCTTGGGTTTACCCAAAACAACAAAATTCATTTCCTTCTCCTTTTTGAGTTCATGCATCAACTCTTTTCCACTAATCATCAAAACATTATTTCCAGATTCTCCTTTGTTTGCTTCATCATTCAAAGGCAACATTGTGTGCTTCTTTCCATCCTTCTCTAAGTTATATGTGTTCCTTCTGCCATCATGAATGAATTTCCTATCGAACTGCCAAAGTCTTCTCAACAATATATGGCACACATCCATCGACATCATATCACACAATATGACATCTTTATATGTACCAATCTGTATCTCCACTCTACACTGTTCTGTCACTAAGAGCCGATGTCCTTTCTGTAACCAGGGCACTTTGTAGGGAGCATGGTGTACCATCTTAGTCAACCCCAATTTCTCTACCATCTCTGTGGAGACAAGATTTCCAGTGCTTCCACTGTCAATCACAACCTTGCAATATTTTTCTTTAGACTTGCACACAATTCTGAATAGACTTTTCCTTTGAGCTAGTTCATTTGCTTCCTTTTCTGCCTTAAGCAACACTCTTTTTAACAATAAAGACTCTCTTGCCTCAGGTGGCTCTTCTTTCTCCATGAATTGAGAGGTTTATTCTTTTGTCTCAACTATATTCACATTCATATGATTTGTTGTTATGTTTTGAGGGCAGTCCCATGATCCAAGTCCTAATTCTACATATATGTAACATCGAATTTCTCTTCCTCGACATTTACCTCTAGGCACAAATATTCCTCTACCAAATTCTCTTCTATGTGGTGGTAGATTAATTGAACCTCCCACTTCACTCCGAGAATTATGGAATCTTGGTTTGGAAGCTCCTCTTCCTCTTGCTGGACTCTTACCTCTGTTTCTTTGAATTTTCTTCCTCAATATTTTCTCCTCTGCCTTCAAAGCTGCTTGATAGGCACCTTCAATTGTATTTAGACTTAGCAGAATGATTTCATCTTATATGTCATATCTCAAGCCTTTGATATACCTGGCTACCTTTTCTATGTCATCTTCAACATGTCCTGATCTAATGCTCAGTTTGTAAAACTCCTCCGTGTACTCTTTGACAATCATTCCTTTCTGCGTCAAGTTTTGTAATTGTCTAAAAAGGTTTAGATGGTAATCCTTAAGCATAAACTTACATTTTATTTTTCTCACCATTTTATCCCACTGCTTAATCTTGGGCTTTCCCTTTCTTTCTCTGGATGTTTGTAGCTCATCCCACCAGATGGCTGCATGGCCCTTCAATCTGGTAGCTGCGAACTTCACATTGTTTTTGTCTTCGACCTCTTCATAGTCAAAATACTTATCTAATGAATTGATCCAATCCATCAACTCTTCCACATTAAGGTTTCCTTCATACAAAGGTATTTATACCTTCGGTCTTCCACTTGCTTTTACCATCATCTTGAAAACTTTAGCTGCTTCAATTTCTTCTTCCTCAGAAGATTCTTCTTCAACACTAACATCTCCATCATCAGGTACTCTCCTCTGAGCAGTTTCCATAGTTTCCATTCTTGTGCTAAGATGTATAATTTCTTCAAGAAAAACTGCATTGGTTACAGGTCTTCCCCGACCTATGCCAACTCCTCCTCTCCTGGGTCACATAAGTGTTGAAATTATTAAGAACATAACTCAGTTCCTGTCTGCTCTGATACCAAATGATTGGATTCTGGACCGAATTTCTCAATAAACTGAACTCATGCTCTTTTATTTTATTTTATTTATTTATTTATTATTTATTTTATTATTTTATTATTTTAATTTTAATTTTATTTTAATTTTAATTTATTATTTATTATTTTTTCTGTTCTGAATAAATTCAACACAGGATCACTAAGCTTTGTCACATAATTTCTTTAAAAATACTATTGCAGATTGCTTAAAGGAAGAATGAAACAATTAAAAAAAAATATAGTCTCAAATCGATTTTCTGTTTCTTCTCTTCACACAGTTCGTAATAACATTACACAATCAGCAATACCCTATCCAATATTGCACACACAACAAAATAACACAATTACTCAATCATACTATCCATAATATTACTCTGTTTCGAATTAACATTAAAAAAAAATTCAGATTACAATCCAATCAAACCCAACATACATAGCAAATGCACTCCAGCTTCAGTGTATTCAGATCCACTGCGTCTTCAACAATCAGGTTTGTTTTATTTATTGAAAATCTCTATTACACATCAATCACACTCCTCTCTTTCGACTCAGCAATCAGTCTCTTTTTTTTTTCTTTCTTTTTTTTTAAACTTTGCTTTTTGTTTATGTCTACGCTATTCTGTCTCTACTTGAAAAAAAAACAAGCCTATCCTATTTTTACACTTCAATAATAAAGAGTACAATCGAATCCCTGCTAAAATATCTCAACATAATTACAATATCTAACTATTTTTAATCTTTAACACCTGTACTAAAAATATTAATCTAATTATTTTCATAAAATAGAATTTATAACCAGATTCTGCGCCATAAATAAGGAATTTGCTAATCGATCAAGCTTTCCTCGATCTGTCCATGGCGTGTTATGCTATTAGTAATTTGACCAAATTCTTTGACCATTGATTACGGGATATTCAGAAAATCTGGGCACGATTTAAGTAACACATCAACATGTTGACCTTTAGTTCCTCCAAACCTACTTGCTCGTCTCCCGTCGTGATAGTTGGATGCATGAGAATCATGGAGGTGAGAACTGACAACAAATTGTTGGACCAAGAACTGGAAATTAACTGTTGGAACCAGAACTTAACCCTCTCTTTCAAAAAGACATTTGACCACAAGTTCATTCTGGAACATGATAATTTGATGCTCCTACATCAGATTTATTTTCAATTCACCTCCTCCAACAATGTGACCCAAATACACTAAATACGTTTTTCCAAACTCACACTTTGACATCTTTAAAATCAACTTTTCTTTCTTCAAGACATCAAGTACTTTTTTTGACATGCATGACATGTTCTTCATGATATTTACTAAAAATCAAGATGTCATCTAATTATACTATCACAAAATCATCTAGAAATGGCCTCAATACATCATTCATTACACACATAAAGGTAACCGGAGCATTGCAAATACCAAAAGGCATAACAATTCATTCAAACAAACCTTGCTTTGTTTCGAATTATGTCTTCCATATGTCAAATTCAACAATTATAATATGATGATAGCCACTCCTTAAGTCCAACTTAGTAAAACACTTTGCATCTTTCAATTGATCAAGTAAATCATCAATTCTAGGAAGTGGGTAACGGTTCTTTATCGTAATTTTTTTCAATGCACAAAAGTCCACACACATGCTCCGTGTTCCATCCTTCTTTGGAAACAAAACAATAGGTGACCCACATGGCAAAGTACTTGGCCTGATTATCCCTTTGTCCAACAACTCTTGAGTTTGATTTTTAATTTCCACACTTTCCATTACTAACATCATATACATGCTAATGTTAGGAAGAGGACAATCTTGCTGCAATTGTATTACATGTTGGATTCCCCTCTTGGGAGGAAATACTTTTGGCTCATGAAACATCTCATCATATTGGTTAACAACCACAACCTTAATCTTGAATCACAACCTTTAAAAGCTTCATTTTCAACATCATTCTTTTGCTTGACCATTAGAAGCACAAAATTCTTGCTAGAGTTAATGAGTCCCTTCATTTGTCTGACATTTACAAGTGAAATATTTAGTTTCTGTCACTGTGCTCTAACAATGTACTCTATGCCATCTTTGAAGAAGCGATACTTGTTTTCATGGAAATGGAAAATATCTTTTCTATCATACAAATATGGGCTTCCCAAAATAATTCTGAAAATACCAAGTGGTACTACATCAAGTCCAACTTCATCAAGAAAGTTTGTTGTAATTGAAAATTTAAAGATGCATTTCCTCGTAAATTGTAAGTTTTCATTCTTTCATATCCAACCCAAAGGATAAGGTCTTGGATGAGGAATGGTATCTAAGTTTAGTTTCTTGACTATGTCTTTGGAAATCAAATTTTCCTGTGAACCAGTATCAAAAAGTGTATGAATTTTGGTGTGCTTTGAAATAACCCGAATATGGAAAAGTTCAATTATAGTTTTCTCATATTGAGTATCATTAAGAAAATGTGAAGAGATAGTGATTTATATATCCTTAACTTTCATTCCTATTGTTGTGATCTTTGTTTCATTTCCTGAATCAGAGCCTAAGTCATGTTGTGTAGTTGCAACTGTCTTTTTCTTCCCTTTTTTTTTAAAATTATTTGGTTTCATCTCAGGATGAAGCTTCCAACAATGAGCTTCATCATGACCCTCTTTGGAACAATTTTTGCATGTTATTTTTTCTCTTTCCTTTTTGATAGATGCGTTCTTCTTTCCCTTCCCTTTGAACTTTTTCTTACCCTTGTCTCCACTTGTGAATGACAACTTGCTACCCTCTCGTGGAATGTTTTCCCCTCTTTCTTCAAGATGAGTTGCATCGACGCAAACTTCATCTAAAATTTTAGGATTAAACATAAGGATAGTGTGCCGTAAATAATTGTGCAAACCCCCAATATCTTTCAACAAAGTGTCTCATGAATTCAAATCTACACCTAATATCAAGCATATTCTCCTAAATTATTGAGTGTATATTTGCACACTTTGACCCTTTGGTTATCTAAAATTACGCCAGTCCATAATAGCCTTTTGCATATAATCTAATGGATAAAATTTTCTTCTAAGTGCAGCAATAAAATATATCTAAGATGTGGAGACCTTACCATACTTTTTCATATCCTCTTGTGTTTTGGCTTCCCACCAAATCAAAGCAACACTTTCCAACCTCAATGAAGCCAACTAAATATTTGTTTCATCATATTTGATGTTTTTGATTCTGCAATAAACTTCAAGTTGACGAAACCAATTATCAAGTCTTTCAGCATTCACTTCATCATTATACATAGGCAACTCAAATTTTATATCAATTTTTAATAAGGGAGTTTTACCATGCACCCTTGCGGTATGTGGAGGTGAATATGATGGTGGAGAAGACGGTGGTTTGTCACCATTTCCTTTTGAAGGTTTTTTGTTAGGTCCCTATATCACTAGTATAGCCCCTTATTATTGTTAGTGTAAACCCCTTATTGTTATTGTTGTACCCTTGTAACCCCCCTTTTGTTATTATTGTGCCCTTAAATTATTATTGTTAGGTCGGCTAGGATTACATTGTGGCCCCCTTTAGGATTACATTGTGCTATTTATGGATATATATATAGAAAGGAGGTTTTGTAGTTATATCATCAAAGAATTGTTCATTTATGTAATGTATTGAGTTCCCCCTCGAAGTGGCTTATTTCTAAGGCGTGGATATCTCTTTTCTTCTATTTTGGAAGTTTGGATTTACACAACATTTCGTATCGAGCTTGGGATTCTAGGGTTTCGCTGCTCCAAACAGGTCATCGTGGCATTTTCGCTATAACTTTTTTTCTACGAAGTTTCAGAAGCTGAAATTTTTAGGGTGCGAAGAAAAAATCCTGAGGAAACTTGTATAAAAATTTCAGAGTTTGGTTCGCAATAATTTCGGAGATATGATCTGTGGAAGTCAGGTATTTTTTCAGGCTCCTAAACAGGTCATCGTGGCATTTGCGCTATAAATTTTTTTCTACGAAGGTTCAGAATCTGAAACGCATATGATGCGAAGCTGAA